>OY821517.1:47268940-47523940 GCA_963682025.1 Cordilura impudica
AAATTAAAAATTAAAAATTAAAAATTAAAAATTAAAAATTAAAAATTAAAAATTAAAAATTAAAAATTAAAAATTAAAAATTAAAAATTAAAAATTAAAAATTAAAAATTAAAAATTAAAAATTAAAAATTAAAAATTAAAAATTAAAAATTAAAAATTAAAAATTAAAAATTAAAAATTAAAAATTAAAAATTAAAAATTAAAAATTAAAAATTAAAAATTAAAAATTAAAAATTAAAAATTAAAAATTAAAAATTAAAAATTAAAAATTAAAAATTAAAAATTAAAAATTAAAAATTAAAAATTAAAAATTAAAAATTAAAAATTAAAAATTAAAAATTAAAAATTAAAAATTAAAAATTAAAAATTAAAAATAAAAAATTAAAAATTAAAAATTAAAAATTAAAAATTAAAAATTAAAAATTAAAAATTAAAAATTAAAAATTAAAAATTAAAAATTAAAAATTACTAGCTAATTCAGATAAAAATATTTTATAATTTGCCTTATTTTAATATTAATATCTGAAAATTTTTAGCCAAGAATCAGTTGATTTCCTTACTTTTTTTGGATTATCATGAACTATCTCAAAACTTTCTTATAGGGATCAAACTTTGGGTGTTATAACGCTGGCTGCGTTATATAATGAATTTCATTAGGTGTTTTCTAAAAGAAAAATTTTTCAAATAGTAACGAATTCTATCTATAGAAGAAACTGGCCAACAAGAAAAGCAATTAACTTTAAATTTAATTGGTATTCGAAATTTAAATTTCAGTATAGACAACAGTTTTAAAGTGGTAGGCGTACCCAATATTGGTTATAATAATGAGTTTAAGATGTAGGTGGAGGGTTTCAAATATTCGGCCCAGCCGAATTTAACACTCTTTCTTGTTTTCATTTAACTTGGCATTCATTTCTTTTTGTTTTGATATTATGTTTCAAATAAATTTATAAAAATCTTATATGTTTGCAAAATTAAAATTTTTATCTTAATCAGTGCTACTAAAAGTAAAAATTACTGTTATTTTTTAATATATATTGTAAATTTATATTTTTTTTAAATAATCTTTCGAAACTTATGTGTAACTAAACTTAAACTGTTTCTCATCTTTTCTTATGATTACGTGTCCAGTTCTGGCCATCCACAGTCAATAGAGCCCGCAATCGTCTGCAAAGTTTTAATAACCAACATAACATCAATTGCAAATAGTTGTTGATTGGTAAGTTGTTATTTGTTGGTTGTTGGTCGATCCGTTGGTCGGTCGGTTGGTCGTTTACAAGTAGCAACAAACGGTTAACAAACAACTTAACAACAACAATAAATTAAAGATGCAACAATTACAGCATTGCATCTTATATAAATAATACAAGTTGAATAGAAAACATCCAGCCATGGAATAAATGAAACAAATATTCATATACGAGTATGAAAATTTTTTTTTATTAAAAGAAGCAACTGCACTGAATGTCTGTCTGCAAGTATTTAAAAAAGCACTGCATTTTGTATATAAGTAAACTGCTGCTGGAATCAAAGCAAGTTCTGTTGTTCAATGGTATCTATTTCTTTGAATAAAAAATGTTTGCATATAATTAATAAACAAGATATATTAGTACAGGTATTAACAAAAAAACATGCATTTAATTTATATTTTTTAAAAATTTAAAACAGCAACAACTACAATTTTTAGGTGTTAATTATTATTCATGAAATATGTTTAATATAAAAATAAAGAATATCATCAGTGAGGCAAAAATTAATCTAATCGATTTGTTGTTAAATTTAATTAATTAAATAGAACAAAGATCTCATGTAATAGGAGGAGTATGTACTTACATGTTATTATTTTATATAAAAATATATTTTTCAATTCAGGGTTTTTTGTAATAAAAAAACGAATTTGATTCAAAATGAAATTATAATTTTATTAGTTTTAAAATTATTTCTCGAGCTTGACATAAGGAGTGTGATCGAAAAAATCTTAACACTCATTTTTCCTCTTAACTTTTTTCGCAGGCATTAGTTGAATTTGTTTTGATCAAGTAAGCTTTTAAAATTATATCAGTTATTATATTTTATCACAACCTTGTTCATTTGTTGTTATTTTGATTAATATGAGTGATAAAATAAAAATACGTACAAAAATTATTAAATATTTTCAACGAGATCCAAAAAGTCAAAGAATTCAATTTTTGAAAAAAAAAAAAATTATTAGTTAAACAAATTTAAGGACAAACTTCCGGCTGACGGTTAAAAAACAAAGCCGTAAATATTTTTATTTTTATAAATATACTCAATTAAAAAGTTTTTATATTAAAGTTTTATATTAAAACAAATATTGAAATACTAAATGGTTATATTATATAATTCAATAAATAAAGAATCTATTTAACTATAAATGGGCTATGGCCACTATAAATTGGAATCTCTTAATTAAGATTTATATTATACTTAACAAGTTTATTTAATCGGACATTTATTTATAAATGTCTTTGTGCATTGCTATATAGTTTAACAGGTTGATAGGAAATCAGAATTCACATAATAGATAATCTTGGAATGTGAATGAACATCACGCTGAAATATGAAATTAAATGCATTTCTGTATCATCAATGAGTTAATGTGACCTGATTTCTTTAAAAGTAATTAAAATTGCATTTTTATTTCTTCTTTCCCAACGTTTGTTAGATATTTTGTCTACTTTATCAAGGAAACGTCTATTAAATTTAATACTATTACGTTAGACATTTCGTCTAACACTTTGAAATTGGGATAATCTTGTCTTTGTTAAAGTCGGTCTAAAAGAAATTAAAAAAAAAAATCAATCAGATTTTTTATGGCATTTTTTTAAAATCAAACAGAAAGCGTCATCTATGTATCACTTATAGCAATCAACTGCAGGGGCTCTGCTAATATGAAAATATTTATTATTATTTATTATTTCAACCGGTTAATTTTTCGCTTTTTATTTTTCGTTTTTAACATTTGCTTTTTCGTTTTCAATTTTTTATTTTTCATTTTTCGTTTTTCATTTTTCGTTTTTCATTTTTTATTTTTCAATTTTAATTTTTAGTTTTTAATTTTTTATAAATTTTTTCATTTTTAATTTCTTATTTTTCATTTTTTATTTTTCATTTTTCACTTTTTATTTTTTATTTTTCATTTTTTCTTTTTCATATTTTATTTTTAATTTTTAATTTTTTATTTTTAATTTGTTTTTTCATATTTTATTTTAATTTTTTATTTTGAATTTTTTTATTTTAATTCTTCATTTATTTTAATTTCTTATTTTTCATTTTTCATTTTGCATTTTTTATTTTTTATTTTTTATTTTTTATTTTTTATTTTTTATTTTTCGGTTTTCATTTTTCATTTTTTATTTTTCATTTTTCATTTTTGATTTTTAATTTTTCATTTTTCAATTTTTATTTTTTATTTTTCATTTTTAATTTTTCATTTTCCATTTTTCATTTTTAATTTTTAATTTTTAATTTTTAATTTTTAATTTTTAATTTTTAATTTTTAATTTTTAATTTTTAATTTTTAATTTTTAATTTTTAATTTTTAATTTTTAATTTTTAATTTTTAATTTTTAATTTTTAATTTTTAATTTTTAATTTTTAATTTTTAATTTTTAATTTTTAATTTTTAATTTTTAATTTTTAATTTTTAATTTTTAATTTTTAATTTTTAATTTTTAATTTTTAATTTTTAATTTTTCATTTTTCATTTTTCATTTTTCATTTTTCATTTTTCATTTTTCATTTTTCATTTTTCATTTTTCATTTTTCATTTTTCATTTTTCATTTTTCATTTTTCATTTTTAATTTTTAATTTTTAATTTTTAATTTTTAATTTTTAATTTTTAATTTTTAATTTTTAATTTTTAGTTTTTAATTTTTAATTTTTAATTTTTAATTTTTAATTTTTAATTTTTAATTTTTAATTTTTAATTTTTAATTTTTAATTTTTAATTTTTAATTTTTAATTTTTAATTTTTAATTTTTAATTTTTAATTTTTAATTTTTAATTTTTAATTTTTAATTTTTAATTTTTAATTTTTAATTTTTAATTTTTAATTTTTAATTTTTAATTTTTAATTTTTAATTTTTAATTTTTAATTTTTAATTTTTAATTTTTAATTTTTAATTTTTAATTTTTAATTTTTAATTTTTAATTTTTAATTTTTAATTTTTAATTTTTAATTTTTAATTTTTAATTTTTAATTTTTAATTTTTAATTTTTAATTTTTAATTTTTAATTTTTAATTTTTAATTTTTAATTTTTAATTTTTAATTTTTAATTTTTAATTTTTAATTTTTAATTTTTAATTTTTAATTTTTAATTTTTAATTTTTAATTTTTAATTTTTAATTTTTAATTTTTAATTTTTAATTTTTAATTTTTAATTTTTAATTTTTAATTTTTAATTTTTAATTTTTAATTTTTAATTTTTAATTTTTAATTTTTAATTTTTAATTTTTAATTTTTAATTTTTAATTTTTAATTTTTAATTTTTAATTTTTAATTTTTAATTTTTAATTTTTAATTTTTAATTTTTAATTTTTAATTTTTAATTTTTAATTTTGAATTTTGAATTTTTAATTTTTTATTTTTTATTTTTAATTTTTAATTTTTAATTTTTAATTTTTAATTTTTAATTTTTAATTTTTAATTTTTAATTTTTAATTTTTAATTTTTAATTTTTAATTTTTAATTTTTAATTTTTAATTTTTAATTTTTAATTTTTAATTTTTAATTTTTAATTTTTAATTTTTAATTTTTAATTTTTAATTTTTAATTTTTAATTTTTAATTTTTAATTTTTAATTTTTAATTTTTAATTTTTAATTTTTAATTTTTAATTTTTAATTTTTAATTTTTAATTTTTAATTTTTAATTTTGAATTTTTTATTTTTAATTTTTAATTTTTAATTTTTAATTTTTAATTTTTAATTTTTAATTTTTAATTTTTAATTTTTAATTTTTAATTTTTAATTTTTAATTTTTAATTTTTAATTTTTAATTTTTAATTTTTAATTTTTAATTTTTAATTTTTAATTTTTAATTTTTAATTTTTAATTTTTAATTTTTAATTTTTAATTTTTAATTTTTAATTTTTAATTTTTAATTTTTAATTTTTAATTTTTAATTTTTAATTTTTAATTTTTAATTTTTAATTTTTAATTTTTAATTTTTAATTTTTAATTTTTAATTTTTAATTTTTAATTTTTAATTTTTAATTTTTAATTTTTAATTTTTAATTTTTAATTTTTAATTTTTAATTTTTAATTTTTAATTTTTAATTTTTAATTTTTAATTTTTAATTTTTAATTTTTAATTTTTAATTTTTAATTTTTAATTTTTAATTTTTAATTTTTAATTTTTAATTTTTAATTTTTAATTTTTAATTTTTAATTTTTAATTTTTAATTTTTAATTTTTTTTTTAATTTTTAATTTTTAATTTTTAATTTTTAGTTTTTAATTTTTAATTTTTAATTTTTAATTTTTAATTTTTAATTTTTAATTTTTTATTTTTTATTTTGCATTTTTCATTTTTCGTTTTTATTTTACATTTTTAATTTTTTATTTTTCATTTTTCGTTTTTCATTTTTTATTTTGCATTTTTCCTTTTTTGTTTTTATTTTACATTTTACATTTTACTTTTTTAATTTTAAAGCGTTTTTAGTAGAATATGATAGCATACGTAACTCAAATCGTTCTTAAGTCGACTTAGGCGGTTATCACTTGTGACCGCAGATATGATATATGCTTATAAGTAATAAAAATATAGCGTATTATAATATTCGACTAAACCGACAATTGCAATTTTACTTGATCATCATTTGTAGCAGCCGATAATGAAGGATGGTGCAATGCGCAGTTGAGATGAACATCAGTTTTATTACCAACATCATCTCCATCGAGTAGTTTATATATTGATAATTTTATGGTTGACACAAGTTTACATACTAAATACGATGCGTATATTTTAGTAGACTTAAAGATGAGGTTCCGCAATCTTTTAGAATTTTACAAAAAAAAAAAAGAAACAGGTATTTAAGATAATAATTTGCCATTTGGCTTTAACAACAAGTTTTTCACTCTTCCATTTAACGATATTAAGGAATCTCAATAAGAGAACTAATAAATAAATTTGTTTCTTTTTTTTTTTTAATGTTGTAAATTATTTTGTTTTAGCTCTTCATTGTCTACACGATGACATATCGTCACCTTCAATGCAAACGGACGTAACTACACTTTTATTTTTGATGTGTAAACATCTATACGGTCAGGGGGGTATAAATATATTTAACAATACAATCACAAAAACAGAGTAAGAAGTAAGACAAAAATGGTGTGAAGTATGATTGCATCGGTGCAAAGATTATGATATAAAATTATTTCAGCTAATTCAACAACCCCAACTATAATAACCAGTTGAAATAATAATAATTTAGAGCAGATGGCCACAGTAGCTAGTGCTCCTTATTTATTCATTAAATAAATAAATAAATAAATAAATATTTTTTATAGTAGCTGAGGCCCTGCAATTGTTTGCTATAAGTGATACATGGATGACGCTTTCTGTTTGATTTTAATTGATGTGTAAATAGATCGGTAGCGAGATTCAGTAACATCTTTTAACGATAACCGAATCGTAAAAAAAACGACAAAATTATCGTTTTTGGTATTCAGTAAAAATGATATTCGCTATTGTTAAAGTCAGCTGTTGTTGTTATCTAAACGACAAACATTTTTGTGTTGTTTATTCAATCGTTAAAAAGTTAAATTTTTAGGTTGAAATGTCGTCATACATAAATAAAAAAATCATAAAATAGTGAAAATATTTCGCTTTAAAAACTTTTTATATAAAGAAAAAAATTAAATATATTCAATTCATTATTTTATATTAAAATAAATAAACAAAAATATTAATAAAAAATAAAGTAATTCAACATAAACATAAGATTATTCTGTCGAACACGAAGTGATTTTTGCTTCTATTCTTCTTTGTGTTTTTTTTTGCTTATTTTGACAGAGATGCCACTCGTTTATAATTTAAATAAATAGTAAAATAGATTTGTCGACTATCGTTAATGTGTACTTAGTGAATCACTTGCGATTGTGGAATCGTTAAAATTTACAGAATCGCACTCCGGACTCACAGTTTTTATACCCTATACCACTATGTGGTTTGGGTATAATGACTTTGTGCTGCTGTTTGTAACAACCAAAAATATTTGACCTAGACCCATCTTTAATTATACCGATCGAATCAGAATCACTTTCTGAGTTGATTTAACAATGTTCGTCCGTCCGTCCGCCTGTGTGTCCCTGTAAACCTTGTAATCAAACTGCAGGTCGCAAATATGAATATTTGGTATATAAGCTTCTATCGGCCATGGGATGAACGATATTGAAATTGGTGAGAATCGGTCCATGTTCAGACCTAGCCCACATACAAATTACCCCTATGAAATCGACATAAATTTTCATAAGATCCAAATTGTCATATAGATCCTACTCAAATTGGGTTTATATGCGTTCATTACATCCATTAATGATTAGTCCAAAAATGATCCCTTTGGCCCCATATAGACTGCTTCCCGATCTTCACTTAAATCTATTAAAAACAAAAATATTGCACTGATTCTTCTCAAATTTTGTTTGTATATATTTTTGCAAAATACAAGAGACTTTACCAAACATGATCAGGATCGGTCCATTTTTGGACCTAGTCCCCATTTAGATATAGCATCCGATATGAACTTTTTCATATCTGCAGCCAAAAAAAATTATAAAAATCCCACTCAAATTTGGTTTTTGCTTATTTTCTATGTGCAGTTAGTTGGGCCTAAGAGATAGGGTTTCTAAACGCATGGTATAGGGTATCGTATAGTCGGTCTAGACCGACTATAATTTTCTTACTTGTTTCTTCTTTTTTTTAGAGGAGAAGTAAAAAACGTTATAAAATCAAATTTTACTTATATAATGGATGCTTATGTATTATTTTAACAACTTTTTGTTCTTATATGTATATATATTTAAATTTTTATGTGACTTACGTCCTTTTGACTTGCTTTTTTCTGAAGCAAGAAGACTAACTACACTATAGTAACTTTTAGATATACATACAACAAATAATGCCACAAAAATTAAAACGTCCATGTTATGTTAGCAAAATTTTTCAAGCTTTTTAATTAATAAAAATACTTATTTATTATTTAATTTATTTTTTTATTTAATGTTTATATTTTACTAGCTTAACCAGGTGTACTTCGCTACCCCTCATCGTTATAAAATAAAACAAAATAAAAAAAAAATATTTATACATTAACAAAATATTATTTATTTAATTTAGAATTAATTATTGCAATGCTTTAGGATGTACAATATTTTTAGTTTGTCCATCTGGAGCATAAACATATAAGTCGGTGGGTTTCCCTACACGTGAGCATGCAACATAAAGCTGTCCATGCGAGAAACATGGATTTGCTAAATTTAAGCCGCAAACTTGAAGAGATTGACCTTGAGCTTTGTTAACAGTCATCGCAAACGCTAATCGAACAGGAAACTGTAATCGTTTGAAGTCGAATGGTAAATCAGTTGGGATCATTGGAAAGCGTGGCAAAAGTACATCTGTTCCTTTATATTTTCCTGTTATAATGGTCGCTTCTATTAAATTATTTAGCATTTTTTTACTGCAAGTCGAGTGCCATTGCGAAGCCGTGGTGAATCGATATTGCGCAGTAAAATAATGGGCACTCCAATTTTGAGTTGTAGCACATGTGGTGGAAAGCCTGGCATATCAATAATCGAATATAAAAAATTGGGTGTAGTGAGTGAAAGTTTCACACTGCGAAAGTTTAAGGAAGAATGGTGTACAGGCCTGGCTTCCTACAAATCGGAAACAAAGGGACGTGGCCCGCCGACTTTCGCATGGAATGTGTACCTATTTAAGAAAACACCTTATTAAGAAAACACCTTATTAAACACCTTATATGCCAAATATTGAGTTATATGGGCGGGGCCTCGCCCCTTTGTCCACTAACAACCTCATATAGTCAAGGGCTTAATAGAAGTTATTATAGATTTTAATTTTTCTAAAAAGGGCGTGGTCCCGCCCAGTTTTCTTGTAGTACTATTTCTATTAATTTCAATACGATATATACGAAATATCATCGCCGTAGGTTAAAAATGGCCGAGATATGACGATTTTAAATTTTGGGTTATATGGGCCGGACCACGTCCCTTTGCGCACTAACAACTTTATATAGTTAAGGACTTAGTATTTCGCAAAAATATCCTTTTGTGAAAATTTCATGACGATCCTTCCAGTGGTTTAGAAGATATTACGATTTTTTATTTTTCTAAAAAGGGGCGTGGTCCCGCCCACTTTTCTCCTGGTATGTATTTCTATTCATGCCAATACCATATGTACCAAATATGACCGCTGTAGGTCAAAAAATTCCCGAGATATGACGATTTAAAGTTTTGGATTATGTGAGCGTGGCACCGCCCCTTTGTCCAATCAAAAATTTATATAGCCTATTATTCCTTCTAGAGTCACAGTAACATGCTGTGAAAATTTCAGGAAGATCGGTTCAGGGGTTTGGCCTCCTATGAAGCCCAAACAAACACACATTCATGTTATATATATAGATTTAAAGCAGATTAATTATAATTTAAGGTAAAATGGGGCGAAAAAGGGGGATTTGGTAATAAAAAAATGTATGGCTACCTTACCTGTAAATAAAAAGTGTATAAAACTTTAGGTAAATACATATTACAAAAGAAGTATTTTGTATAGCAAACATTTTTAGTGGTATAAGTAAGTATCTGAATTAAAAAAAAGGGGGCGGTGAAGTCGGCGTGGTTCATAGTTATATGGCGACTTTAACAGTATTAAGAGCACTATACTACCAAGTAAAAAAAAATCCGTTGGAAGGAACAAATTTGCACAGAGAACAAAAAGTTTAAAACTTTCAAACAAAATTGGCGTGAAAAGGGGCGTGAAATAGGGCGTGGCGTAAGAAATGTTTATTTCCTTCTCGCCTGGAGTATAATGTGTATACAATTTGAAGTAAATCTGTTAAAAACTATATGGGAGCAATTACATAATTTTAAAAAAGTGGGCGTAAAAGTGGGCGTGGTCAAAAAAAAGTACCCTATTAATCATGCCAGAGTCCCAGTTAAATGCTGTGAAAATTTCAGGAAGATCGGTCCAGAGGTTTGGTCTCCTATAAGGTACACACAAACAAACAAACAAACAAACAAATAAACAAACACACATTCAATTTTATATATGTATATAGATTAAAAAGAAAAAAGGCTTTAGGAATTTGAAGTAAAAATATAATTAATAAATTTTATAAATAACAAGTAAGAAAATTATAGTCGGTCTAGACCGACTATACGATCTCTTAGGTAAAACTAAGTAGATATAGAAAATGTTATGAAAAAGTTCATATCGGATGTTATATTTATATGGGGACTAGGTCGAAAAATGGACCGGTCTTGACCATATTTGGCAAGGTCACTTTTTTTTTGTAAAAACATATATAAACCAAGTTTAAGAAAAATCAGTTTAATCTTCTTGTTTTTTGATAGCTTCACATGGGGCAAGAATTGTCTTGTATGTTTTATTTTTAGACTACTGATAAATGGATTTAATAAACATACTCAAACATATAGTTGCCGGATTCTATATAATTATTCCCGCCGTCGGGGTCGGACCTTGTAACAAGCGGCTCGCTATATAAACGTGACATGAGGCAGCTAAGCCAGCCCGCCTGGAGGCCATGCTGGCAGCCCCAGTTCAAGGATCGGAGGCAGAAGCCCAACAACTACTCATCTTAAATCAACTGATTACCGAAACCGTAAACAATATAAATAATATCCAATCAACCCTTTGATGACGACCTTTAGCTTTAAACAACGGACACGATTTGGAACCTGGAACGTAAGGACAGTGACAACTCCAACCGCGAACAAGCAATGGGTGGTCATGGTATGGGAAGAATGACCGAGAATGGCGAGGTGTTCACAGATATGTGCTTAATCAACAAACTGGTGATAGGTGGAACAATCTTCCCCCACAAAAAAGTCCACAAAGTTACTTGGGTATCGCCCGATCACTACACGAAGAATCTGATTGATCACATAGCTATCAGTAAGACATGGCGCGGTTCCCTCTTAGATGTGGGAAATAAGCGTGGTGCCGATTGTTGCAGTGACACCATCTACTTGTTGGCACCATCAGACTAAGAGTAGCGGCAGTAAGGAAGGGAATTGGAACTCACAGAAATTTTGATATCCAAAAATTGAAGAACCCTGTTATTAAGACTGCTTACACACAGGCTCTAAAAAATACAGCAGAAACTAACCAAACTCTTCTAGGCGAATACAAAAATGTTAGAAAGCTTATATGTGATAATGCAGCAAATAAAATTGGCTACAAAACACCTGAACGAAAGCAGTGGATATCCGATGACACTTGGAATCTCATAACCATGAGAAAAGAGGTAAAGTCCAAATTGAACGTTCTAGAACCCGCCCGGAAAAATCCCGGCTCCAAGACAACCACAGATCCATCGACAAAGAAGTCAAATGTAGCGCTCGCAGAGATAAGCGGAAATGGACTGAAAGCCTTGCCATAGAAGCACAATCGGCAACCGAATCAGGTAGAACTCGTGATGTGTATAAAATCATCAAAAAGCTTTCAAACAGGAACTTCACTTCCTCTAAACCACTGCGGAACTGCAATGGCGACCTCATCACATCGAAAAACTCTCAGCTCGATATTTGGGTACAACATTACTCCAATATGTTGTCGACGGACGCCCGCATAACCCAACCAATATGCAATTGTTCTAGCCATACCGAGAGGACTGGCATACATACAACCCCCCCCTTCTGCAATAGAAATAATGGACGCTATACGCGCCCTAAAATAGCACAAGGCTCCAGGACCTGACAAAATCAACCCAGAGTTTCTCATAGCAGACCCCGAAACAAGTGCCTTTTTGCTTCTGAATATGGTACAACGTCTATGGAATAGTACGGAACTCACTGATGAACTGAAAGAGGTGATCTCACGGAATGCAAAAATTGGAGAGGAATTACACTTCTAAGCATGACCAACAAGATAATTGCTGACTCCCTCGATGAAGAGTTTCGTTGCGAACACGCTGGATTTAGAGCTCAAAAATCCTGTATGGACCATATAAATAGCCTTCGCATTATAATTGAGCAATCAGTGGAATGGAGATCCGCTCTTTATCTGGTATTTATCGATTTTGAGAAAGCCTTCGACACACTTGCCCATACTGCCATTTGGAAAGCACTCACCTGTAAAGGCGTACCGAGGAAAATTATTGAGATCATGCAGGAATTATACAGGAACGCAAACTGCCGTATACTCCACCAAAATTTTATAAGCAATTAGGTTTCTGTTAAAACTGGCGTGCGAAAGGGCTGCATCTTATCGCCATTACTCTTTAACTTAGTGCTAGACATTGTTATGGGAAATGCAACGCTCAACAACAAAGGCATAAAGTGGGGACTAGGAGGACGACTGGTTGACCTAGACTATGCTGGCGACATATGCCTTCTCATGGATAGTAACTCAGACATGTTGGAAACCCTAAATATGGTAAAGACTGAAGCCGCAAGGGTAGGTCTGAAAATAAATATACCCAAGACCAAAGTAATGAGAATAAACGCCACATGCAGTAGACCATTCTTTATCCAAGACACTCAACTTCAGGATGTGCACCTCTTTTGCTACCTGGATAGCATCGTTACATCGAACGGAGGCTCTTCTGAGGACGTCGTATCATGAAAGACCGTCAGGCATCCGGTCAACTCAGCACAGTGTGGAAATCACCGTCAATCTCCATCCGCACAAAAGTCAACATACTCAAAGCATGTGTTAAATCTGTGCTCCTTTATGGGTGCGAAACGTGGAATATGGCTACCAAAGATATTAACGCATTACAAATCTTCATCAACAAATGCCTAAGAAGAATATTGGGAATTTCCTGGCCCAACAGAATATCAAATACACAGCTCTGGGCACGCACCCATCAAACCCATTCGGAATGGAAATACTGAAAAGGAATAGGCGTTGGATTGGCCACACTTTACGTAGACCACCTGGTGATGTTACCCGCAGCTCAATAGAATGGAACCCACAAGGCAGTAGAGGAAGAGGTCGGCCTACACACACTTGACGTAGGCAACTAGACCTAGAGGCTTCTAGAGCAGGCAAAAGTTGGAGTGAAATCAAGAACCTAGCATCAAATAGAAACGATTGCAGAAACTTTGTTCAGGTCCTATGCTCCATATAGGAACTAAAGGATCCAATATACATATATGGGGGGTTTCATATCAAGTGCACCAACTTTTGAAACCGATGTCTTCCGATCGAGATGAAATTTGCACCAAGGTTAGTCCTATGGGATAGTATTTTAGACACAATTTTTCAATAAGATCGGTCCAGATCTCTCTGAGTTAGAGGGGATCAAAATTTGACATTTTGGCCAGACAGGTGTTTTTTCTCATCCATGTAACTTATTACCAATTGTTCTTAGAAAATTTTCTACCAAATAGTTTAGATAGCTATTTCCTCAATATTTCGGAAAAAAATACTTTAAAAAAAATATTTTAGACTTTTTTTTGCTAAATTAAAGCATTTTTTGCCTCTTTTTTCAAAAAGAGCATTTTTTTTTTCCTAAGAAAGCTTAGGATTTTTCCCTTAAGAGCTTTTTGGTCGCTTAGTGGGATGGGAGTGGGATATCTATCAAAATAAATGTTTTGTAACTCAAGACAACGGTTTTTCAATTTTTCACAAATGCACTAATTTCAATTTTTCCTATTTGTGTGTAAAACCTTACAAATAAAACTTATACTGAGAAACTAGAAAAGTTAACCTTTCCGAAGGTATGTAACATACCTTCATAACATAACAGAAGAGAATGGTTATCTGTAACCTGAAAGAGTTATTTGCAACATTTCAATCTGAACACGAGGATGTTAAAATTGGCTTCACGAAATTAACCCAAATGAGGCCAAAACATTGAGTTTTGGCAGAAAGCAGCGGAACTCACACAGTATGCGTTTGCATTTACCATGAAAATGATAAACTGATGTTGAAGGAAATCAACTTAAAGTATTTAACAGATGATTCGGCAGAAGATTTACACGGCAACAACTTCTTGCCACTTAGGTGAATGGGCAAAGAGTTATTGTAAAGAAACTAAAATAGTTTTTAGTAACAAAGAGGGTCATCAGGAAACATTGAAAACACTGAAGAGCAGATTCGATGCTGCGGTAACAATCGATGGCACCGCTCAATACCATGCTTTTATATTGCTGCCGATGGAAGACTCAAGTTGAAAAAGTTTTCTGCCTCTATTCAATGCGATTTCTTTCCAAAGAAAACAAATAAACCAGCAGCGAAATCAACAGCTGAACCTAGTAACGCCAAGAAAGGATTGACAAAAAAACGCAGTAAATAAAGGCGACAAAAAAGCTGGATGAAAGACTGGGTATTTAAAAATTTAAAAGACTTAAATACTTCATCAGCTACAATAAATTAAGTATAAAAATAGTTATGATATAAATGGATCTAATGCAATTAAGATTAAATTTTAATAAATTGTTTATCTTTTTATTTTTAATATTATTATTATTATACATTAATTTAATTATTATTAAAAATAAATAAAAAATAATAATTTTTCAACATTTCTATAGAAAAAAAGCGATTTTTTTCCAGAGGTTAACATATTCTGGATATTACAGTATCGAGGGTATAAAATTTTAGTTAGGTATGTTATATACCTTCGGAAAGTTTAGTTTGTCTAGTTTCTCAGTATAAGTTTTATTTGTAAGGTTTTACACACAAATAGGAAAAAATTCAAAATAGTGTTTTTGTGAAATATTGAAAAACCGTTGTCTTGAGTTACAAAACATTTATTTTGATAGATATCCCACTCCCATCCCACTAAGCGACCAAAAAGCTCTTAAGGGAAAAATCCTAAGCTTTCTTATGAAAAAAAATGCCCTTTTTGAAAAAAAAAGGCAAAAAATGCTTTAATTTAGCAAAAAAAAAGTCTACAAATTTTCTAAGAACAATAGGTAATAAGTTACATGGATGAGTAAAACACCTGTTTGGCCAAAATGTCAAATTTTGATCCCCTCTAACTCAGAGAGATCTGGACCGATCTTGTTGAAAAATTGTGTCTAAACTACTATCCAATTTAAGTCGATCTCATAGGGGTCATTTTTTATGGCGACTAGGTTTGAACATGAACCGATCGATAGAAACTTATATACCAGTAGTTTGATTACAAGCTTAACATGGACACACAGACGGACGGACGGACGGACGGATGGACGGATATCGCTAAATAGGTAAAATATTTTTGATAGTTACAAACATCAACACAAAATCGTTATATTCAGACCACATTGTGGTATAGGGTATAAAAATTGCAGTCCATTTAAAAGAATCCAAATTACAAACTATTTAATTTTCGAAAGGAATACCAACTTAAAAACTATCTGCTAAAATCAATGGTTTCAAGTCTTGAAGGTTTTAACACTTTTTCTTCGATATTTTAATTCTCTGAGTATGTAATTGGGTGGATTCACGATCTAAAAATTGTCTTTTAGTTCTTTGTGGAAGTAGTTCAGAATCATCGTTAATATTTGTTTCCAAATAAATAAGACCAGTACGATCATATCCCAAAGTACGAATCATATTGACCGTCGGGTCACCAGATTTTTTACCTGTTGAAAAAAAGTTTCAAATGCAATTTTGAAATAAATATGTTAAAATAATATTCGATACTTTATCTGGTTTTATTGATAAATAACGTTTTGGAACGGGTACTTAAAATCAGGAAAGTATTCATGACTTAAATGATGCACTTTCTCGAACATATTTTATTAATTCGACCAGTAGCGATGGAAATTTTATTTGCTTATTACTAATTTTTCTCTGAATTAGCCAGTGCATTGAGTCACACCCCATTCGAGTATGTTCAATTGTAATATTTCTTTCCACACATAAAGATAACATTTCGATTTTGGTAAAAGCACCCATCAGAATAGATAATAATATGATGAGTCTCTCTAGATTTTTTATTGTCATTTCTTAAATGTTTAAAATACATGTTTCAAATGTAGATGCGACAAGATTACCCTCTGTTACATCCTAAACATAATTATATGATTCATGGGTGACTACATTGTATATTGCAAAATTATGAACTTTTAATTTCATCTTGTAATACGAGGCATTTGCGTTTGATTCGGGAACTAGTTTCACTGCTTGCATATCTATGGAAAATAGTTGATATATTCCCGACTTCGCGTTTTCAACGTCATTTGCCTTCTTATTTCTCATCATTTCTATTTCTTTTCTATGACTATTAAATTTATCTCTTGATATGTTATTTACTTTGTACGATACACACAAATCACACTGATCCATTCTCGGTTTGAATATTGAATAATTACATACTTTGAAATTTTCCGTAAAATTGGGAAAAGATATGGGCGAAATTTCATTTTCATTTTGTGCTTTGTGCTTAAAATTTCCCCTCGAAATATAATTTGTTTGTATACTGTCAACGATAATGTGACTTCAACTTTGGAATTCCTTCCAATCACTTATTCATATTGCGAATGTTCTTCTTATTGCCTTTTGATTTTCAGGACTTATTTGAAAAAAATTTGACTGCAAACTTGGACACGATTTGCATTGCGCTTTAAATAATAGCACTTTGTATTCGAACATCTAGAATTTTCCTTACAAATACGTTTTCTATTTGAGCATTCAATAAGATTTATTATGTAGAGCTTTTTCTGTTCCCACGTTATTTTCCAGAAAAGAGTAAATATTTCCTTAAGTTTATCTTCTGAAAAAATTGCGCAAAGTCTAACTGATTTTTTTTAGGTAAACGTTTGATGTACAAGTTTCTCTTATCTGTCTCGGCAATCTATCCCACGGAATATTTCCTTTGGACAAACCTTCATATTTCATTCTATTCATTCTTTTTAAACTCTTTCTTTTAACTCATACTCTGTCTGTCTGTCTTCCATGGGTGGATCCCATTCCACCTTATCCAATTAATCTGAAACTTGACCCATAATCTTGTCGTGACTACAGATTAATTAGTGGGTAGTCAGGCACAGTCACGCGTGGTCACGCGCAGTCACGGAGTGATCTAAATGTCATTTGCCCTCAACCGATCGATCTCAAACTTGGTCCATACACTTGCTGTGAAAAAATGATTGACTTTGAAATAGTCACGCGCAGTCACGCATGGTCACGCACAGTCACGGAGTGATCTAAATGTCATTTCCCCTCATCCGATCGATCTAAAACTTGGTCAATACACTTGCTGTGAAAAAATGTTAACTTTGACTTAGTCAGGCACAGTCACGCATGGTCACGCACAGTCACGGAGTGATCTAAATGTCATTTACCCTCATCCGATCGATCTCAAACTTGGTCCATACACTTGATGTGAAAAAAAGATTAACTTTGCCTTAGTCACGCGCAGTCACGCATGGTCACGCACAGTCACGGAGTGATGTAAATGTCATTTCCCCGATCCGATCGAACTAAAACTTGGTCGATATACTTGCTGTAAAGAAAGATCAACTTCGACATAGTCACGCGCAGTCACGCATGGTCACGCACAGTCACGGAGTGATTTAAAACCCATTTTCCCTTATCCGATCGATCTAAAACTTGGTCGATAGACTTGCTGTGAAAAAAGATTAACTTTTATGTATTCACACACAGTCACGCATAGTCACGTACAGTCACGGAGAGATTAAAACCCCACTTCCCCTCATCCGATGGATCTGAAACTTTGTCCATAGACTTATTGCGGCCAAAGCTTAATTTTAAGATAGTCACACACAGTCACGCACAGTCACGGAGATATTCAAAACTCATATGCATAAGGAAAGAAGGAGTTTTAATAAAAACTTTTATTTTTGTTTTGTTTTCAAGTCTCTTATTTTGGATAATTATCTTAGAATCACCACTTTCTAAATTGTTTTCAGGAATATTTTCACATTCGGAATTCATTTTACTTATGTTCACTTTTTTATTAAGCATTATGTAACTAAAGTTAAAATTACTTTTAGAAATTAATTCAACTGTTATATTTCTACACGAAATTATTTTGGTACTAAAATTTTAAGGTTATCAGAATTTTGTAAATGAAAAGAAAAATAACAAAAAACAACAAATACAAAGCACCGTTGTGTTTGTATGTTTTTCATACATTAAGAAATACTTGCACATGTACTTACATACGTCCATTTGAATTTCTTAACATGTAGTTTGATAAAATGAACCATAATCAATCCAAACTTCTATTTAGAAATTTTGTGTAGTTACGTCCATTAGCATTTAAGGTGACGATATGTAGGTTTGAAAAGTTGATGTTGAGAATCAGGCTAAACTTAAACAATTGACTGCATCATATTCTAAATACGAGTATCGGTTCTAACTATAACTAGACTAAGAGTACGTTTGTATTGAAATCTTAGCGTTGTTAAGCTGTTGCTGCTCTAGAATTTCAGTTTAGTTCTTTTACTGCAAAATGTGTTTAAAACATGGTTTGTTATGCTTCTAGTTACTTCTACTTCTACTTACACTTATATTTCTATTATATTTGCTTTGTTGTATTGTTTTATTTATTTGATAAAATAACAACAACAACAACAACAACAAGAACAAACTGAAAAAGTATGTTAATAAATAACTCAACAGATTTTGGTAAATATACAGTAACAATTTGTCAAAACTGACAATGATTTGATTTTTTTTTGAAATAAATGTTTATTTTTTTTTATATTAGTAACACGTTTTTATAATTATTGAATTTATACATATAAGATCTGTGATCTGGAATATTCAGATATTTTTTTTGGGATATATAACATTGTGTCATGGGTCCGAAATGACACAATCCTTATATATATACTTCAGAAATGATATTTTTATCAAGGTTCAGATAATACACGCTTGAAACACACAATGTTCTGTTCTAAAGCAGCCAACACATATTTTCATTTTCATATCAATTATGTGTGTTTCTATATTTTGTACGGAGCCCTACACAATCATGACTGTGTTTCGTTTTAATATTTCGTTATCTACACGAACATTTTTCTATCACGTATTTTTTGTTTTGAACATACAAAGACCACACAGATTCGAGTGTAGCTTTATTTTAAGTTCGTTTTTTTGCACGTGTACTGATAAAAAAAAAAAACAGCATGTTCTTCAACGCGTACATCTAAATATTAAAACATTACCCACTCGTGAAAAATTATGATATATAATAACCTGTTTGAAAATTAAAAATTAAAAATAAAAAATGAAAAATATAAAGTGAAAAATAAAATATGAAAAATGAAAAATGGAAACTGAAAAATAAAAATTAAAAATTAAAAATTAAAAATTAAAAATTAAAAATTAAAAATAAAAAATGAAAAATATAAAATGAAAAATAAAAAATGAAAATTGAAAAATAAAAAATGAAAAATAAAAAACGAAAAATAAGAACTGAAAAATTAAAAATAAAAAATGAAAAATAAAAAATGAAAAATAAACTATAAAAAATGAAAAATTAAAAATGAAAAATTTAAAATAAAAAACGAAAATGAAATAAGAAAAATTAAAAATTAAAGATAAAAAATAAAAAAATAAAAACAAAAAATAAAAAATGGAAAATAAAAAACTATAAATAAAATAAGAAAAATTAAAAATGAAAACTAACAATAAAAATTAAAAATGAAAAATAAAAAATGAAAAATATAAAATGAAAAATAAAAAATGAAAATTGAAAAATAAAAAATGAAAAATTAAAAATGAAAAATAAAAAACGAAAAATAAGAAATGAAAAATTAAATATAAAAAATGAAAAATGAAAAATAAAAAATAAAAAATTAAAAATAAACAATAAAAAATTAAAAATTAAAAATGAAAAATTAAAAACAAAAAACGAAAATGAAAAACGAAAAATTAAAAATTAATTATAAAAAATTAAAGAAAAATAATAAAAAATTAAAAACAAAAAATTAAAAATAAAAAATAAAAAATAAAAAATGAAAAATAAAAAATTAAAAATAAAAAATTAAAAATGGAAAACGATTATTGAAAAATAAAAAAAAAAGAAATTAAAAATGAAAAATAAAAAATGCAAAATGAAAAATAAAAATGAAAAATGAAAAATGAAAAATGAAAAATAAAAAATGAAAAATGAAAAATAAAAAATGGAAAATGAAAAATAAAAAAAGAAAAATAAAAAATGAATGAAAAACAAAGTATGAAAAAAGAAAAATGAAAAATAAAAAATGGGAAATGAAAAATAAAAAAATTTAAAATCGAAAATGAAAAATGTAAAACGTTAAATTAAAAATAAAAAATGAAAAATTTTAAACAGTTGAAATAATAGCAGAGCGCTGCAGTTGATTGCTATAAGTGATACATAGATGACGCTTTCTGTTTGATTTTAAAAAAGTGGCATACAAAATTTTTAATTACTGTGATCGGACTCACATGATTTTTTTTTAAATGTAAGTGGCTGTGTTCGTTTACTTTTCCAGTAAAAACCAGTAAAAACCGAAATTTCAGAGAGTAAGAAAAATTAGTTCTCAAAAATATAAATATCCAAAATAGTAAACGAGCAGCAATTTGTAAGAATTTGCAAGTTCATAGAAACAGCTGATTGTAAACACATTTGAAAGTGAAGAAGAAGTGAAACTTTAAATTAAGAAAAGAAATATACCTTAATTAGAAGAATCCATTTTATTTAACTTGTAAAAATATTCATTGAAACTAACATCATTACTGATTGCTTTTGAAAATAAACATTTATTATGAAAGAGATTGGCAGATACACAGCTATTTTTTTTTTGACAGGAAGATTAAAATGAATGAAACCTGGGGTCTAATCGTCGCATTCGTGATCGAGTAAGCTTTCGTATCGAATGAAATTTCGAAACGTATCGAATAGCCTAATCACGGCATACGATTAGAATCGAAACGAAATCTAATAAAAATTGTAAAAGATTTATTTTTAATATAAATAAAGAAAAACACATGTTTAATGAAAATGAATTGAAATTTTAGAAATTGTGGTTTTAAAGACAGTGGTTTTAAAGGAATTTGAACTACGTAAATATACGCTTTTAAATTAAATAATATTAATAAAATAAAATGTTTCTAAAATAAAATATACCTCACGTATTGAATATGAATTTATAAGTTAAAATATCAATTTTGATAAAAAAAAATTGAGCTTGTATTACTTCGACAGATAACCATTTTCCTCTAGCATTTCTAGTTCAACTGATTTTATTTCATAATCAATCTTTTTTATTGAAATATTAGCAACATGTTCTTCTTCCTTTAATTTTAACGATCTTTCTTTTATATTCAATAACCGATCAAGCTTACAGTTTATGCTTCGTTGGGAATCTTCATATTTTTCGATGTGACACCTTAGAAGGTCTAATTTAAATTCACGTTCAGTAACTTTTTTTGCTTTTATTGGTTCCTTCTCTACTGCCTCAGGCTCATTTATATTTTCGTCGTCTTCCTCATCTAACATATCATTAAATGCTTTTTCGATATCATCAGCACAAATTTGTTTCGTAGTTTTAGAAGAACCAAAAGATTTGTTCGATGAAAGACCATCACCAGAAACTGTTATACCGGCAGCGTGAAGAATTTGCTCTTCTCTTTTTGGATGCCTTATTGAATGACAGTTTTTTTTGACATTGTGTTTTTGGTCGGCATAAACCTAGAAAAATGTAAATATGTACGTATAATTGGAACACTTAAAAAACACCTCAAAATAATTGTACCTTTTTCCACATTTTTCATCTTTAACTGGAGGGCCAAAATTATTCAGTTGTATTGTAAGCTGATCCCATAATCGCTTTGAAACAGCTTTTCCTTGGCCACAATTAGGTAAAATATTTTTTGCCAAATTTGGGTGCTCAATCATAAATTCAGCCATGAGTTCCTTTTGTTTGCCATTTATTTTAAATATATTTGCCCTGAAAATTTTTAATTAGTTTTTGAAATTTTAATTTATCAAGTGCTTTATATTACTTAAATTTTAAGACCTTTTAGTTATTATTTTATATATCACGCTTTTATTTTTTCGGTTGTTGTTCTCAAGAAGTTTAACACTTTTGTTTACGATTGGCTTTGTCGTATCGAATGACATTTAGAAAGAAGACACTCGATCGATCGCTCGTTATCGTATGCCATCATCTCAAATTTCGATACTACTTACACGATAGCGTATGCCGTGATTTCAAAATTAAAAATTTCGATCAAATTCACTCGATCACGTATGCGACGATTAGACCCCTGGTTATGTGAATATTTACTTACTTCTTCTATCGTTAATTTCCTCATAATTATTATTTAAAATTTTTGCACAAAAATAGAATTGTAGTATTTTTGCTTTATTTAGCACAAAACTCAATCATATGTTTTTTCTTGCTTGCTAATTCTTACTGGCAAAAATATATCCAGAAAAAAAACTAGCAAGTTTTCAAAAACTGAACTGTCACTTTACGCTCTCAGTTGTTCTCATTTACTGGATTTTTTAAGTAAACGAAAAGGATCCAGTAAATTTTATGATAATTTGTACGAATTATTACAAATTATAACGTAAACGAACAGAGCTAGCGTAACAAAACGAAAAAAATTATAGTTGAATGTTAACAGTTATGAACAATGATTTTTTATTTTGCCTGTAACAGTTACTGTGCAATATTTTAAAAAATTTTTTGAAAAATGGCTTTCCGATTTCTAGAATTTTGATAAAAGTTATTTTAGGTCCTTGATAAAGAAAAGTCGTCTCAAAACATTTTTAGTTGCATAATTTTTGTCAGATTGTCTTAATGGTTTGTGTTGAAAACATAATTCGAATTTTTATTTCACATCCCAGATCAAGCCCAGTCATGTAACCTTAGCCAGCACTGTATTCCTGTACAGTTAACGAACGGTCATTACATGCAATGCTTGATTCATGCAGTTTATTTTTAACTTGTTAATAAAACGTTAACAAAATTCAATAAAATAAACACTGGATATATTGAATTATTTCTTCAACACTTATTAACACGCCATCATTATACCTTATACCACTATGTGGTTAGGGTATTATAACTTTGTGCTGATGTTTGTAACAACAAAAAATATTTGACATAAACTAATCTTTTGTTATACCGATCGACTCAGAATCACTTTCTGAGTGGATTTAGCGATGTCCGTCCGTCCGTCTGTCCGTCCGTCCTTCCGTCTGTGTGTCCATGTAAACCTTGTAATCAAACTACAGGTCGCAAATATGAATAAATTTTGATGAAATTTGGTGTATAAGCTTTTATCGGCCACAGGATGAAAATTGTTGAAATTGGTGAAATTCAGTCCATGTTCAGACCTAGTCCCCATACAAATGACCCCTATGAAAACGACATAAATTGCCATAAGATCCAAATTATCTAATAGATCTCAGTCAAATTGGGTTTGTATATGTTTATTACATCCATGAATCAGTAGTTCAAAAATAATCCCTTTAGGACAATTCTTAGTCATAGGCCCCATATAGAGCTGCTTCCCGATCTTCACTTAAATCTATTAAAAACAATATTATAGCACAAATTTTTCTCAAATTTGGTTTCTATATATTTTTTCAAAATATAAGTGACTTTACCAAATATGATCAGGATCGATCCATTTTTCGCCCTAGTCCCTATATAAATATAATATTCGATATGAACTTTTTTTTATATCTGCAGGCCAAATAATAAATAAAAATTCCACTTAGATTTGGTTTATGCTTATTTTCTATACCCAATACGTTGGACCTAAGACCAATTATTAAAACGCTTGGTAAAGGGTAACGCATAGTCGGTCCAGACTGACTATAATTTTCTTACTTGTTTTTGTTTAGTTGCTTTTTTTCTTTGTAAACTTTGCTTCATTTTATATTCCATATTAAGTTTAATTTCAACTCATGATGTTGCAATAAAACATTTTTTCTTGTACTTTAATACAAAATTAAACCATTAACGGTTTTTATTGCAGTTTATTTATTTAAAAACAAAAACAAATTGCATGTTTAGTTATGATTTGTATTTATTGTAAGTATTGTTTTATTTCAAAAGCCTCTCCAGTTCAATTGGCTCTTACACTCACCTGGCTGTGTCTGTCCCGAAATGCTTGTAAAAAGAAACCTTAATTACATGTGTGTTTTACTCTATTTGCTTGATTTTAATTTACAATGCTCTTAAGTGTAGCAGTCAAAACGAAAAGGAAAGTTATTATTGAAATCATGTTTATAATGACGATGATCTTAAATTTATGGGGTTTTTATAATGGCGGCAATATTGTTTTCGGCAATGGTTGGTTGGTGGTCATGAAATGCATGGTATTTTTATAGGTTTATTACACCCTACAACACTCTGTGTGGCAAGGCATATTTAGTATAGTGGAACTGTCAAAATCTTTTTTGAAATTGGATTAAAATAACCATCAAAATGTCATAAAAACTATATTGAGAATACCAAATACTGTCCAATATTTTTTTTTTCGATGTACAATGGGTGACAATACATTGGAAACGTCTACAAAATTCTGAATTTTCAAATTTAATTTATTAATAATATCGCGTTAAGTCCTAATATTATGCTTTTGTTGCGAAATCACTATTTGGTGTGTTCTCTTTCGAAATTTATAAAAAAAAAAATTACAATTTAGAAAAAATAGATAAATGAAAAAAATTATTTATATTTAAGTGGTGATACAAACAATAAATCTTAGGTGATGATATGAAAGAAAATATAAAAAATCTGACGTCTTCTTTCAACTGTTTTTTAAACACAATTATATTTTCAAATGTTTTTTTAATCTTAAAATTAATTATTATAAAACTAGTGGATTGTGTGGCGTCTAGGCGCCCGTTTATTATAACTTTAACAAACAAATTTTTTTTCCCATTTCAAAATTTTCCTATACTTTATATATTTAAAAAAAATTAATTTTAATGTTTTTAAAATTTAAAAAAAAAAAAAAAATCGGAAAACAGTTGTAAAAAATACAAACCAAAAACTTCGATTTTCAAATGAAGTTTTGTAAAAGGTCCTTTTATGTATATTTTCGTATAAGTTTGCCAGTAGCCAACCTTTGCTTTATATTTTCTGCTTCTATACATAAGAAGTTCTTAATATTATATGATTTTAAAAAATATTTTATTTTGATAGAAACTCGGTAATTTTAATCTTAATAATTTAATAATTTAATTTATGTTTTATAACTTTTTAAAAAGCATCAAAATAAGTAAACTTATTCAACCAGAAAAAGTTTTTAAACCTTTCGGACAAAACAAACAAAAAATACTACGGTTATAACGAACTTAGTCTATAACGAACTAATTTGGCCGGTCCCGCCGAGTTCGCTATAACCGAACTCCATTTTATTGTAGAAAAAATAGAATAGCATAGAAAAAAAAACGTTTTAAAGCAAGGTTCCTAAAAGTTTTTTAAGGGGGGGGGGGTTTTAAAGGTTTTAAAAGTTAATAATAATAATTAATTGCATAGTTCTTTTTAATTTTTTAATTAATTGCATAGTTCTTTTTTGAAGACATGAATACACGTTATAGCATAACATTTAAAGAATCTTTGAAAAAATTTTCAACTAAAAATTTTAATAAATAAGTCCGTGACAGCCAATATCCGGAGGCGTTGTTGTTTTGCGGTGAACATCATAACTCGTTACCGGACCATGTGAAAAAAAAAATCGAAATGCGTTTAAAAGGTGACATGTTTCCTGAAGTAGTGACGAAGAGTTTTTCAATTTTTTTTTTGCAGCATTTGGAAGTGAAAAACGATTTTTGCTATACAATTTCGGGAATTTGTTTTTAAAAAATGAGGAGAAAATGGAATTAAAATAAACTTCGTGGTTACCTGA
Organism: Cordilura impudica; assembly: GCA_963682025.1. NCBI lineage: Eukaryota > Metazoa > Arthropoda > Insecta > Diptera > Scathophagidae > Cordilura > Cordilura impudica. Next base: position 47,294,970 of record OY821517.1, read on the forward strand.
TGATTTTTTTGTAGATATAGTGTCTAAAATTTCAAAAGAATCGGTCAAGAAGATGTTCACGGACTTCGAACATTTATTTGCGAGAAAATCGGTTTAAAGTTTTTTAAAAACTGATTTATATACGATATACCGTATGAGGCCGGTCGCTGGAAACGCTGTATCTTTTTAAGTTTTGCTCTGATTTACTTAAAATTTTGACACAACACTCTCGACATGTTGTGCATTCAGGAAGAGAAATGCAAAGAAAGGTTTTAAAACCTACCACCCCTTAAGGAAATGCAAACACCAATACACCAATGTACACAAAAAAGGAAAAAATATTTCATATTTCATCATACATGTAAACTGAAAAAAAAAGAGAATTACAATTTTTGCAAAGTTATCTATAAATCTAAAAAAGAAAAAATAAAAAATGCGCGCGTATTAGTTTTACTTCAAAAAAAAAAAAAAAAAAAATCGCTTTTAATTCTTCCATGATAATTTCAATAAATTATTCAAATTAAAATCTTAAATATACCTTTTTACGTAATTTATGTTTGTCCAAATTTTTTTAAAAGCATATTATGCAAAAATTAATATTATGAGTGAGAAAAAAAATTATTTTCCCACCTCTCTTCTAAAATTACAATGTAATTTAATTATGCAAAGTTACAATAATTTAAATTTTAAACTTAATATTTTTCAAAGGCTTTTCAATACCGAGCTATAAACGAAATCATACGTTGGACAACAACAAAATCTACACTGAAGATCTCTTTTTTCTCAAATATTTATCAAAAAAAGCATGCTCTTTGGTAAGTGCTGGCCACCAATGAACTGAGCGAAAGTACTCATAACAATACAAAACAATTTTGAGATGAAAAACAAAACAGACAAACGAATAAGTTTAGTAAGTGTTGCCAATTTTGACAACTTATTGTAATTTCGACGATTTTGCAATTTTGCCAATTTTGAGAACTTATTGTAATTTCGATGATTTAGCAATTTGTTAAAATGATTTGTTAAATTTGTAAAAATGATGATTGAAGATTTAAAATTATCAGTAGTATAAAAATTACGATTTCAATGGTTACCAATTAATGGGTTGTTTATCGAAAATTGATAGTTTTTGTTCAGTGTAAATGTAAATTACAAAATATGTATAAATTTAATTCTGGGTCAAGTCGTTTCAAAACGGAAATACCTTGAATAGCATCTCCATTTAAGATTTAAGTTTTAATTACGGCGATACTTTAAACCTTTAAACCTATGGCTATAGATACATGTCAATAAAATTATTTAGTTGATTGGTGTGTTAAATTTTTTTCGTTGAAATTTCACCACTAATACATTAGAAATAACCAATGCTGTAATAATATTCGTAATATGAATGATATAAATAAATTTGATTGTTTCCTTTAGTAATATTTTGTAGAGTTTTATTTTTATTTTCTTGACAATTTCTTGTTTTAAAAATGACGATTTTGGCGATTTAGTTTCCAAAATTGTCGATTTTCAGAAGATTTTATTAGCAGCACTGGTTGGTAACATAGAAGAGAGAAAATTGTGTGTGGGTTTGTATAAAATGAGAAAGATTAAATTTTGTTTGTGTATTTCGCATAGCTTTGTAGGGAGTGCTATGTATATTATTTCAGCGTTACAGAATCAGTCAGTCAGTCAGTGAGTCAGGGATCAGCGTAAATATATATAATAAAAACAATAATAATAATAATCTGATGAAGAGTTAAAAACCAGAATAATAGATGATTTTATCTCTAGTCGTAAGCAAAAGCAAATTTGTGAGAAATATTCTATGAATAATTCCACAACCTAAAAAATTATCAAGAAATATCGTGGAAGAAGAACGACTCAACATTTAGGCGGCAGGTCTCGTAAAACGAGTTAAAGGTAGGATAATTTAATAGCAAGAGAGTTTAAAAAATATCCAAAAATACTAAAGAGGTCATTAACAATCTGAAACAAAATATATGATCGAACTGTTTCCCGAAGAAACCCCTGGCTCGCATAAATGTAGCTAAAGCATACATGAACTGATCAAAATGGAATTGGAATACTGTTCTCTTACAGACGAGTCCAAGTACAATTTAAGAGACCATATATTTTGGGTCAAGGAATGGGTCCAATTCTTGTAAAAAAAAATATACTCTCACTGTAATTGGATACAGTCTTGCAGCTTCAAAATGACTTCCAAAGTTATAACCGAATGGCTGCCATCAAACGCAGTTAGTATTTTTGATCTCGATCCAGATCTCGATCCCATAGAAAATCTATGGGAGAATGTAGATTGAAAACAAGTGAGAAAATTATAGTCGGTAATTATAGAGACCCTATCTCTTCGGTCCAATTAATTGGATATAGAAAATAAGCATAAACCAAATTTGAGTGGCATTGTTATTATTATTTTTGGCTGCAGATGTGAAAAACTTCATACCGGATGCAATATTTATATGGGGACTAGCTCGAAAAATGGACCGATCTTGACCATATTTGGTAAAGTAATTTATATTTTGAAAAAAATATATACAAACCAAATTTGAGAAAAATCTGTGCAATATTTTTGTTTTTTGATAGATTTAAGTGAAAATCGGGAAGCAGTTTTATATGGCGGCTATGACAAAGAATTGCCATATGGGGGTTTATTTTTGGACAAATGATAAATGGATGTAATAAACACACACACAAACACACTCAATTTGACCGAGATCTATGTGATAATTTGGACCTTATGGCAATTTAAGTCGATTTCATAGGGGTCATTTGTATGGGGACTAGGTCTGAACATGAACCGAATTTCACCAATTTCAATAGCGTTCATCCTATGGCAAAGAAAAGCTTATATATCATATTTCATTAAAATATATTCATATTTACGACCTGTAGTTTGATTACACGGTTTATATGGACACACAAACGGAAAGACGGACGGACGGACGGACATCGCTAAATTGACTCAGAAAGTGATTCTGAGTCGATCGGTATAATAAAAGATGGGTCTAGGTCAAATATTTTTGGTAGTTGCAAACAGCAACACAAAGTAATTATACCCAAACCACATAGTGGTATCTATAATATTAATAGCCTAGGCGATTTCTTGTGACCGATGTTTTGTTCTATCGTTTTATCCCCATTTTGATCAAACGTAAAATATTTAAAAGGTATTTCTTTTTAGCCATTTTGCAGATTTACAGATTTTAAAATTTTTCCCTTTATTTTGAGTAAATTGCATTTAAAGTTGCTACTAACACATTTTAATCAGCCCAATTACGAATATTCTCAAGGAATTTCATTCTAACGGAAAATACTTTTCTCGAGAAAAAAATTCTCCAATTATAAATTCCGTGTGAACAAAAAAATGAAGAAGTGGCATCATCGAATTTCGAAGCCAGTTGTTTTGCTTATTGACAATAAATATTCTATTTTTTTTTTGTGTGTGCAAACGAATATAAATTTATTTTAAAGAAAAATTAAATAAAAAATGAATAAATAGCATAGCAATGATGCGAGCACTTGTGGAGGAAATTTGTGTTGTAGAATAACAACAACGAAATAGCTAAAAGATTGCTAGAAGTCAATTGCGGGCTGAATCTATGGAAAACGCAATCAATCCCTGAACTGGATTTCATTAAAGTTAACAAAAGTTGAAGTTGTTCTTTATTTGTGGTCTTCAACCTACAATAACAATAAAATATTAATTTTTTTTATTCAAACTTTGTTTTATCAAAATACTTTCTACATTTTTATGTAAACTCCCGTCTGTTTTTCAAGGGAAATTTTTTGAGGGAAAAAACTAAAATCAAGTGCATTGAGAATAACTACTTTTTTCCCATCGAATTTTTTTCCGAAGGAATTTTTATTCATAATAGGGGAAAAGGGAGAAGTGAGATATTTCATGCGGAATTTTTGTTTAGAATTGGGCTGAATGTGTTTGTAATAAAAATGAGTTTGTTTTTTTTTTGTGTTGATTTGTGAATTGGCTCTAATTAGCATACCTTTAGGGTATTTATTTAATGCAAAAATAAAATTTCCTAGAATTTGCACTCGAATTTCGAGGGCTGGAATCTGCTAGTAGGGTATAAATACGAATAACAAATTTCAAATACAAAACTAGAGACAGTTAATTTAGAATGGCAATAAATTTCTATGGATATCACTAACAAATTAATTGGGAAGCAGTACCAAAAAATAATGGATACCCAACAAAACTTTGAAACCAAAACTAGAGGGTAGTAAAGGTTTCCATTGTTTTATAAACAGCATAAGAAATTAGTTTTGTTATTTTTTTTCTGAAGTTATTTTTCATTAAATAAAGACCCTAAAAGTATGCTAATCAATTACAGCCAATTCACAAATCAACACAAAAAAACAAACTCATTTTTATTACAAACATATTAACAAATTTAATAAACACACACATAGCATTGTATAATTTTATGTATGTGTTAGTAGCAACTTTATATGCAATTTTCTCAAAATAAAGGAAAGAATTAAAAAATCTGTAAATCTGCAAATCGGCTAAAAAGAAATACCTTTCAAATAATATACGCTTGGTCAAAATCGGGATAAAACGGTAGAACAAAACATCGGTCACAAAAAATCGCCTGGCCTATTAATATTATAGATATTTTTTCTTTTTAAACTCTTTCTTTTGACTCATACTCTCTGTCTGTCTGTCTGTCTTTCTGTCTGTTTTTCTGTCATGGGGCAACCCCATTCCTCCTCATCCAGTTCATCTGAAACTTGGCCCATAGTCTTTTGACTATAGATTAATTTTGGGGTAGTCACGCACAGTCACGCATAGTCACGCACAGTCATGGAGAGATTAAAACCTCGTTTCCCTCATCCGATCGATCTGAAACTTTGCCCATAGACTTGATGTGGCCAAAGATTAATTTTAAAATAGTCACGCAAAGTCACGCACAGTCAGGGAGAAATTCAAAACTCATATGCATAAGGAAAGAAAGATTTTTAATAAAAAGTTATTTTTTATGGTTAGATTATTTAAATAAATAAATATTAAAAATTTTGAATTAATATAATCTAACCCATAAAAACAAAGTTTTTATCAAAACTCTTTCCTTATGCATATGAGTTTTTAATATCTCCATGACTGTGCATGACTGTGTGTGACTATCTTAAAATTAATCTTTGGCCACAACAAGTCTATGGACAAAGTTTCAGATCCATCGGATGAGGGGAAGTGGGGTTTTAATCTCTTCGTGACTGTGCATGACTATGCGTGACTGTCTGTGAATACATAAAAGTTAATCTTTTTTCACAGCAAGTCTATCGACCAAGTTTTAGATCGATCGGATAAGGGAAAATGGGTTTTAAATCACTTCGTGACTGTACGTGACTATGCGTGACTTTGCGTGACTATGTCGAAGTTGATCTTTCTTTACAGCAAGTATATCGACCAAGTTTCAAATCGATCGGATGAGGGTAAATGACATTTAGATCACTCCGTGACTGTGCGTGACCATGCGTGACTGTGCGTGACTAAGTCAAAGTTAATCTTTTTTTCACAGCAAGTGTATGGATCAAGTTTCAGATCAATCGGATGAGGGGAAATGACATTTAAATCACTCCGTGACTGTACGTGACCATGCGTGACTGTGCGTGACTAAGTCAAAGTTAATCTTTTTTCACAGCAAGTGTATGGACCAAGTTTCAGATCGATCGGATGAGGGGAAATGACATTTAGATCACTCCGTGACTGTGCGTGACCATGCGTGACCATGAGTGACTATGCGTAACTAAGTCAAAGTTAATCCTTTTTCACAGCAAGTGTATGTACCAAGTTTCAGATCGATCGGATGAGGGAAAATTACATTTAGATCACGCCGTGACTGTGCGTGACCACGCGTGACTTTGCGTGACTACCCCAAAATTAATCTGTAGTCGGAACAAGACTATGGGCCAAGTTTCAGATCAATTAGATAAGGGGGAAAGGGGTTGCCCTACGACAGACAGACAGAGAGTATGAGTTAAAAGAGTTTAAAAAGAGTTTTTAATTTTATGATCCAGTTTTTTTGTATTCACCGTTCAGGTCATCAAAAATATATTTTGTTAAAAGTTTCCATTGTATTGTGTTTCATACAGTTTTGGAAAGAAAATTATAGTGTAGGGTGTCGTATAGCCAACTTATAAATAACTCATTTGTTTTTCTTTCTGTTTAATAGCTGTGCTAGTAAAAATCAATTAATTCGAATATCAAATTGAAATAAAATGCTATAAATCAGTCCATTATTTTAAAGTTACGCGATTTTTAATTGATTAATTTAATAAACAAAAATTTACAAATTTCTGTTTAAATAATTAATTTTTAAATAGGAAATTGCATTTAGCTTTAAACAAAATATTTCGAAATTGAATGTAAGAGAAATTTTAAGATTTTATTATGTACATATAAAACTATACACAATTTTATTATATTTTACAAAAATGATTTGGTAATCCTACTCGTAAATATAACTTTATATACCATACTTAAAGAAAAAAAAAAACATTACTATGAGGCATGTTTAAAAATGATGGAAACCAAAAATAACTGCAACATATTGAAAGAAAAAGAAAACATGCTTCAGTAATTGTTAAAATAATATCAAAAACAAAATTATTTTAATTTTTTAAGTAACACAATATTATACATTTACAAATATTTAGCTTCCAAAAAAATTTCAGGGATTTCTCTTTTAATTAATTATTTAACACTTTCTTTAAAAATTAATTGAATTTTATTGAAATATTTGATACATCAGAAAAAATGTTATATTAAAAAATAAGAAGTAAAAAAAAAAAAAATACCTAAAAGCTTTCTTTCATTCAGCTTCTAAAGTAAAAAAAGATATTAATAAACATTAAACAATGTATGTATGTTATGTACATTAGGGTGGCCCTTAATAAAAAAAGTGTTCAAACTCTCGGTCGCACTCCCTAGAAATATGCGAATAGAAAAAAAAGTGAGAAATACAAAGTTTTGGGCCAATCAAAAAAATTTAGAGGTGCGATTGAAAATTTCAAGTGTGTTTATATGGGGAAAATATGACTTTTTTTTTCAGATTTTACGAAAATTTCGTTCTATAGTTTAATTTTTCCGACAAATTGATATATAATTCGGGATTATTATTAAATTATCTTTCCAAAAAGCTATAAAACTCTTTAACTCTTCAGTGCTTCTGGGATTAAAATAATCCATTATGATATATCTTTGCAGCAATTATGTGCTTATTGCTCGCGAATATAAATTAAAACAACTTTTAACCAATTTTATTATAAAATTAGTTTTTATGTATAAAAAACTATCTATATTTTTCTCAATTAAATAGAAGACCCACAAATGACCAAAAGCTAAAAAAATTAATTCTATTAATTTCGGTTATTTTGGTTGTTTATTTTGGTGTATTTAAGGATGATTTAGTGTGCGATTCAAATTGTTTTCTGTAATCACTTACGACTTGCAATAAGTATTGCTTTTCTTTAATTTTATATTATTATATTAATTTTATATTTCATATTCTTTGCGTCATTTGTGCGTCTTCTTATTTTATTTAGAAAACTATAGATAGTTATTAAATAAAATAATAATAATTGCACCAAAGATATATCACAATGGTATATTTTGATCCCAGGAGCACTGAAGGGTTAAATAAATAAAAATTAACCGAACTGTTTTTCTTAAATTCTAAATAGTGGTTTCATCGAGTTTAATAGAAAAACTCGTTTTCGATAATCTTTATTTAAAAATATCTTAAAATCCAAAGATGGCCTTGGCAAATAATGGGTTAACGTTCTTGGATTTATCCCAAATTTTAGGAACGGAAGTTCTACACAGTTGGATATTATATTTTATTCAACAGCACTTACAAAATATTTGAATTTTTTAATAAATTGTCTTTTATTAGCTTGGGGTCATATGTGACCCCAATTCCAAAAGGCTTAATGGGGTCATAATATTTTTTTTCCGAAACCCTAGGCTATTAAGATAAACTATAACATTTTAAAGTAGAAAATTGATGAATTTTTAATACAAAGTATTTAGAAATAGTACATTTACAGAATATTTTACAAAAATCCCATTTTTCTCGAAATCCGCAAAAGTAAAATCCTTGGCAAAAAATTCTGGCATAGAGATTTACTTAAAAATTCACACAGTTAATCTCTAACATGCATTTAACAACATCTAAAATAGCTAGATTATTTTTTTTTTAAATTTTGTTTAAATTTTCTTAAAACTCAAAAAAGGAGTTTTCAAAATTTTTCAAAAAAAATTTCCATTTCCGATCTCAATGCTTAATAGGTTAACAAGGTGGCAATAAACCAAAACTTCATATATGAGTACTTACAGGTATAGAGACTAAAACAAAATGTTGGCTTTAATTAATTTCTTAAAGTTGAAAAAAATGCCATCAAATTTCATGACCTATTTTTTTTGGCACACAAGTGGTCTGGGGCATTTGCTATTTCTTGGCGAGTTTTTATTCGATTTTGAAGTTTTATAGCTTTTTGGAAAGATAATTTTATACTGATTCCGAATTATATAAAATTTTTTTGGAGAAATTAAACTATAGAACGAAATTTTCGTGAAAACTGAAACAGTCATATTTTCCCCATATAAACACACTCGTAAATTTCAATATAATGAAGGGCCACCCTAATGTACATACATATGTATGTATGTATCTTGTATGTATGAAGTAAGAAATGATTAAGCAATATGTTATTAAATATTATCGTTAGTATTACTGCCCAAACAGCAATTAAATACCATCCCCCGAACACAGCCCCTTGCTACTTTGACATAATGGACAGTAGTATGACTTGGTGTTTTTATACCCTATACCACTATGTGTTGTTTGGGTTTAATGACTTTGTGCTGCTGTTTGTAGCTACCAAAAATATTTGACCTCGAACCATCTCTTATTATACCGATCGTCTCAGAATTTTTTTCTGAGTCGATTTAGCGATGTCCGTCCGTCCGTCTGTCCGTCTGTGTGTCCATGTAAACCTTGTAATCAAACTACAGGTCGCAAATATGAATATATTTTGATGAAATTTAGTACATAAGCTTTTATCTGCCGTAGGATGAAAGCTATTGAAAATGGTTAAATTCAGTCCATGTTCAGACCTAGTTCCCATACAAATGACCCCTATGAAATCGACATAAATTGCCATAAGATCCAAATTATCATATAGATCTCAGTCATATTGGGTTTGTATGGGTTTATTATATCCATTAATCAGTAGTCCAAAAATATACCCTATAGGTCAATTCTTAGTCATAGGCCCCATATAGAGCTGCTTCTCGATCTTCACTTAAATTTTTCAAAAAACATATATATTGCACAGATTTTCCTCAAATTTGGTTTGTGTATATTTTTTCAAAATATAAGTGACTTTACCAAATATAGCCAGGATCGGTCCATTTTTTGACCTATCCCCATATAAATATAGCATCCTATGTGAACCTTTTCATATCTGGAGCCAAAAAAATTAATAACAATGCCACTCAAATTTGGTTTATGCTTATTTTCTATATCGAATTTGTTGTACCGAAGAGATAGGGTCTCTAGACCATGGTATAGGGTATCGTATAGTCGGTCTAGACCGACTTGTTTATTTTTTTTAAAAATAAATTTGTCTTTACAATTCTATTCATTCTTCAATATTTTAAAAGACTTGGAGAAAACTATATAAACTGAGAATTTTCTTTAGTGCAATTTGTGACAATTTGTAGAAATATAAAGTTGTCAAAAATACCCTACAGTACCACCATAAATCCGTGCTCGAAAGCTGAACTAGCTGAACTTAATAAAGTGACGCTTATATGGGTACCAGGTCACCAGGGGATTGAAGGAAATGACGAGGAGCGGAAAGACCTTTCATTGGTCCAAACCCCCCAATACAGATTCACCAGAAAAGACACAACCGAGAACATCGACAGATGGATTAATCAGTGGAAGTATTGGAATGAAGAATCAGTGGAGTATTGGAATAGACAAGTGTACTTCAACACTCAAAAAATTCTTGCATCGAAGCGAAAAAAGGAGCAGGGATGCCCTAATATTGAACAGATGCAGTGTAAGACTTCTATGTGGGGCACTCACAGGACACTATGCGTGCAATTACATCCTATTACTGCCTGGAGGACGATGAAACTATTTAACATATACTGGCAAAATGTCCAGCGTTTGCATATCTAAGGCACAAACTTTTTGGTGAATCTGAAATCAGGGAGGAGACATACAAAACATTGGCGGTGAAGGCTATCATCAAGTTCTAAAACGCTGTAATGGACTAAGAAAATAGAAGAGAACAGGAATCTGAAATAGGGGCACAATAGATCTACTTGGTGCAGGAGGAAATAACATTCCATCCGAAAACATCGTAACTCGTAGTACTCTACTTCGATTAATAGTTTATTGAAAGTTTTATAACTAAGAATTTTTCTTCCTCGATTAAATTCATTACTATTTAATTTGCGTACTCTTAATTTGAGAACTTTTATTATATGTAGATGTAAGCTATATTAACTATCTCTCATTATTATTATACTAGTATGCCCTGTCCTGCTTCGGAACGACCTACCGAGGCTAATTGACATGTATGTTTTCATAATCAATTTTTCCTACGAAGTTTGTATTGTGCAATTAAAACAATATTTTTTTTTTCATTCGGTTCAAAAATTATCAAATTTTCAGGCGTTCTTAGTCCCATGAGAAAAACATTGAATTTTCAAATAAAATCCGGCAACACTTAACGGTTGGCCTTGAGTTTAGAATATCATTTGGGAATTTTTTATTTTAGCAATTTATCACTTTGGCGATTTTTGATTTTGAAGATTCTTGTTATTGACGATTTTTGTTTTTGCCGATTTTTGTATTTAGCGATTCCACCCATATATTCTACGACTACTCACATTAGTTATTAATGTACTTGCCAAAATAATCAGGACTATTGCTTTCGTAGTATTCCATATTTTTTTCTATAGGAGCTGCTTGTCCTGCAAACAAGACGAATAGCATAAATAGCGGGATTAGCATAAGTAACTCTATATCGTGGGTACTCTGACGTAACCTCGTATCTCAAAAAACCAATATTCCGACCATACTTATCTTTAAAATGATTTGATTCGTTTCGCTCATGGTGAATTTTGAGTTTAATGGAACTGAATCTTAAAAAGTGCAAATATATTCGTTTTGTTTGAAAGAGACCAATATCTGTAAATTATGGGAAAAGTTGATAACTTCTTAGATCTTGGTGTTTTATGAGATACAAAGCTAAGTTTCGTTCCTCTCATTACAATTACGGTAAATAAAGCCAGAGGAGTAGTTGGTTTTATAAAACATTGGTCTAAAGAGTTTAATGATTCGTATGTAACAAAAACACTATACACGACACTTGTGAGACCGATTTTGGAATATGACTCTATTATATGGGACCCTGTCTATCAAACTCATATTGATAGCATTGAATCGGTGCAAAAACAGTTCCTACTATTCTGTCTTCGCAACTTAAAATTTAACCAATTAAATCTTCCATCGTATTACAGCAGACTAACTCTTGTTAAGCTGCCAACCTTAAAAAGCCGCAGATCTATGCTAAACGTTTCGTTTCTTTGGAATATAATTAATGGCGATGTTTGTTCTGGTTTCCTGATCCTCAATATTTCATTTAACATCCCCCCAGCGGTTAATACGTTTTTTCTCACCTTTATCTGTCCAGTTTTATAGATCAAATTATGCGAACGGTGATCCGCTTAGACAAATGTGTATTGAATTTAACTAGCAGATTCCAGCGCTCGAAATTCGAGTGCAATTTCTATGCAACTTTATTTTTCAAATTAGCCAATTCACAAGCCAATTCTTTTATGGTTTATTATTATTGTGAATGAAGATAATAAACTCATTAACAAACACATTAACAAATTTAATAAAACACACATAGCACATGTATAATTTTATGTATGTGTTAGTAGCAACTTTGAATGCAATTTACTCAAAATAAAGGAAAATATTTAAAAATCTGTATATCTGCAAAATGGCTAAAAAGAAATACCTTTGAAATAATATACGTTTGGTCGAAATTGGGATAAAATGGTAGAACAAAACATCGGTCACAAGAAATCGTCTAGCCTATTAATATTATAGAAGATAAGCTTTATAGATTTATTGATTTTTTTTTTCAAATAAAACTATCATAAAAGGTAAAATAATAATTTATCTGAACACATTAAATTAAATTTATTAATTTTTCATTCATTGTTGAATGTTTTTGTAAATAGTCTGTAAGGATTAATTCCATAGATTAATAAATATATAAAAAAATATTTTGATTATTTGTTGTTAATTTGAAAGTTTTATTACTTTCTCTAGATACTAGTATTTTTGTTAATTTTGCTTTGGGAAATATTTTAAGTTTAAGTTTTTGGTTAAGTTTTGAGATACGAGTTTACGTTCCACTAAGTTTCAAATAAAATGTAAGTTACGAGGTTTTGCATGTATAAATGAAGTTGAAAATAGTCATTAAAAATTTCAAACAAATTTTTTATTCACATTTACATATTTAAATAAATTTTTCAAGAAAAAACTTCATCAATATCTTTAAACATTAATTATTATATAAGTCCTTGATTATTAATCGGTATAAAAAGAATGAGAATCCTTATGGATTCATGATTTAAACGAATGTAGATCTTTAAATTTTTGAGCTGTAAGAGGTATAACTCCTTTGTACAATGGAGTTGGCCGAACTTATTTCTACTTCTTAGTCAATCTTTGAGGTAGATCCTTCCACTCATCATTAAATGATGATTTGTACATTATGCTATCTTTACTGTACTTTAGTCCACATAACTGTAACATAGTCAGGCTTGTTACCTGGTCTAATAGATTTACAAGTCTTCACTTCAACATACATAATTATAAAAAAAACGTATGATCAACATACTTCACTTTATAAGGATTTTTTTATCTTGCTTCAATTTTGCACTATCCTTTCTGCAATAATGAGATTTAAGTTTCGGAAAATCAGTCAATTACTTTCGTATATGTGCTTTTTTAAATTACCAATTTTAGAGTTTTTTCGTGTATTATTCAGTTTTGACTTCTTTAAAATAATACATTTTTTTACATACTAGTAACCTCTGATTATTTATTAGTAAATGATATTTTAGAGTACAGCTCGCCGGAATTCAGTATTATCATCAGATCGAGATATTATTTCCTTGTTTACTAAAGAAACAACGTACTGCTGTTTTTGATCCCAGGTCAGATCATTCCAAATAGAATTGAACATTTTTGATATGTAAACATCTATACGCGCAGGGGGGTAAATTTCTCTTTCACAATACAATCACAAAAACAGCGTAACTTGTGAGCCGTAAGACAAAATCGGTGTGACTGTATTGGTGAAAAAATGAAAAAAAAAATTAAAAATAAAAAATGAAAAACGAAAAACGAAATATTAAAAATAAAAAAAAGAAAACTGAAAAATAAAAAATAAAAAATGAAATACGATTAACGAAAAATGAAAAATAAACAATGAAAACTGAAAAATAAAAATTTAAAATTAAAATATGAAAAATTAAAAATGAAAAATAAAAAATTAAAAATAAAAAATGAAAAACCAAAAATTAAAAATGAAAACTGACAAATAAAAACTGAAAAATAACAAGTAAGAAAATTATAGTCGGTCTAGACCGACTATATGATACCCTATACCATGCGTTTAGAAACCGTATCTCCTAGGCCCAACTAACTGGACATAGAAAATAAGCAAAAACCAAATTTGAGTGGTATTAATTTTCATGGCTGCATATATGAAAAAGTTCATATCGGATGATATATCTATATGGCGACTAGGTCCAAAAATGGACCGATCCTGACCATGGTTGGTAAAGTCTCTTGTATTTTGCGTAAATATATACAAACAAAATTTGAGAAGAATCAGTGCAATATTTTTATTTTTTAATAGATTTAAGTGAAGATCGGGAAGCAGCTCTATATTGGGCCAAAGGGATCATTTTTGGACTACTCATTAATGGATGTAATGAACGCATACAAATCCAATTTGAGTAAGATTTATATGACAATTTGGATCTTATGGCAATTTATGTCGATTTCATAGGGGTAATTTGTATGGGGGCTAGGTCTGAACATGAACCGATTCTCACCAATTTCAATAGCGTTCATCCCATGGCCGATGAAAGCTTATATACCAAATTTCATTAACATATATTCATATTTGCGACCTGCAGTTTGATTACAAGCTTTACATGGACACACAGACGGACGGACGGACGGACGGACGGACATTGTTAAATCAACTCAGAAAGTGATTCTGATTCGATCGGTATAATTAAAGATGGGTATAGGTCAAATATTTTTGGTTGTTACAAACAGCAGCACAAAGTCATTATACCCAAACCACATAGTGGTATAGGGTATAAAAAATGAAAATTAAAAAATTAAAAATAAAAATGAAAAACGAAAAATAAAAAATGATAAATGAAAACTGAAAAATAAAAATTGAAAAATGAAAAATGAAAAATAAAAAATGAAAAATAAAAAATGAAAAATAAAAAATTAGAAATAAAAAATGAAACAAAAAAATAAAAAATGAAAAATAAAAATGAATAATAAAAAATTAAAAACGAGAGATGACAGTGAAAATAATAAAAATTAAAAAATGAGAAATAAAAAATGAAAAAAAAAAAATAAAAAATGATAAATTAGAAACAAATAATGAAAAATAAAAAATCTAAAGTAAAAAAATTAAAAACGAAAAATGCAAAATGAATAAATGACAAATAAAAAGTAGAAAATGCAAATTAAAAAATTAAAAACGAAAAGTGAAAAACAAGTAAGAAAATTATAGTCGGTCTAGACCGACTATACGATACCCTATACCATGCGTTTAGAGACCCTATCTCATAGACCCAACTAACTGGACATAGAAAATAAACATAAACCAAATTTGAGTGGGATTTTTGTTAATTTTTTTGCTGCAGATATCAAAAAGTTCATATCGGATGCTATATCTATATGGGGACTAGGCCCAAAAATGTACCGATCCTGACCATGTTTGGTAAAGTCTCTTGTATTTTCCATAAATATATACAAACAAAATTTGAAAAGAATCCGTGCAATATTTTTGTTTTTTTATAGATTTAAGTGAAGATCGGGAAGCAGCTCTATATGGGGCCTATGACTAAGAGTTGTCCAATAGGGATAATTTTTGTACTACTGATTAATGGATGTAACATATACATACAAGCCCAATTTGACTAAGATTTATATGATAATTTGGATCTTATGGCAATATATGTTGATTTCATAGGGGTCATTTGTATGGGGGCTAGGTCTGAACATAGACCGATTCTCACCAATTTCAATAGCGTTCATCCCATGGCCGATAAAAGATCAAATACCAAATTTCGTCACAATATATTCATATTTGCGTCCTGCAGTTTGATTACAAGCTTTACATAGACACACAGACGGACGGACGGACGGACGGACGGACATCGTTAAATCGAATCAGATAGTGATTCTGATTCGATCGATATAATTAATGATGGATGTAGGTCAAATATTTTTGGTTGTTACAAACAGCAGCACAAAGTCATTATACCCAAACCACATAGTGGTATAGGGTATAATAAACAAGTAAGAAAATTATAGTCGGTCTCGACCGACTATACGATACCCTATACCATGCGTTTAGAAACCGTATCTCCTAGGCCCAACTAACTGCACATAGAAAATAAGCAAAAACCAAATTTTAGTGAGATTTTTATTAATTTTTTTGGCTGCAGATATGAAAAAGTTCATATCGGATGATATATCTATATGGGGACTAGGTCCAAAAAAGGACCGATCCTGACCATGTTTGGTAAAGTCTCTTGTATTTTGCAAAAATATATACAAACAAAATTTAGGAAGAATCAGTGCAATATTTTTGTTTTTTGATAGATTTAAGTGAAGATCGGGATGCAGCTCTGTATGGGGCCAAAGGGATCATTTTTGGACTACTCATTAATGGATGTAATGAACGCATACAAACCCAATTTGAGTAAGATCTATATGACAATTTGGATCTTATGGCAATTTA
The DNA here is from genome assembly GCA_963682025.1 of Cordilura impudica. Classification (NCBI taxonomy): domain Eukaryota; kingdom Metazoa; phylum Arthropoda; class Insecta; order Diptera; family Scathophagidae; genus Cordilura; species Cordilura impudica. The sequence continues at coordinate 47,311,080 of OY821517.1, forward strand.
TGTCGATTTCATAGGGGTAATTTGTATGGGGGCTAGGTCTGAACATAGACCGAATTTCACCAATTTCAACAGCGTTCATCCTAGGGCCGATAAAAGCTTACATACCAAATTTCATCAAAATATATTCATATTTGCGACCTGCAGTTTGATTACAAGGTTTACATGGACACACAGACGGAGGGACGGACGGACGGACGGACGGACATTGTTAAATCAACTCAAAAAGTGATTCTGATTCGATCGGTATAATTAAAGATGGGTCTGGGTCAAATATTTTTGGTTGTTACAAACAGCAGCACATAGTCATTATACCCAAACCACATAGTGGTATAGGGTATAAAAATTAAAAATAAAAATGAATAATAAAAAATTAAAAATGGAAACTGTAAAATATAAAATGAAAAACGAAAAATGAAAAATGACAACTTAAAAATGAAAAATAAAAAATGAAAAATAAAATGTGAAAAATAAAAAATTAAAAATTAAAAACAAAAAATGAAAAATAAAAAATGAAAACTAAAAAATTAATAATAAAATATGAGAAATAAAAAATGAAAAATAAAAAAATAAAAAATAAAAAAATGAAAAATAAAAATGAATTAAAAATTAAAAACGAGAAATGACAATGAAAAAAATAAAAAATTAAAAATTAAAATTTAAAAATTAAAAATTAAAAACGGGAAATGACAATGAAAAAAATAAAAAATTAAAAATTAAAAATTAAAAATTAAAAATTAAAAATTAAAAATTAAAAATTAAAAATTAAAAATTAAAAATTAAAAATTAAAAATTAAAAATTAAAAATTAAAAATTAAAAATTAAAAATTAAAAATTAAAAATTAAAAATTAAAAATTAAAAATTAAAAATTAAAAATTAAAAATTAAAAATTAAAAATTAAAAATTAAAAATTAAAAATTAAAAATTAAAAATTAAAAATTAAAAATTAAAAATTAAAAATTAAAAATTAAAAATTAAAAATTAAAAATTAAAAATTAAAAATTAAAAATTAAAAATTAAAAATTAAAAATTAAAAATTAAAAATTAAAAATTAAAAATTAAAAATTAAAAATTAAAAATTAAAAATTAAAAATTAAAAATTAAAAATTAAAAATTAAAAATTAAAAATTAAAAATTAAAAATTAAAAATTAAAAATTAAAAATTAAAAATTAAAAATTAAAAATTAAAAATTAAAAATTAAAAATTAAAAATTAAAAATTAAAAATTAAAAATTAAAAATTAAAAATTAAAAATTAAAAATTAAAAATTAAAAATTAAAAATTAAAAATTAAAAATTAAAAATTAAAAATTAAAAATTAAAAATTAAAAATTAAAAATTAAAAATTAAAAATTAAAAATTAAAAATTAAAAATTAAAAATTAAAAATTAAAAATTAAAAATTAAAAATTAAAAATTAAAAATTAAAAATTAAAAATTAAAAATTAAAAATTAAAAATTAAAAATTAAAAATTAAAAATTAAAAATTAAAAATTAAAAATTAAAAATTAAAAATTAAAAATTAAAAATTAAAAATTAAAAATTAAAAATTAAAAATTAAAAATTAAAAATTAAAAATTAAAAATTAAAAATTAAAAATTAAAAATTAAAAATTAAAAATTAAAAATTAAAAATTAAAAATTAAAAATTAAAAATTAAAAATTAAAAATTAAAAATTAAAAATTAAAAATTAAAAATTAAAAATTAAAAATTAAAAATTAAAAATTAAAAATTAAAAATTAAAAATTAAAAATTAAAAATTAAAAATTAAAAATTAAAAATTAAAAATTAAAAATTAAAAATTAAAAATTAAAAATTAAAAATTAAAAATTAAAAATTAAAAATTAAAAATTAAAAATTAAAAATTAAAAATTAAAAATTAAAAATTAAAAATTAAAAATTAAAAATTAAAAATTAAAAATTAAAAATTAAAAATTAAAAATTAAAAATTAAAAATTAAAAATTAAAAATTAAAAATTAAAAATTAAAAATTAAAAATTAAAAATTAAAAATTAAAAATTAAAAATTAAAAATTAAAAATTAAAAATTAAAAATTAAAAATTAAAAATTAAAAATTAAAAATTAAAAATTAAAAATTAAAAATTAAAAATTAAAAATTAAAAATTAAAAATTAAAAATTAAAAATTAAAAATTAAAAATTAAAAATTAAAAATTAAAAATTAAAAATTAAAAATTAAAAATTAAAAATTAAAAATTAAAAATTAAAAATTAAAAATTAAAAATTAAAAATTAAAAATTAAAAATTAAAAATTAAAAATTAAAAATTAAAAATTAAAAATTAAAAATTAAAAATTAAAAATTAAAAATTAAAAATTAAAAATTAAAAATTAAAAATTAAAAATTAAAAATTAAAAATTAAAAATTAAAAATTAAAAATTAAAAATTAAAAATTAAAAATTAAAAATTAAAAATTAAAAATTAAAAATTAAAAATTAAAAATTAAAAATTAAAAATTAAAAATTAAAAATTAAAAATTAAAAATTAAAAATTAAAAATTAAAAATTAAAAATTAAAAATTAAAAATTAAAAATTAAAAATTAAAAATTAAAAATTAAAAATTAAAAATTAAAAATTAAAAATTAAAAATTAAAAATTAAAAATTAAAAATTAAAAATTAAAAATTAAAAATTAAAAATTAAAAATTAAAAATTAAAAATTAAAAATTAAAAATTAAAAATTAAAAATTAAAAATTAAAAATTAAAAATTAAAAATTAAAAATTAAAAATTAAAAATTAAAAATTAAAAATTAAAAATTAAAAATTAAAAATTAAAAATTAAAAATTAAAAATTAAAAATTAAAAATTAAAAATTAAAAATTAAAAATTAAAAATTAAAAATTAAAAATTAAAAATTAAAAATTAAAAATTAAAAATTAAAAATTAAAAATTAAAAATTAAAAATTAAAAATTAAAAATTAAAAATTAAAAATTAAAAATTAAAAATTAAAAATTAAAAATTAAAAATTAAAAATTAAAAATTAAAAATTAAAAATTAAAAATTAAAAATTAAAAATTAAAAATTAAAAATTAAAAATTAAAAATTAAAAATTAAAAATTAAAAATTAAAAATTAAAAATTAAAAATTAAAAATTAAAAATTAAAAATTAAAAATTAAAAATTAAAAATTAAAAATTAAAAATTAAAAAATAAAAATTAAAAATTCAAAATTAAAAATTAAAAATTAAAAAAAAAAAAACAAAAAATTAAAAATTGAAAATAAAAAATGAAAAAGGAAAAGAAAAAACGAAAAATGAAAAATAAAAAACGAAAAATTAAAAATTAACCGGTTGAAATAATGAATAATAATAAATATTTTTATATTAGCAGTTGATTGCTATAAGTGATACATAGATGGCGCTTTCCGTTTGATTTTAAAAAAGTGACATAAAAAAATCTTTAATAACTAGATGTTTACACATCTGCCCTGTGATCGGACTCACATTATTGTTTTCCTCATGACTTCTGTAATTTCATTACATTTTTTATTTATGCTCTTTTCACATTTTTTGGAATTACAACCTGCTTTTATTTTTCGAGTGTTTCTTGGTACTAATTCTTTATCACTGGTCACACTATAATATGACTGACCTATGTCCAAGCTGGTTTTCTTAATGATAATCCTGAACATTTATCTAAAACTATTTTTTAGGGTGATCCATTTCATTATATTCTTAACTCGTATTTAAACTTTCAGAAGAATTACCAGAAGTTTGCAACTCTTGCGAAGAAGTTGATTTGTCTAAATCCTCAGAAAATAAACCTATCGTTTCATCCAAACGCATATTAGTAAATTCAGTTCAATAATAATAATCATCATTTGTAAGTATTTTCAATTGATCCTGGCTCAACTGATACCAGCTGACCAGTCTTTTCATCAAGAATCAATATTTATGATGGATGATTTATATCACTATAGTATTAAATCTAAACGTTACTTAAAAGCATTGACTTGCCTCGTTCACGTTATAGGCTTTTCTTACTTGTGCACTGTAGAAATATTGCAACAAAAAATGGTGTGAATTGTAGAAATATTGCAGAAATGACAAATATGACAATATATAAATATTATACCAAATGACATAAATTCTCAAAGATATATAAAACAAATCCTCATAAGTATGTTTTCAAGTTATCAAGTATACGTCCAGAATACGTGACTGCATGACAAGAATTACGTGTTTTTAAAATTAGACGCCTCAGATACGAGATTCTATTTTTTTAAATAAAAAATTAACGGGTGGAGATTTTTGTTTAAAATTTTACACAGTTGTGTAAAAACATATTCTAAATATGAATCCAATTTAAACTCAAAACCTTCAAAAATTGAGTTATGAGGTTACGTCTGAGTACCCTCGATATGTACTAATTATATGACGCACATTTTTTACTTGACTACTCACATTAATATCTGATGGACCCGTATAAAATGTCAAGGCTTTCCCTTTTATAGTACTCTAGTTATATGATATTATACATTTACTTTGTATGGGCGGTGCCTTGCCTACTGCTCCGATTACGTCCATTTTTGACCGAATAATTACATGAATAATTTATGGGCTCACGCAAGGTCCCAAGGCATCGCTAGTACAGTTCTCCAGATATGTGATATTTAATATTTACTTTGCATGGGATGTGCCACGCCAATTGATCCCTCCCATTTTTTTAGGGCTACTCACATTAATAATAGATGACCTCAGACAAATTTTGCAAAGCTATCTCTGTCATAGTACTCGAGATATGTGGTATTATATGGGACGTGCCATGCCCACTTATCTGATACCTTCCATTTTTGGCTTAGCTACTAATATTAATAATAGGTGATATGATATTAAAAGTTCACTATAAAAAAATTTACAGCCTATAGTTCCTTCCAGATACACAGTAAGACTCTGTAAAAATTTCAGGAAGATCGGTCCAATGGTTGAGCCTACTATAAGCTATAAACAAATAAACATACATACTTTCGTTTTTATATATACTAGCAGATTCCAGCATTCGAAATTCGAATGCAAATTCTAGGAAATTATATTTTTTTATTTGCTAAAGACCCTAAAGGTATGCTTCACAATTCAACTCATTTTAAATGAAGACAACAAACTCAACAGAATAACACAAACACATTAACACATTTAATAAGCACACACATAGCATTGTATAATTTTATGTATGTGTTAGTAGCAACTTTCAACGATCATAACTCCAAAAAAAAAATATTCCAGACGATGAAAATCTGTAAATCTGGGCAACAGCTAAAAAGAAATACCTTTCAAATGATAAGTTTTTTGTCAAAATCGGGGTAAAACTGTGAAACTAGCCTATTAATATTATTGATATCTGTGGTCACAAGCGATAACCGCCTAAGTCGACTTAAGAATGATTTGAGTTATGTATGCTATCATATTCTACTAACAGCGCTTTATATATACATATGTGAAATCCTCATTTCTCTAATACTGTTTTTAAAAAAGTTATTAATGAAAACATACTGACCTTAGTCGTAATGAAGCCCCATTGCATTTATATAAAAAGTTATTTTTCTCGAAAGCATGATTTTCGATTTATATAGAAAGATTTAAAGATTTATAGAAAGATTTAAAGATTTACTATAAAAATTGAAATAAAAATAGATTTTTCTAATAATTTTAAATCCTGAAAATTTTATTATGCCGGAATAAAATTTTTCCTCTTGAATTTTTTTAATAAATTCTCAACAGAGTTGTTACAGTTATGTCGTATATTTGCTGTAGAATATAAAAACTATTCACTTAAATTTATTCAGTAGTCAAATTATTATTTTTAGTTGTTATAAACAAATTTTGTTAATTTGTTTTTTTCTTTATGATGCTTTGATTGCAGAAACTCAGTATGTACCACTGTGTGTTATATCTTACCTACAGTGTGTGTGTGTGTGTGTTATATCTTGCCTTACTGCTGTCTGTTTGTATCAAAGTGTTTGCTTAACAACCTGTCAGATATTTTTTTTTTTCTTTGACTCTCAATATCTTGACTTGACTTTGTTGTTGTGTTGTGCTAATTTACACCGCTTTCACATGTTTTTGTTAACATGTGTTTGGCTTGAAAGTATCTTTTATATGTTTTCGACAAAAAAAGGGCCAAGGGGGAGGCAAACAATAAATACAAAAAAAAAGAAACATAAACAAAATCTAATTTTAAAGTTTTAATTCTTTTGATGTGCTACATTACATTTTGGTTTTTTCTTTTAGTTTGAAGCAGCAAACGTATTTTCATTGATACTCGTCTAGAAATTCGTGTACGGCTATAATACGTGCGATATCAACATGCTGAACTGAACTTCTTAAGCTGTATAAACTAGTTACGATTGCTTGTTGATGAACTTGTTGATACATTCCATCATAAAAAACGAAAGCTGTTCTTAAAAAAGACGAAAAAAAACATTAAACATATTTTCGCTTGTTTTAATGAATTTTAACATGGTTTAAAGTAGCGCGTTATCTTGAACGTGAATCTGAATCATTTGAATATATAAGTATGTATGTATGAGTGTTGTTATGAATGAGAAAAAAACAATAATTTAAATTTTTAATATATATCATGATTTAATGTTATAATTAGCCATAAGTAAAAGCCATTTAAACGGTTGATTTACAAGTAGGTTTTAATAAAAAAAGAATTTTTATATTAAATTCTAAGCCTTGACTACTTCCCATTTGAAGCACGAATAATTAATTGTTTTAACTCTTTACGAATGTCCTCGTGATTATTATATTTTTTTAAATTAAAGTTTCTAAATTTTTCTATTGAATTTAATTACATTATATATGTATGTATGTATATAAATACCTGAACGTTCATAACATAAGAATAATATATGTAGGTAGCGAGTACACAAAGCTTTAGTTAGTGTGTTCAGTAACCCAGTAACCAATACATGGTCTTGTTGAAATTTAACTGTAGATGGGGCTTTTTTTATTTTTTTTTTATATGTTTACTGAAATGCCCGCATCTTTTTCGAGTGTGCCAATAATTTTTGGTATTTCATCGTGACTTTTAGAAGACAAAAAAAACTACTATTACACAAGGGAACAAAATTGAACTTTTTTTGTGTTGATTGGAAGTTCGTATCAATTTTTTAATAATTTGAGGTCGCTGATTTCAAATCTGTTTTTATATGTATATAAAAAAATACCACTAACCACACCAACTTATTAACCACCACTTATTAAATTGACCACTCTGTGTAGAAATATAATAGCTAATTCAACAACCTTACATGTATAACAGTACTAAGAATATAACAGGTAAACACACAACAATAAACTAAATATTCCCGGCCACAGGGAATATTTACAGCAACACACACTTTTTATACCCTATACCACTATGTGGTTTGGGTATAATGATTTTGTGCTGCTGTTTGTAACAACCAAAAATATTTGACCTAGACCCATCTTTAATTATACCGATCGAATCAGAATCACTTTCTGAGTTGATTTAACAATGTCCGTCCGTCCGTCCGTCCGTCCGTCCGTCCGTCTGTGTGTCCATGTAAAGCTTGTAATCAAACTGCAGGTCGCAAATATGAATATATTTTGATGAAATTTGGTATATAAGCTTTTATCGGCTATAGGATGTACGCTATTGAAATTGGTGAGAATCGGTCTATGTTACAAATTACCCATATGAAATCGACATAAATTGCCATAAGATCCAAATTGTCATATAGATCTTACTCAAATTGGGTTTGTATGCGTTCACTACATCCATTAATGAGTAGTCCAAAAATGATCACTTTGACCCCATACAGAGCTGCTTCCCGATCTTCACTTAAATCTATTAAAAAACAAAAATATTGCACTGATTCTTCTCAAATTTTGTTTGTATATATTTTTGCAAAATACAAGAGACTTTACCAAACATGATCAGGATCGGTCCATTTTTGGACCAAGTCCCTATATAGATATAGCATCCGATATGAACTTTTTCATATCTGCAGCCAAAAAAATTAATAAAAATCCCACTCAAATTTGGTTTTTGCTTATTTTCTATGTCCAGTTAGTTGGGCCTAAGAGATAGGGTCTCTAAACGCATGGTATAGGGTATCGTATAGTCGGTCTAGACCGACTATAATTTTCTTACTTGTTTATAAATACATTATTAATAAAAGTAAAGCAATCATGTGAGGTGAAGAACGGGAAAGTATTTTCTTTTTTTGTTTAAACGCGCTAAATGAAGCGGACTGCGTTTTACTCCATATACAGAACTGCACATATGAAATCTTAGGGCCATTATTACAACTTGCCAATAGCTAAAGTTAGGATGTTATCTGGCAGATTATTAGTTTTTCGTTATTACAACTATACTTTAATCTAAAAGTGACCGATAAGCTAAAGGGAAGATATTGTTGCCTTTAACTTTTAACATGAGGTTTATGTATTTAATATTGTCACATTTTCTGACCTATGAAGACGAAATTCACATCAATTTAGTTTTGGAAATAAATTTATTTATAGATACTTAAATACATGCTTGTATATTTTTAAAAAGTTTTATTACACATTTACAACAATTAAGCAACTTATAATAAAGGTTTTTAGTTTTTATTCTATTATTTTTATTGTTTATTTGCGAACAACTAAAGGAACGTTGCCACTATGTATTTTAATAAATCAATTCATTTGGTCAAAAGTAATCGGTGTTTCCTTTGGTGCTGCCACAATATCAAAAATATTAATTTTATTTTAATGGGAAGTTGTAATAACGAAAATAAGTTAAAGGTAACTTTATTGTTCACTTTAGCTAAAGTTACCTTTAACTAACATTTACTTTAAAGGCAAGTTGTAATAATGGCCCTTAATCCAACAAACCATTACAAAAGTAAAATCTGTGGTCACAAGCATTAACCGCCTAAGTCGAAAATCATGCTTTTGAGAAAAATAACTTTTTATATAAATGTAATGGGGCTTCATTACGACTTAGGTCAGAATGTTTTCATTAATAACTTTTTAATAAACAGTGTTAGAGAAATGGGGATTTCACGTAAATATAAAGCGTTTTAATTAGAATATGATAGCATATATAACTCAAATCGTTCTTAAGTCGACTTAGGCGGTTATCTCTTGTGACCACAGAAAAATAGCTGCTGAAAACTAAACAGAACGTTGAAAAAACGTCACAACAACATAGTCACAACAAGACTATGGCCCAAGTTTCAAATCATTTGCATGAGGGAGATTAGGGCAAACAGACAGACAGAGAGTATGAGTTAAAAGAAAGAGTTTAAAAACTATAATTTTTAAAGGTACAAAGTGGTCTTTGTGAGCTATTTAGAGTAACTAGACATGTTCAGATTGTATTGATATGTTCAACTTTGTCGTAGCTACAATTTTGCCAAATAAATATAAATCTATAATATTAATAGGCTAGGCGATTTCTTGTGACTGATGCTTTGTTCTATCGCTTTATCCCGATTTTGCCCAAACGTATATTATTTGAAAGGTATTTCTTTTTAGCCGTTTTGCAGATTTACAGATTTTTAAATTTTTTCCTTTATTTTGAGTAAATTGCATTCAAAGTTGCTACTAACGCATACATAAAATTATACAATGCTATGTGTATGTTTATTAAATTTGTTAATGTGTTTGTAATAAAAAAGAGTTTGTTATTTTGTGTTTATTTGCGAATCTGCTAGTGTTATTGAATATGTTCTACGGATTCTTGGCTACATTCAATTCAATTTCGTTTGTGCACACAGAAATGAGATTCGTTGTTGCAACCGAATTTGTTGCCAGTCGAATTTGTGTAGTCTCATGTACTATCACATTTTTCTGTTGTAATTATTGAATTGTATAGTCTATGTAACCGTAGAATGGAAAAGGCAATTGATTTTACATATATATAAATTCGATTGTGTTTATTTAGATGGTGTAATGGAATTATTCGTTATATTTATTGATTGGGACAACCATTTATCGGAATTTCACAAATATAAAATAAAAAAAAATTATACAAAATTTCTATTAACATCTAATCTATAGTTTTAATAGGCTAGGCGATTTTTGTGACTGATGTTTTGTTCTACCGTTTTATCCCGATTTTGCCCAAACGTAAACTATTTGAAAGGTATTTCTTTTTTGCCGTTTTGCAAATTTACATTTTTAAATTTTTTCCTTAATTTAGAGTAAATTGCATTTAAAGTTGCTACTAACACATACATAAAATTATACATATCCTATGTGTGTTTTATTAAATTTGTTAATGATAATAATAAACCATAAAAGTGTTGGTTTGTGAATTGGGTAAGTTGAAAAATAAAGCTGCCTAGAAATTGCATTCGAATTTCGAGCGCTGGAATCTGCCAGTAACTTATTAATAATATATATATTTTATGTTGAATTATAAGAAAAAAAATTCATGTGAGTCCGATCACAAGGGAGATGTGTAAACATATAATAATTAAAGAAAACATCAACATCATATTTTCCAGTGCATAAAAAATAAGTCGATTATGCTGTTTTCTGAAATTCAATTGATGTTTTCTGAAATGCAATTGATGTTTTCTGAAATTCAATTGATGTTTTCTGAAATACAATTAATGTTTTCAGCAATTCAAATGATGCTTTTTGAAATTCTATTGATGTTTTCTGAAATTCTATTTACGTTTTCTGAAATTCAAGTTATGTTTTCTGAAATTCAAATGATATTTTCTGAAACTCGAATGATGTTTTCTGAAATTATATTGATGTTTTCTGAAATTCTATTTATGTTTTCTGAAATTCAAATGATGTTTTCTGAAATTATATTGATGGTTTCTGAAATACAATTGATGTTTTCTGAAATTCTATTTATGTTTTCTGAAATTCAAATGATGTTTTCTGAAATACAATTGATGTTTTCTGAAACTATATTGATGTTTTCTGAAATTCCATTGATGTTTTCTGAAATTTTATTGATGTTTTCTGAAATACAATTGATGCTTTCTGAAATTCTATTTATGTTTTCTTAAATTCAAATGATGTTTTCTGAAACTCGAATGATGTTTTCTGAAATTATATTGATGTTTTCCGAAATTCTATTTATGTCTTCTGAAATTCAAATGATGTTTTCTGAAATTATATTGATGGTTTCTGAAATACAATTGATGTTTTCTAAAATTATATTGATAGTTTCTGAAATTCAATTGAAGTTTTCTGAAATACAATTGATGTTTTCTGAAATTCTATTGATGTTTTCTGAAATTCTATTGATGTTTTCTGAAATTCTATTTATATTTTCTGAAACTCAAATGATGTTTTCTGAAATTATATTGATGTTTTCTGAAATTCTATTGATGTCTTCTGAAATTCAATTGATGTTTTCAGAAACTCGATTGATGTTTTCTGAAATTATATTGATGTTTTCTGAAATTCTATTTATGTTTTCTGAAATTCAAATGATGTTTTCTGAAACTCGAATGATGTTTTCTGAAATTCTATTGATGTTTTCTGAAATTCAATTGATGTTTTCTGAAACTCGAATGATGTTTTCAGCAATTCAAATGATGCTTTTTGAAATTCTATTGATGTTTTCTGAAATACAATTGATGTTTTCTGAAATTCTATTTATATATTCTGAAATTCAAATGATGTTTTTTGAAATACAATTGATGTTTTCTGAAATACAATTGAAGTTTTCTGCAATTCTATTGATGTTTTCTGAAATTCTATTTATATTTTCTGAAATTCAAATGATGTTTTCTGAAATACAATTGATGTTTTCTGAAATACAATTGATGTTTTCTGAAATTCTATTGATGTTTTCTGAAATTCTATTTATATTTTCTGAAATTCAAATGATGTTTTCTGAAATACAATTGATGTTTTCTGAAATACAATTGATGTTTTTTGAAATTCAGTTGATGTTTTCAGAAACTCGAATGATGTTTTCTGAAATTATATTGCTGTTTTCTGAAGTTCTATTTATGTTTTCTGAAATTCAAATGATATTTTCTGATACTCGAATGATGTTTTCTGAAATTCTATTGATGTTTTCTGAAATTCAATTGATGTTTTCTGAAATACAATTAATGTTTTCAGCAATTCAAATGATGCTTTTTGAAATTCTATTGATGTTTTCTGAAATTCTATTTACGTTTTCTGAAATTCAAGTTATGTTTTCTGAAACTCGAATGATGTTTTCTGAAATTATATTGATGTTTTCTGAAATTCCATTTATGTTTTCTGAAATTCAAGTGATATTTTCTGAAATTCTATTGATGTTTTCTGAAATTCAATTGATGTTTTCTGAAATTCTATTTATGTTTTCTGAAATTCAAATGATGTTTTCTGAAATACAATTGATGTTTTCTGAAACTATATTGATGTTTTCTGAAATTCCATTGATGTTTTCTGAAATTTTATTGATGTTTTCTGAAATACAATTGATGCTTTCTGAAATTCTATTTATGTTTTCTTAAATTCAAATGATGTTTTCTGAAACTCGAATGATGTTTTCTGAAATTATATTGATGTTTTCTGAAATTCTATTTATGTCTTCTGAAATTCAAATGATGTTTTCTGAAATTATATTGATGGTTTCTGAAATACAATTGATGTTTTCTAAAATTATATTGATAGTTTCTGAAATTCAATTGAAGTTTTCTGAAATACAATTGATGTTTTCTGAAATTCTATTGATGTTTTCTGAAATTCTATTGATGTTTTCTGAAATTCTATTTATATTATTTATTTATTATTATTTATTAATAGATATAAGTAAAGTACAATTCATATAATATTTCATTTAAATTTACTTTTACAATATCTATATTTGGATTAACATAAATGTTGTAATCCAGATTGGCACCATAAGATTTATTTAATTAACAGGTATAATTTATAATTTTCCAGTATATAAAAACTAAGGAGAAATAAAAGGATTATAATACAAAGTTTAAACATATTCAGAGATCAGATTCATTCATTATTAAAGAAATATGATTTTAGTTATATATTGTTGTTTTAAAATTAAGACGAGAAATAAGGGATATAATACAAGATTTAAAAAACATTTAGAAATCAAATTCATTCATAATTAGAGTTCTATAATTTGTACAAAGTTTGATATAATTATATAAAGAAGAGAAATTTTTGCCATTTAATATCCAAAGAACTTCGTTCATGCTGAGGACTGTTTTGCCAAAATATTGTCGTCTAAATTCATTATAAATAGGACAAGTTCCAATAAAATGAGAAGTATCTTCGGCCACATTTAGATTGCACATTGTACAGATGTTCGATAAGTTGTTAGCGAAAGATCTGGCATTCAAATTGAGAAGACCACCTCTTGCTTTTATAATCAAACTGGTAGCATGTGATGAAAGTTGCGCAGTTCGTAAATGTATACCATAATGGTCAAGTTGATTATAAAGATCGTGGAATAGTGAGTTTGAAGCGTTGATATATAGTTCATCTTTTTCTTTTTGCTGCAGAAGATGAAGTACAGATTTCCAGCGGCAACTTAAGGTGTTGTATGAGTCTGGAGGAAATTCCAGCCGTTGACATATTATATACCACTCGTTCGCCCATGATATTTTTTCTTCAATAATTTTTTCGGCTAGTATGCGAGGCAATCTATCTCGATTCATATTTAAAATTTTATTTATGTAGCAAAGATGTAGTTTTAGCGTTGAAATATATAAGGAGTCATAACCCGTTTCCAAGTATAACATGTAGTTCGGTGTGTTTCTTGGGAGATATAACATTTTTTTGATGAAAAAGCGAAATAGTTTCTCCACCTCATCATATTTTGTAAAACCCCAGACTTGTGCTGCATATAGCATAATTGATTTGGAGGCTGCTTGAAAAATATTCATCTTGTTGCATTTTGCGATTAACGGATGGTTTATGTATTTGGACCACGTTGAATTAATGGCTAATTTCGAAGCTGACAATTTATTGCTGAGATGTTTTTTGAAGGACAGGTTGAACGTGATGTCAACTCCAAGGTATTTGTAGCTGTTAACTTTTTCGATAATATCATTACCATAATGCCACGATAGATTCGAAGAAATTCTAGTACCAGAACGAAATACCATTACCTTAGATTTATTAAGATTGACTTTAAGGGACCATGTTAGGCAGTATGTATGTAGAGCATTTATCATATTTTGTAAGCCAGTAGGGGAGTCAGAGAGGATCACTATATCGTCAGCATAAAGCAGAATTTTTATGTTGATACCTGCAACATTAAGGCCACCAGGCAGTACATCCATAATGTCGTTAACATATAATGAAAACAATACTGGGCTTAATATGCAGCCCTGTTTAACACCAACTTCAACGTCGAAATCACTCGAAAAAGCGTTGCCGTCCCAAATTTTGCTCTCTGAATTTTCGTACAAGCACTGTAAAATTCTGATTATTTTTGTCGACAATCCTAAACGTGCAAGCTTATAGAATAGAGCGTTTCTAGGAATCGAGTCGAACGCACAGGAAAAATCAACAAAAAAGGCATAAGTGTTATTGCCTCTCGCTTTACTTAGATTCACAATATTCACGAGGTTGAAAATTTGGTCCACAGTTGAATAATTTTTCCGGAAACCAGCTTGATATTCAGTTAAAATGTTATTTTTGTCTATCCAGTCATTTATACGATTTAGTAATATAGTATTGAATATTTTGCACAGGGTGTTAATTAGGGAAAGTCCACGATAATTGGCTGCAACGTTTGGGTCACCTTTCTTGAAAAGGGGTATCATAATTGATTTTTGGAAGCTGGATGGAATTTGCTCAAGTAAAAATATTTTGTTAAATACAGCAAGAATTTCATTTACAAAGCAATGTGGGGCATATTTATAGAATTCGTAGCAAATACCATCTTCACCAGGTGCCTTATTACGCTTGAGAGTTTTTATAACTGTAAGAATTTCTAATGTTTCCATAGGAGAATCTAAAAAGGCATCGAAATTATATGGAATACACCACTTTATTGCCACATCATCATATCCACTTTTAAACATTGTTGAAAAATGTGGTAGAAAGTCATCTGCTTGTAGCGATCCTTTTATTGATTGTGGGCGTTTTCTTATAGTGTTTGAGAGGCTCCACCAATCACTACTATTTTTCACTGTGTTGAGTTTTTGTAAATTTAAATTATATAGGTTAAGTTTTTTGTTTTTGCATAAATTAATAAAATTGGTTCTGGCAATAAAATAAGCCGATTTATTTATAACAGTGTGATTTTTCCTATACTTTTTGAGCTTCTTCCGCATTTGATCGCGAGAGCGAGCACACCTCCAGTCGAACCATTTTTGCTTGGGCTCAAAAAAACGTTTATTTATTGGTTTGCTATTCGCCTGTTTAATTTTATTAACTATTGAAGCCACCAAGTTATCAGTAGTTATATCTGTACGGATATCCACATCGCTAGCTAATACAGTTAGATTTTCGACATATTTAGAGACTGCTTTATCGTTCCAGCGTAGCTTTTCCAGAATTTGCTTACTATCTCTCGGGACAGCTGAAGTTAATGTTTTTATGTCTAAACACAGAGGCATATGATCTGAATATGGTTTTGAAGGTATAGAAAAATTATCGGCAAATTGCAAGAAACTGTGCGAACAAATGCAGTAGTCAATAACTGAACTATTTAATTCTATTTATGAATTCTATTATTCTATTTATATTTTCTGAAACTCAAATGATGTTTTCTGAAATTATATTGATGTTTTCTGAAATTCTATTGATGTCTTCTGAAATTCAATTGATGTTTTCAGAAACTCGATTGATGTTTTCTGAAATTATATTGATGTTTTCTGAAATTCTATTTATGTTTTCTGAAATTCAAATGATGTTTTCTGAAACTCGAATGATGTTTTCTGAAATTCTATTGATGTTTTCTGAAATTCAATTGATATTTTCTGAAACTCGAATGATGTTTTCAGCAATTCAAATGATGCTTTTTGAAATTCTATTGATGTTTTCTGAAATTCTATTGATGTTTTCTGAAATTCTATTGATGTTTTCTGAAATTCTATTTATATTTTCTGAAACTCAAATGATGTTTTCTGAAATTATATTGATGTTTTCTGAAATTCTATTGATGTCTTCTGAAATTCAATTGATGTTTTCAGAAACTCGATTGATGTTTTCTGAAATTATATTGATGTTTTCTGAAATTCTATTTATGTTTTCTGAAATTCAAATGATGTTTTCTGAAACTCGAATGATGTTTTCTGAAATTCTATTGATGTCTTCTGAAATTCAATTGATGTTTTCAGAAACTCGAATGATGTTTTCTGAAATTATATTGCTGTTTTCTGAAGTTCTATTTATGTTTTCTGAAATTCAAATGATGTTTTCTGAAACTCGAATGATGTTTTCTGAAATTCTATTGATGTTTTCTGAAATTCTATTGATGTTTTCTGAAATTCAATTGATGTTTTCTGAAACTCGAATGATGTTTTCTGAAATTCAATTGATGTTTTCTGAAATTCTATTGATGCTTTCTGAAATTCAATTGATGTTTTCTGAAACTCGAATGATGTTTTCTGAAATTATATTGATGTTTTCTGAAATTCCATTTATGTTTTCTGAAATTCAAGTGATATTTTCTGAAATTCTATTGATGTTTTCTGAAACTCAATTGATGTTTTCTGAAACTCGAATGATGTTTTCTGAAAATATATTGATGTTTTCTGAAATTCTATTTCTGAAATTCAAATGATGTTTTCTGAAATTATATTGATGTTTTCTGAAATACAATTGATGTTTTCTGAAATTCTATTTATGTTTTCTGAAATTCAAATGATGTTTTCTGAAATTGTATTGATGGTTTCTGAAATACAACTGATGTTTTTTGAAATTCTATTGATGTTTTCTGAAAATATATTGATGTTATATTGATGTTATATTGATGTTTTCTGAAATTCTCTTTATGTTTTCTGGAATTCAAGTGATGTTTTCTGAAATACTATTGATGTTTTCTGAAATTCAATTGATATTTTCTGAAACTCGAATGATGTTTTCTGAAATTATATTGATGTTTTCTGAAATTCTATTTATGTTTTCTGAAATTCAAATGATGTTTTCTGAAATTATATTGATGGTTTCTGAAATACAATTGATGTTTTCTGAAATTCTATTTATGTTTTCTGAAATTCAAATGATGTTTTCTGAAATACAATTGATGTTTTCTGAAACTATATTGATGTTTTCTGAAATTCCATTGATGTTTTCTGAAATTTTATTGATGTTTTCTGAAATACTATTGATGTTTTCTGAAATTATATTGATGCTTTCTGAAATTCTATTTATGTTTTCTGAAATTCAAATGATGTTTTCTGAAACTCGAATGATGTTTTCTGAAATTATATTGATGGTTTCTGAAATACAATTGATGTTTTCTAAAATTATATTGATAGTTTCTGACATTCAATTGAAGTTTTCTGAAATACAATTGATGTTTTCTGAAATTCTATTGATGTTTTCTGAAATTCTATTGATGTTTTCTGAAATTCTATTTATATTTTCTGAAATTCAAATGATGTTTTCTGAAATAAAATTGATGTTTTCTGAAATACAATTGATGTTTTCTGAAATTATATTGATGTTTTCTGAAATTCTATTGATGTTTTCTGAAATTCAATTGATGTTTTCAGAAACTCGATTGATGTTTTCTAAAATTATATTGATGTTTTCTGAAATTCTATTTATGTTTTCTGAAATTCAAATGATGTTTTCTGAAACTCGAATGATGTTTTCTGAAATTATATTGATGTTTTCTGAAATTCTATTGATGTTTTCTGAAATTCAATTGATGTTTTCTGAAACTCGAATGCTGTTTTCTGAAATTATATTGATGTTTTCTGAAATTCAATTGATGTTTTCTGAAACTCGAATGATGTTTTCTGAAAATATATTGATGTTTTCTGAAATTCTATTTCTGAAATTCAAATGATGTTTTCTGAAATTATATTGATGGTTTCTGAAATACAATTGATGTTTTCTGAAATTCTATTTATGTTTTCTGAAATTCAAATGATGTTTTCTGAAATTATATTGATGGTTTCTGAAATACAACTGATGTTTTTTGAAATTCTATTGATGTTTTCTGAAATTATATTGATGTTATATTGATGTTATATTGATGTTTTCTGAAATTCTCTTTATGTTTTCTGGAATTCAAGTGATGTTTTCTGAAATTCTATTGATGTTTTCTGAAATTCAATTGATGTTTTCTGAAACTCGAATGATGTTTTCTGAAATTATATTGATGTTTTCTGAAATTCTATTTATGTTTTCTGAAATTCAAATGATGTTTTCTGAAATTATATTGATGGTTTCTGAAATACAATTGATGTTTTTTGAAAGATGTTTAGAAAAGAACTTATCATAATTTTTTCACCAATACAATCATAAGTCACACCGCGTTATCTGCTTCAGCTCACACCGATATGAGTTACGCTGTTTTTGTAATTGTATTGTGAAATAGAAATTTACCCCCCTGCACGTATAGATGTTTACATATCAAAAAGGAGTCTTCAAACTCTCGGTCGCACCCCCTAGAAATATGCGAATAGCAAAAAAACTGAGAAATACAAAGTTTTGGGGCAACCAAAAAACATTTAGAGGTGGCTCAACGCGATTGAAAATTTCAAGTGTGTTTTATATGGGGAAAATATGACGTTTTACCACTATGATAGGTACACTACAGGTGACAAAGTGACAAATAGTGAATCAGTACTGTTTCACTATTGACATTTTACTGCAGGGGAATTTGTTTTCTTCATTTAAAATGAGTTGAATTGTGAAGCATACCTTTAGGGTCTTTATTAAAAGAAAAAATAAAATTTCCTAGAATTTGCATTCGAATTTCGAGTGCTGGTCTGCTAGTTATTATAATTACCTTAATTTTAAAAGGATTATGTTTTTATAATTGTAGTTGAAGGAAATCTATTGTATTGTCAAATATTAAATAATAACTGCAAAAATTGTTATTACCTAAAAAAAATTTTGTAGTGGTAACGAATTTCCAATTAATGTTTTTCTGTGTGTGGTGCCATTTTTAAATTTAAATATTTATCCCTTTATCCTTCCTTTTTTGCTATGAAATTTTTTCCACTAGTTTTAGTTAGTGATAACAATAACAACAATATTACTCGCAATAATATTTTGAATTACGAATTCAGTTTTTCTTTACTAAAATAAATCAGTTCAGGCTTATTGAAAAGAATTTTGCATAAACATTGATTTGTCATAACCTATCATAGAAGGCCTGTAGTAATAAACTAAAAAAACACAATCAAAGTTCTCGTAAACAAAATAAAATTTGTACAATTTACGCCATTTCATTCAATGGTTCAAAATTCTTATTGTTATTGATAAAAAATACCAGTATAATAATGGCAAATTATCTCATACAAAATATTGCCGCTACTTGTAAATTGGCTTTCAAATGTGTACATAATTTAAAAAATACTTCATAAATAAATTTAGATTCCATTCTTTGGTCTGTGCCTTCCTTTAAGGCACTTAAAATAATGAGCCAAAATACCTTTGTGTGTACCTTAGGCTTTGAATAAAATACATAAAAATGTGTACGGTTTTATTAGGGTTGTCAATTATTCGGGTTATTTTTCTGATCGAATAATAAAAAAACTTTCAATGATTTTTCGAACAGGCGAATAAATATTGAAAATTGACAACAAAAAACAATTAATCAAAATATAGAATATAAAATAAGAGTAAGATAATTTATTCCATCAAAATAATCTTTTCAAAATAAAAGATTTTGTCACATTCCAATTGACTGTTTTTGTTACAGTTTTTGTACAGAAACATTAGGTAACCATGAATATTCGCAGCTGTAGTCGTCATAACATTTCAAATGAAATTACAAATAACCGAAAAAAAAACAAAAAAACAACTTTAAATTTCCCTAAAGATGCAAATTTTTTCTACACCTATTTGAATTCAAATACCAAGTGATAAAAACTTGTAATAGAAAAGAGAAAATAAATTTTAATAATGTGTTCGATAAAATATGCAAATTTGAACAATTGTGTGTCCCTTATAAAACGAATCCAAATTTTTTATTTTGTTTTTTTTTTAATGGATACAAGTTTAAATGTGTGTAATAGGGTGACAGTCATTTTTTTGGAATTTCAAGACGTGCGGGTAGGATTATTGTGACACGGGATCTAGAACTTTGGTTCTCAAAATTTGAGCCAAATCGTACAATGCTTTCTGGACGCGTATTGAGTTCAAAGTTCAAATATGAATTTACTAGCAGTATACCCGCTACGTTATTAGCGTAATTATTATGTTAGTTATTTAAGCCATAATAATATTTAAAATACTAAGAAATATAGTGTTAGTAATAATACGATGGAAACTTTTAACAAAACATATTTTTGATGAGTTGGACTTGATAATACCAAAAAATTTTATCATAAAATTAAAAACTATTTTATTAACTTAAACATTTTTATGTTTTATTTATTTAACAAAGAAGAAGTATTAATATAACTTCAGAAACAATTAACATTTTTATGCTGTTGACAAAACAATGGAGACCTTTACTATACAATAACACTGTGTAATAAAATGATGGTCATGATCTTGGATGGTGGATGATTCCTATACTGAACGATTGTATTAATTTATTTCAGTAAAACTCCCGAAGCGCTTAGCCGTTTTATGGCCATTTAAGTATATAATTTTCTAGACAACACTATTCGCCAACAGTATACTAATTCCAGCTCATGCATTCTTTAGCAAGATTAATGCTAGCCAGACTCTTTTATGGCTTTATTCATAGAATATTTCTCACAAATATTCTTTTGGCTGCGACCATTACTAAATTTATCTATTATTCTGGTTTGGCTCGTAAAACACTTTATTCCTGCCATTATTTTAAAATAATTGAAAGAAAACAAAAGAATCTATAAATATTTAAAAGAAAACGGCACTTTCGTCCCATTGTGCAGATAAAGGGCACACACCAAACTTTGATAATGTGGAGATATTGCAAAGAGAGGAAAAATACCATAGACGCTATACACTTGAAATGTTAAACATAATAAATATAAGTAAAGACTACCGAATGAATTTTAAGAGCGATTTAGAAACAAGCTCAGCAAAATCATATAGGCATATAATAAACAAAAATAGAATTATGAATTAGTGCAATATTAAATGTAAAACCGTTTGTGACGTGTTTTTTATTATTGTTCCTCATTGTAAGTTTGTTTGCTTTTTATGTTTTTATATTTTTGTGGGTTATATTCTGTTTAGATGTGACACAATGGTACAATATATGTTTATTTAATGTAAAATTTGATGTTTTGTAAAATATAATTGTAGATCCCTGATGATGCTATCCAGTGGGTGGCGAAATATTGGAAAATATATTTTTTTAACAAATAAAAAAATTATAAAAACACAGACCTTGAGCTTAAATAATTATTTATATTAAAATTACAACAAAAAGGTCGAATAACACACATATTGAATATTTAAAAGAAATTTAAAAGTTTCCACTGTTTTGGCATTCCACTGTTTTGCGTTTATCTATTTTTTTTATTGCATCTTTTTTAACAAATGTGTTATCTTCCAATATAGAACACACAATAGTGATTTCATAAAAATATACATAATTTTATTACTATGCTCGAAATTATTAAAAACAAAATTGGCAAATTTTGAATTTTGTAAAAATTTCCGATGTATTGCCACCTACAATATTTAAGTACCACTTTTTTTTTATTCATAATATGTTCGAAAATTATTCAAAAATAATATTAAGTAACTCAAGTCATGGGACAAACGCTATTGAAATTGGTGAATATGGGTGCATGTTCAGACCTAGTCCCCATTCAAATAACCCCTATGATATCGACTTAACTTCCCATAAGATCCAAATTATCAAATAGATCTCTGTCGAATTGGGTTTGTGTGTGTTTATTATAGGGCTTCCAACCCCGTGATCCTGAGATCCCGAAATCCCGGGATCCCAGGGTTTTTTCCAATCCCGAAATCCCGGGATTAAGATACAGTAATCCCGGGATTTACGTATTTTATGAAATTTTATCAATTAGTATAAAAATCTGAATCTTATATATTAAAAGAATTTATAAATTAACTTTGCATTCAAGATTTTTTCAATATTTTCCTTCCCCCAAACCTCTATAACTAGAGTTCTAATTAACGTAGGCTATTGACATAGGTCTAAGAACGCTCAGTGGATCAAGCTCCTTCTTCTGAGCTATTAACTGCTTAAATTCGTTGGGTTTGAGGAAAGTTATGGGTGCGCAATCAACTCTACATTATGCAACACGAAAGTAAACGTACAGATATCTTCTTTATATATCTTATACATATATTAAAAGAACTTATGAACCAACTTTGCATTCAAGATTTTTTCAATATTTTCCTTCTCTCAAACCTCTATTACTAGAGTTCTAATTAAGGTAGGCTGTTGACATAGGTCTAAGAACACTCAGTGGATCAAGCTCCTTCTTAACTGTTTAAATTCGTTGAGGTTGAGGAAAGTTATTGGTGCGCAATCAACTTTACATTATGCAACACGAAAGTAAACGTACAGATAATATAATATAATATATTGCTGCGGAGCAGCTCGGGTCTCTAGTTATACCCTATACCACTATGTGGTTTGGGTATAATGACTTTGTGCTGCTGTTTGTAACAACCAAAAATATTTGACCTAGACCCATCTTTAATTATACCGATCGAATCAGAATCACTTTCTGAGTTGATTTAACAATGTACGTCCGTCCGTCCGTCCGTCTGTGTGTCCATGTAAAGCTTGTAATCAAACTGCAGGTCGCAAATATGAATATATTTTGATTAAATTTGGTATATAAGCTTCTATCGGCCATGGGATGAACGCTGTTGAAATTGGTGAGAATCGGTCCATGTTCAGACCTAGCCCCCATACAAATTACCCATATGAAATCGACATAAATTGCCATAAGATCCAAATTGTCATATAGATCTTACTCAAATTGGGTTTGTATGCGTTCATTACATCCACTAATGAGTAGTCCAAAAATGATCCCTTTGACCCCATATAGAGCTGCTTCCCGATCTTCACTTATATCTATCAAAAAACAAAAATATTGCACTGATTCTTCTCAAATTTTGTTTGTATATATTTTTGCAAAATACAAGAGACTTTACCAAACATGGTCAGGATCGGTCCATTTTTGGGCCTAGTCCCTTTATAGATATAGCATCCGATATGAACTTTTTCACATCTGCAGCCAAAAAAATTAATAAAAATCCCACTCAAATTTGGTTTTTGCTTATTTGCAATGTCCAGTTAGTTGGGCCTAAGAGATAGGGTTTCTAAACGCATGGTATAGGGTATCGTATAGTCGGTCTAGACCGACTATAATTTTCCTACTTGTTTTCTTTTAAAATATTGTATATTTATATACATATAAAGAGGTGAATGATAAATCAGAAGGTTTGTCGACAAGTAAGTCATGACTATTTCTCTTTGAGTCTAATAACAGCAACTAAAGTTCCAGAAATTTAAAATTTTAGTCATTATTTTGAAAAAGTTTATAATTTTAGCATGTTTTCGAATTTTTTTTAAATTATTGTATATTTGTATTGTACATATAAGAATTCTAATGGTAAATTAAAATTTTTGTCGACAAGTAAGCCATGAAATTTTCTGTTTGATTGCAATTTTCCAATTATTTTGAAAATATATTTATACCCCATACCACTATGTGGTTTGGGTATAATGACTTTGTGCTGCTGTTTGTAACAACCAAAAATATTTGACCTAGACCCATCTTTAATTATACCGATCGAATCAGAATCACTTTTTGAGTTGATTTAACAATGTCCGTCCGTCCGTCCGTCCGTCCGTCCGTCTGTGTGTCCATGTAAAGTTTGTAATCAAAGTGCAGGTCGCAAATATGAATACATTTTGATGAAATTTGGTATATAAGCTTTTATCAGCCATAGGATGAACGCTATTGAAATTGGTGAGAATCGGTCCATGTTCAGACCTAGCCCCCATACAAATGTCCCCCATGAAATCGACATAAATTGCCATGATCCAAATTATCATATAGATCTCAGTCAAATTGGGTTTATATGCGTTTACTACATTAACTAATGAATAGTACAAAAATAATCCATATGCGAGCTGCTTCCGGCCCCATATAGAGCTGCTTCCCGATCTTCACCTAAATCTTTCAAAAAACAAAAATATTGCACTGATTCTTCTCAAATTTTGTTTGTATATATTTTTGCAAAATACAAGAGACTTTACCAAACATGGTCAGGATCGGTCCATTTTTGGGCCTAGTCCCCATATAGATATATCATCCGATATGAACTTTTTCATATTTGCAAAAAAAATTAATAAAAATCCCAACCAAATTTGGTTTTCTTATTTTCTATGTCCAGTTAGTTTGGCCTAAGAGATAGGGTCTCTAAACGCATGGTATAGGGTATCGTATAGTCGGTCTAGACCGACTATAATTTTCTTACTTGTTTTAGTATCTAGTATGTTTTCGAATTTGCGAAGAACAAGTTAAAGTTAATTAGTAACTCGTAAGTATTATATTGAAAAAGTAATGTGATTTGATTATGATTTTTGGAATTAAAATTCTTTTATAGTGTTTCAATTATTGTCTACATAACTGCATAAATCGTATTTGCTAAAGTACATTCCGTAATACCAATACGCTGTAAGTATATTGAAAAAATTAAGAGTTGAATGCGATGTTTTAATATAATATTTATTGTTTTATATTTAGGTAGGGCCTTATAAAATAAAAATGGCAGTTTACAAAGAATATTTTTCAGGGAGTAATTCAGCAGTTTGGAAACATTTCTTACGCGATGAGAAAGGCGATACTGCAATGTGTAAGGTGAGCGATTGTAAAGAAGTTTTAAAAATTGGAGGTGGAACGACAAAAGGTCTTCATACTCATTTACTTTCGAAATACAAAATTCAACTAAAGAATAAAATCGACTCTGATGTGGCAAGGACATCAGGGGAACCGCCAAAAAAAAAAGAGTTGCAACATTAACTAACTTTTTTCCTTCTTTGGAGCGTAACGAAAAGTCGCTTCCTGCAACTCTTTCACGTTTAGCTGCACTTTCATTTAATATTTTATGCCGTTCTTCAGATCTGCGTGCAGCTTTATCTGCTATGGGATTTGGTAAACTTCCTAACTCACCCAGCACAATTTTAGATTACGCTAATGATATAAGAAAGACTGTTAAAGCTGAAATTGCCGACCAACGGAAATCGGGAGAACGATTTTCTCTGTCATTCGATGAATGGACATCTTTAAGGAATAGGCGATACATGAATATAAATGTTCATGCACAAGAATCAAAATTCTGGAGCTTAGGTCTTGTTCGAATCACTGGTACAATGCCTGCAGAAAAGTGCTTTGAATTATAAGTAGAAAAGTTAAATGAACATGGAATTAATTTACATAAGGATATCGTCTCTATTATGACAGATGGAGCCAGTGTTATGACAAAAGTTAGGAAGTTATTATCAGTGCATAAACAATTATGTATGGCACACGGTATACAACTTTCAGTTATTGACGTGTTATACAAAAAGTCGGAAGAAAGTGCTGAATCAGAAGAAGAAATTGAAGTGGAAAATGTTTCAGAAAGTGAGAGTGAAACTGAACTGTTTGAGGATGAAAAAGAATTTGTAGATAATCGCAGCAATCAGCGGACATGTTAAGTAAATGAAGCATCGCTCGCGCCACTGATAAAAAAAGTGCGAAAAATAGTATCTCTGTTTAAACGCTCACCAACAAAAAATGATGATTTGCAAAAATATGTCCGAGAAGATTTTGGGAAAGAAATTCCTTTAATAAAAGACTGTAAGACGAGATAGAGTGGTCTATTGGCGATGTTAGCACGTTTTTACTTATTAAGAAACTGTGTCCAGAAAGCTCTAATAGATGTAAAACTAAATATATCCATGGATGTATCTCAAAATGAAATCACAGTGATTTCTGAAATTGTTGAAGCTTTAACACCAATAAATGCTACTGTTGAAGCTCTTTGTCGTCAGGATGCTAACCTTATTACGGCCGACATCGCTATTAGTTTTACGCTGAAAAAACTGCAGCAGGCAGATAATATTATTAGTCAAAAGCTGTTTGCAGCTTTAAATACTCGAATGAAGCAACGTCGCACGGATCTAAGCGGACTTTTGTATTACCTACATAATGGCTTGAATAGAATTTCTCAGTTCGATAAAGAGTTCATTACAGTTCCAACACCAACTAAGTGCCGTAAATTGATTGTAGATCTTCTTGATAGATTGAATGCAACTTTCATAACAGGATTATCTTCAATAGATCTCGAACTGGAGGAATTGCCAGAGGTTTCACAGCAGGATGAAGATGAAGTGACTGAAATTATTTCTGTCCAGCCGTTAACAACAGCAGAAGAAATTAATAAAGCAATAAATGATGGCATGGCACGTCCACAACAGATACCGCATCGATGTGAATCGTTGACTTCATTTTTTGAAAATAACATATAAATATTTAAAAACAATAAAGCCAACCAGCATCGAGTCAGAAAGAACTGTTTCTTCTGCAGGGTTGCTTTGTACTAAATTACGAAGTTCTTTGGGTGACAAGGTTCTAGACGAGCTCTGTTTCCTTAGATGCCACTTTCAACAACAAAAACAAAAGGCTTAATCAAAGTTTCATAATAACAAATTAAACAATGTTTAATCACTATATGTTATTTTGTAAGCTGGAGCGGAATTTTGAAACGTGATAGTATGACTATCACGGTTTTACCATAGCAAATTACTGTGACACTTAAACAGCTATCACAGCAAAATTATAACCAAATAATTGTGTTTTTGGTGTCACAATTATTTGGTTATAATTTTGCTGTGATAGCTGTTTAGGTGTAACAGTAAGTTGTTGTGCAAAAACTGTGATAGTTACTCCATCACGTTTCATAACTGTGCTCCAGTACTCATTTAATTTTATCTCCATTTTTTTTTTTATTATACGTAATGAATTACTTTGTGTTTATGTGTTTATTAAATTAAATAAAAATAACTTAATTTTATAATTAATTTCAAAAAAAACTTCTTGAATTTATTTGTTTTTACTTTATATTAATTTTTTTTAGCAGAGGAAGTTAATCTCGGGATCAATCCCGGGATCCCAGGATTTATAAAACTTAATCCCGAAATCCCGGGATCGGAAATTCTCTCCGGGATTGGAAGCCCTAGTTTATTACATCCATTATTCCGTAGACCAAAAATAAACCCTATATGTTGCTGCCAAATATAAGTGACTTTACATATGATTAGGATCGGTCCAATTTTTGACGTAGATTTGGTTTATGATTTTTTTGAAACCCAATTAGTTGGACCTAAGACCAATTCTCTAAACGCATGGCATAGGGTATCGGTCTAGACCGACTATCATTTTCTTAGTTGTTTTCATAATTTTTCCCATTTTTTTTTTGCCGTTTTTACAAAAACAAATTTTATTCTTCTCCGATGTTTGTGTCTCTGGTGGAATCTACATATCAAATTTCATATTCCTAAATTACTTTGTAAAGAAGATACAAAAAGGTACCCTTTTACACTTACGGGCCGCTTTTTACCCCCTTTGCATCCGAATTTCCAAAATTTTTCTTCTCATCTGATGTTTCTATCTCTAGTGGAATCCACATACCATATATCATATTCCTAGATTCGTTTGTTTTGTAGATACTAAATATACAATTTTTCCCCTTTTTGGCCGTTTTTCTTCTCCGGTCGAATGGTTTGGGTTGGGCGATGATCATCATCGTAACTCTATATATATAGATTGATATGTAAAAATTTATCAAAAAATAGTTTTTTCACAAAAATTTTGATATTAATAATTGCGTTTCAATTAAAATAATAAACCATAATCTTTCTAATAAAACAACAAAATCTATTATGGGTTGAAAAACAGCCAAGTTATATCAAGAAAATTGAACTCACATTTTTAAAGCCATTGAAGTAATTTACAACAACAATATTTTTGCATTCTTCTGATCCCAAAATTGTCTTATGTAAAGTATTTTGCATCTCTCTAAAAATTCTGTTTTATGTGGCCACCTGAATTTAAGCCTAGACATATTTTATGAAATTATGTCCAAATATATCGTCTATAGCGATATATATCGTGGTTTCTTCGATTCTGCATAAAATCATTATGAAAAGCTTCCTACAGACTTAAGATCACACGATTTTCATGAAAACTTTAATTGATTTGTTATTTTTATTAGGTTTTTCGTTTGTATAACATCGTTCGAAAGGTATTGACTGCTGCTAGAAATTTTAATAATTTTAGCCCTTATGTGGTTTTAAAAAAAAACCTTTTAGTGGCATAAAATGACCATTTAAATATTTGGAAAAAGTTTCGTTTCATTTTCTGACTGAATTTTATATTTAAGTTGTCATTGGACAGATATATGTATATTAACTGAAACTTTCATTTCCAACTATATTTTGGAGGTCAAAAATGTATGGTATTAGAAATGGAGATTATGAAGATTATGAAAATCGAAACATCAAAATATTACATGAAAATCTCGTTATTTTATGTCTAAAAATAGATTTTGATCTTTAAAAAAAATTTGCCGAATCTTTGTATCAAAGATTCGAAAAGTAAAGAATTTGATAAACTTAATAGAAAATTATTAAAACAAACACATTTAATTATTAGAATTTTTTTTAGAGGTGCCACCATATTTTAGGTCATATTTTGGCACAGCGATGCACGAATTTTCCCATTGTCAAAATCAACCTGCTCGAAATAATGACCAGGTAAATGGTTGATTTTGCGAATGAGCGTGATTTCAGCAGATAGACAGACAGACGGACATCGCTTTATCCACACGAATTGTTATATACTTAATATACGAATATATATATACTTAATGCGGTCGCGAATTCTTATTTCGATGCGTTACAATCGGAATGACAAACTGATATAAACACTCTGGGCAGTTGTGTCGACGGTATAAAAATTGGCAGAAGGTACATCAGCTATTTTTAAAAACTAACAGATCCTAGCCCTCTAAATTCGAGTGGAAATTCTAAGAAATTTTACTTTTCATTTAATAAATTATTTTATAAGACCCTAAACCAATTTTAACCAATTTTATCCAATTCACAATTTAACACTTTTGAAATATCGATTGCGTTATCCAAAATTATTTTTCAATTCAACATAATTATTATTGTGAATGAAAAAAACAAACTCATAAACACATTAACAAATCGAATAAACATACATATAGCATTGTGTAATTTTATGTATGTGCTAGTAGCAACTTTAAAAGCATTTTACTCCAAAAAAATGTAAAAATTTAAAAATCTGTAAGTCTGGTGGACAGCTAAAAAGAAATACCTTTCAAATAAGATATGTTTGGTCAATATCGGGAGAAAACTGTGGAACAAATCATCGGTCACAAGAAATCGCTTTACCTAATAATATTATAGATACTATTTATGGAGTTTTTTTTAAAGGGGGTGGCTCACGGGTATTAGAATAAAATAAATGTAGGTTTAATACCAAGCGGGCAGGGGGATACATCAAACACTTTTTGTGGTACTTTAATGCTAACTAGCAGATTCCAGCGCTCGAAATTCGGGTGCAATTTCTAGGCACCTTTGTTTTTCAACTTAGCCAATTCACAAACCAACACTTTTATGGTTTATTATTATTGTGAATAAAGATAACAAACTTATTAACAACAACATTAACAAATCTAATAATACACATAGCATATGTATAATTTTATGTATGTGTTAGTAGCAACTTTAAATGCAATTTACTCAAAGTAAAGGGAAAAAATTAAAAAATCTGTAAATCTGCAAAATGGCTACAAAGAAATTCCTTTCAAATAATATACATTTGGGCAATATCGGGATAAAACGGTAGAACAAAACATCGGTCACAAGAAATTGCCTAGCCTATTAATATTATAGATTTTGTTTATGGCTCAAACCTAAATAACAAATATTCTTCAAATGTTATTACAAATTCAGCGCCGTCCTATAACTTTTTGGGGACCTGTGCAGACACTTAACATTTTTTTTTATTGAATTCATTTTTATAGATTTAAGAAAGAATTTATAAAGCAATTTTTCTACCTCTTTTTAAGGCAAATTCATCAATTATATCATTGTAATTAATTGTTCTGTTACATTTTCAATCGACAGTTTTGCTAATCGGGAATATCTTTCCTGTGACATTGTACACCGTAAATAACTTTTTATTAAATTTAGTTTTGACAACGATCGTTCACAATGGGCAACGGTAATGGGTATTGTTAAAATTATTCGGTATACGATACATACATTCGGATATAATTTTTACAAATTCCTTTCTAAAATGAATTCAAAATTCTCCATAATAATACAATAATTTTCTAAAATGTGTCTTAAAATAGCACGTTCATTTTTAAATTCCACCTCTTCAACATCGCATTGCAAGTATTTGACCAGATTTGAGTTCATTTGTATTCATAGTTTTTAGTTTCTTATAATCGAAAAGAAAACCAAAAATTTAATTTAAGGAATTATACGATTCATATGGTTCTTCAAAATAATCTTTCACAATATAGATTAATTTATTAAAATAAGATTGTTTAAATTTATATTCAGCAGTTAGAGTTAGATGATTACACTCATCATCAGCAATTTCAGGGATGAGCTCACATATATCAATATCAATTAAGACATTATATTTACAAAACTCTTGAAGCTAGTTGTAAGATAATTTCGTTTACAATTTTCGGAGAAAAATATTGCAATAAATATGGAGTTGTTTGCCATATAATAATATTGTGTTGTAATAAATATGATTGTAGGTCTTCTAAATGTAGGCAGGAACCTTTAACTTATTCATTCTACTTTTCCTTTTGGCCTTTCTTCCAATATGAATTTCAATTTCAATCCTGACAGGATCGCCATGTAATAAATATGGGCTTGTTTGTCATATAATAAATATTGTGTTGTAATAAATATGATTCGTTCTCATTTTTCTTTGGGCCTTTCCTCCAATATAAATTTCAATTTCAATCCTGGCAGGATCGCCATGTAATATATATGGAATTGTTTGCCATATAATAAATATTGTGTTGTAATAAATATTACTGTAGGTCTTCTAATTGTAGGCAGGAACCTTTTACTTATTTAATCTAATTTTCTTTTTGGCCTTTCCTCCAATATGAATTTAAATTTTAATCCTGGCAGGATCGCCATGTAATAAATATGGACTTGTTTGCCATATAATAAATATTGTGTTGTAATAAATATGATTGTAGGTCTTCGAAATGCAGGCAGAAACCTTTTACTTATTCATTCTTATATGAAGAGAAACAACCGTTAGCTTTCAGTTCTAACTTTAAATTTGCCCCTTTTATTCATCAACTTCATCTTTCAGCTAAATTTCATTCACTTAAAAACAACACATATCAAAAATATTCGTCATCTCGTTTTTTTTATTGAACACATCTTCATTGACATGGTCTATTCCTGTTCTCCGTTTGAAACAATAATGTGGAAAAAATGTCAATAAGCCACAATTTCAAATTATTTATAACCATAATGAGAATATAGATTTGAAGCAAAAAAAACAACTGAATTATTAGGTATATATGTATGTTTCAAATCAAATCGTAGCCAACAATTCGTGGTATTTTTTGTTATATGAGAATTTTTTCTCATATATTAAATTTTTGGGGGGTCACTCAAAAATAGGGGGTCGCGTGCGATTGCACTTGCGATAGTACAAATTCAGTCTCGAAAATTTTAAAAATATATATATTTTTTTAATTTTTTAGTTTTATTAAGGGACACTCTAATGTTCAAATAACAAAATATTTTAATATTATGTTTAACTGTAGTATCTAGTATAAAACTAAATATCCATGGACAATTTAAAAACAACATTTACGATGTTCATTCTATTAATACGAAACCAATAGAGAATAAGGAATTCAAAATTCAATGGAAATTTTAAAAGAGGCCTTAAATTTTTCTTTCCCTATTTTTCGATTAAATCAATAGCAAAATGTTCAAATGTTTTCAATGTTTTGATGGAAAATAGGAAATGGTAAGTATGAAACAGAACATTACGTTTCTTTCGTATACTACTTTTGAAGTAGAACTTTTGTGTATCTTTGAAATACAATCAATAATGCTTGAAGGATTTGTTGAGTTTGTTGTTTCTCCTTAAAAAAACAAATAAAAAAGATTTAATTTCCCTTAAATTTGTTTGATTACTACTTGTTAAACAACTTTTAAAATCTTTTAACAACTACACTAGGCAACAACAAATTGAAAATTATCTCCACTTTAAGTACAACTATATTTTATGTATTTTGGCCTTTTGTTTATGATTTTATGATCAAGAGAGGCGAAAAATGGTTATTGGGTGGAGTTATATTTAATTAGAAAATCTATTTAGTGTTTAGAGCAGACTTAAAGACAAGAAATTAAAAATGTTTCCGTGGTGGAAAAAAATTATTTAATTGCATATTAAAAATGTATATACTTGTAAAAACCTAGCCAATAACTACCTGAAATTCATACGATATAGTACAAAGCATAGATACAGAAAAACTCTGTGGTTTTCTGGAATAACCGCGTATGTCCATTTTTGTCAGTTTTGAGTTAACAATGCCAAATATATTAATTTTTAACGCTCTTTACATGTGTTCATTTTAAAAAAAAGATATTGACAATTTCTGAGTTTTTTCTTTAAATAACGACGTAACTTAAATGTTTATTAAATCAATTTGCAGCACTAACGACGTATGTCAACATACGTTTGATCGCTGACGAATTATTTTCTCAGAAAACGACACATAGCGACATACGTTGTTATTAATGAAAAAAAAAATGCAAAATAATTTTGGATTAGTTTTCAGTTTATAACCACTTAGAAAAACTTGTGTGTTTATTTCTGTTATTTTTTGTCACTATTATTCTTGATACGTTGTTATATTCTCATCCTAAGTCCCGTTAACTTTTTGTTGACAAACAAAAAAAATTCATTTTTCAAGCAACAACAACTTATGTCTACATAGGTGGTTGCATTGGTAGTTTTCTTTTCCAAAGAAAACGACGTTTGTCGACATAAGTTGTATTATCTGCACACACTTTAAGTGTAATTTACATATTCAGCCATTTTCTTGAAACGTTGTTATTTGAATAAGAGTGAATTTAAAATCACATGAAATTGAAATTTTGGGTTTCTTGAAACCACTTTTTTATTTATTTAATGGAAACATATGTTTGAGTTAAGAACATATGTTATCTAGAAGCCGAGGTGACATATGGTTCTTTATTTAGTTTCACAAAAAACTTTTAAACATTTTATGCATGTTTATAGAAAAAGTATAAAGAAAAATATTTTCTTTTAAAATAACAACTTATTTGTTCATTTAATTGTTTTTGTTCTTCAATTTCATTCAATTAAAAATGACTTTTCTATTTTTAAAAAGTTAGGCATCACCAAAAAAAATTTCGATATTCAAATAAATTGGATTTGACTGGCATCACTTGTTTTGAACATATGCAAAAAAATAAAAATATGTGATTTGACGAAAAAATTTTATTTAATTGCTTTATTTGCAATAATTAGTGCATAAAGAATCTATGTTATAATTGAAAAAATTATGATGGAAAATATATTGTGTAAATAAATAGTTTTTATTATAGTTATAGAGCAGCATCATCGCAAAAAGTGTGTTTTATTAACATCGACCACTTATTACGAGTTTTTTTTTTAATCAGCGCAAAATGTAGACGTTTTTAAAATCGTTTTTTTTTTCATAAAATTAATGTCTAATTTTTTAAAATAATGACAAGGTTCAATAAAAAACATGTTAGAGTTTAAATATCAATTAGTTTTTTTTCATCTCTTAAGACCTGCTTAGTAGAAAAAAAGGGCATTTGTTTTGATTTCACAAAGCCTTTTCTATGTGAATTAAAACGAGAAAAAATATTCTTATCGAAATTAGCGAACAGCACAAAACTCGTAGATTTAAGAATTTTTTCATTTACGAGGTTTTTTTGTGATTGTGGTTTCAAGAACAGGGGTGATTGTTTTTTCGTCCTTCTCTAGGATCTATTCCTCTGAAGATTTTTGACTCAAAATTTTATATAAAGTATTTATTACCCATATCTACAGGACTAATAAATAAAAAGCCCTAAAATCTTTATATCGAGCCCATAATTTCAAATATAACGTTCTTTGGCTCCCCTGAACATTTTGATTTTATGACATACGCGGTTATTCTAGAAAATCACAGAACTATCAGAGTCCGTTTTCTAAATCTTTGCAGTTAACAAATACGGTGTTATTCAATGAACGCATTTATATAACGTTTTGTTACAAGCAATTCATACTGAGCCAATTTGAAAGCATTTCATTTTTTGAATGCTCCTTAGTTTAATAATATAATTTATTTTTTAAGAAGTAAGATTTTTATAGTCGTTCTAGACCGACTATGTGATAGCCTATGCCATGAGTTTAGAAAATAGGTTTTAGGTCCAATGAATTGCGTATAGAAAATAAGCATAAACCAAATCTAATTGGAGTTTTTATTTATTATTTGGCCTGCTGATATAAAAGAGTTCATATCGGATGCTATATTTATATGGGGACTGGGTCGGAAAATGGAGCAATCCTGACCGCATTTGGTAAAGTCACATATTTTTTGCAAGAACACATACAACCCAAATATGAACAAGCTTTATATGGGGGGCAATGACTAAGAATTGTCACATAGGGTTTATTTTTATACTATTGATTAGTGGATGTAATAAAAACAAAATTTACTGAAATCTTTACAATAATTTGGATATTGTAAAATCTAAAATCCGGTTCGAAGGACCAAATGTTACATCTAAATTGGCAATACTTCAATTTAGACACCGTCACCTTTATACGTTTATTAATAATTTAAACGACTTCCGTTGAATGATTGTAAGACACTAACTTTATTTTCTAAATTTAAATCTTAACTACTACCTACTACCTGCAAACACATTTTCATCCCCTTGACGAATATAACACACTGCTACATTATCAGTGTGTCTGGCGTGTGTTTGCCAGATGTCTTTACTTAAACACTTATCTTTAATTTGGGAATTTTCTATAAGCAAGAAGTATAGTGATTTAAGATTATATTACCTATACTTAATTGTGGGATTTTTCCACAAAAATACCCATAGATATATGAAGAATTATTTGTAATTATTGTAACTACTCGTACGAAGTACCATTCTAGTATACTAATCTAATCGTGTTCCTATTTGAACTGATATTATGGCAATTTAACTTCATCTTATGGGGGTCAGCATGGACACACAACTCATTCAATTCAGAAAGTGATTTTTAGTCTATCGGTATAATAAAAGATGGGTCTAAGTCAAATATTGGTAGTTACAAATAAATATTAGCACAAACTCATTATACCCTGACGACATAGTGATATAGTTTATACGTTCATACGTCTTTGCAGAGGTTTGGAAAGTATTAGATTTGAATTTATTAATTGCTAATGTAGTTAAATTATAATTATAATTAAATAAATAATAATTATAATTAAATTATAATTTAAATTATAATCAAAACAATAACAGCGTTTCTTACTCCGATGTTTTAAGAAGTAACCAACTAACTTCTCAGCTTAATTCATTAGAAAAGCTAGAAAACTTTTTCGAAACCAAATTGAGTTAACAAACAAGTTGTTAACAATGATGACAGTATTAGTAACAAAACTATGCAACTAAATTTGAATATTGCAATATGGAATGTAGAAGGGCTTTCCAACCACGTACAAGAACTTGAGATATTTCCAAAATTGCATTATAACGATATTCCTTTAGTTTAGCAGTAACTTCTTTAAAATAAGAGGTTATGAATTGATAACAGCCAACCGTCCAGATGATAGAGTTCATGCTGGAGCTGGAATATTGACAAAGTCAACAATAAAATTTGAAATTTTAGATGAAATAAGAGAACCATATCTGCAAGCTTCCTGTATTGAGTTTGAATGTGACTCCCACACTATATATTTTTCTGCTATCTGT
Source organism: Cordilura impudica (assembly GCA_963682025.1). NCBI lineage: Eukaryota > Metazoa > Arthropoda > Insecta > Diptera > Scathophagidae > Cordilura > Cordilura impudica. The sequence continues at coordinate 47,347,196 of OY821517.1, forward strand.
TTTCCTCCCAGATACTCAGTAAAATGTGAACAATTTCATAATTACTTCAATAGATTGGGTCCAAAATTTGTCACTGCGGGAGACTTCAATGCTAAACATCCTTGGTGGAAATCTAGATTAGTTAATCCTAAGGGAAGCGGGCTCTACAAGTGCATAGTAAATAATCATTACTCAGTGCTGTCAATAGGCAACCAAACATACTGGCCAACGGAAAGACACCAGATCTGCTAGATTATCGGTTTACTCTGGAATTTCTAGTCAATTGTTAAATATAACTGATGTTGATGATTTAAGCTCGGACCACAACCCCCCTTATAGCTTGTTTCAACACATTTTTGCAGTCAAAATCACAACAACACAAAATTATTACTGCCAAAATGGATTTTAAATCTTTTGAAAGTTGGATTTAAAGAAAAGTGAACTTAAATATTGATATAACTGCCGCAACAGATTTAGATGATGTTGTCGAAACATTCAATCATTTAATTCACGAAGCCGGTTTTCTATCAACTCCAAATAAAACAATACAATGTACACAGAACCAAATTCTGATATCTTCTGAAATAAGAGAAATGATAAGAAATAAAATTAGACTAAGAAAAGTTTGGCAAAATAGTAGAAATCCATATGACAAGCGTATCTTTAATAAAGCTGCTAAAGATCTTAAAAACTTTCTTAGAAATCTAAGTCCGGTCAATAATACTGTAAAACAAAATAAAATTTTTTCCAAAATTACAAGGTCCGGCCTATAAATTTTGACAGAGAAGGCAAAAAAAAAAGAATTTTAAGAATTTTATTTTAAATTACCCCAAAATAAATTGAAATAAAATTCTTAATAAATGCGAAATTAACCCTAATGTCTCTTTTGTTGTGTCTTATTTCCGACTTTCTGGTTGAATTTTCCGTTTTGGTGTATTCAGGGACTTATAGTAAAATTTCACGACGAATATTTTTGCGGAACATTTTAACCCCCTTAAATTCCTGTTTTAGTGGTGCTTTTTGTTTTTTTTTAAGAATGTGCCAGAGCTGGGAAACTTTAACTCCCCCTCAAATGAAATTCAGATGTAAACTTTCAAAACGCCGATAAATGTGTCTTTTTTTTTATCTCCTCTATAAAAATGTATAGGCCGTACCTTGTATTTTTCTTTTGCGTTGTACAGTGTAACAAAAGCGATGAGTTTAGCTTGTGGAAGGCAACAAGGCATATAAAAAGACCTACAAAGAGAAATATACCTATAAAAGATGTTGACGATGTGTGGTGTTAAACAAATAAATCTAAGGCTGAAGCATTTGCTCTTCATCTTCAAACGACATTCCAGCCCTATAGCTATTATAACAATATGTTGCAGAAATTCTCGAGTACTTAGATAATCCATGTCCAATGGCGTGGCCCATAAAAAACCTTTCTCGTCCTGAAGTAAAAAATAAACTTCATAGCAAAAAAATAGTTAAATGCCCTCGCAATGGAAATGCGCAGAAAATATTGTTACATCCTGTAGACCAATCAGTTTATTTTCCAAAATATTTGAACGAATATTATTGAAAAGATTATGACGAGTAAAAGTCACGCCGTTCGTTTTAACATACACAATCATTATATCTATTATATTCTATCACCTATAACTTAAGAAAATGAATATCCAGTTATCTATATTCTTTAGTACGATTGAACGTTTGTACACCCATTATTTTACTTATTAAAGCTGAATTATATTTTTTTTTTATAATTAAAAGTCTAGTTAACATCTGTTTACAATATTAGTTAAGATTTAATGCTACTATGTATGCTATGTATTAAAACCATTTATTTCATAATGTTAAATAACAATGGTAAAGCTCAATCACTGTTAACAACATACCATACAGTTGTTGTGGTGAGAAATTAAATCACCACCACTGTATTGAGCTTTACCATAGTTATACACAGCTTACATGGTCAAGCGACAGTATAAAAGACAGCGCACTAACGAAGAAAAGTTAGTTCGCCAGTTGGCTGTCCACTGGTAAGATCATGTCCACGGTAAGATCATATTAAACTGAAAGGTTGGGTCTCCGCTATCAGTTTAATATAACTTATTAGTTGCCACGGTATAATCACCCAAGATTGAAAGTTTGTTATACAGCATCAATCCAGTGAATTATACCCAGAGCAATTTACTTGGACAACTAGTGACTCAACAACATAGTCCAGATCAATTGAAAGGTACGGGTCTCCACCATTGATTGAACCAGACTTGTTGTTTCGTAACCGGGACCATCACTGTCGGGTGGGGGGTTCCTACGTCCTCAACCAGGTGATCATTACCTTTTTGCGAGAGTCTGACTACACGAACCATCCCCGAAATTGAATGAGCGTTCTAAGCCATCAATTAGACGGGACCGGTCAGTGGCTCTACGCAACCCAGCACTGTCAACGAGACGACACTTGACCACCACTGGTAAACACCCATAGTGTAATTTGTGCGTGAATAAAGTTTATAATGTTTTACAAAAAGTGGTGCGTGATTTATTTTTTCCGTCGGTAAAAACAAATAGAGTTTGTAACGAACGCTGGGCACGCTGAGGTTGCCCCAGCTAAATGTCATCGTATCGCTGACTTTATAATAAACACATTGGAAACTAAGAAATTTTGTTCAGGAGTATTTTTGGATGTATAACACGCCTTCGATAAAGTTTGGCATGTTGGGTTATACTACAAATTAAAAAAACTGCTTCTAACTCCTTAATATTTACTGCTAAAGTCATATTTATCTGTCAGATACTTTAATGTTAAAGTTGATGGAAATACTCACAATTCTATGACATCAAATATGCCAATAACCGAAAACGTACTAGTTGCAAATTATGCCGATGACACTGCTTTACTAGCTTCTGATGAATGTTCAAACAATGCATCTAACTTAGTGCAAAAAGGAAACTCAATGCTACTGAAGCTTGGTTAAACAAATGGAACATTAAAGTCAATACTGGAAAATCTTTACAAATTACTTTCTCGTTACGATATGGATACTGCGGCAATAGATATATGAACAATATACAAATTCCTCAAAGTGACTCAAAGACTAACGTGGAAAACACTTATAAAAGCAAAAAACACAAATTAAAATGACAAGGTTACTGGACTAAATGATCCTAATTACCAAATTTTTTATGCTTATACAGGAACTCGACCGAGAACTTGTATTATTTGTCACAAAAACCTAAACTATCTCTTTGCTCCAGACTTGTCTACCGCAGATGCCACCTTCCTGCAACACGGAAGCCAATCGATGCTCTTGGCATCGGTTTATCTCCCGTCGGACTTGAAGAGATGGTAAAAACGGCCAGGATAACAGGTAAGGAAATTCTCATAGGGTGCGATGCGAATTCTCACCATATAGCTTGGGGAAGTTCGAACTGTAATCAAAGGGGGGATTCTTTACTTGAATTCCTTAAGAAAATGACCTTTTTGTTGAGAACACGGTAACCTTTTTAACAAAGTAAGGGAAGAGGTTCTAGATATTTCAATTTGTTCAAAAATTTTGTGGATGATATCCAAGATTGACATGTCTCTAGCGAACATTCCTTCTCGGATCATCGATACATTTTATTTAAACTGATACACCCACCAACTGAACCTATTAAGTTCAGGAATAAGGCTAAGACTGATTGGCCTAAATTTAGAAGAAATCTATAAGCCCGTCTAACTACTCCTCGCACAGACTTAATGTATGTCGAAGAGGTTGACGAGGAAGTGGACAAATTAACTAGGAGCCTAATTGAGTCCTTCAAGGAATATTGTCCACTCCGGGAAAGGAGATCTCCCCGAGATAAACTCTGTCTAACAGGGGAACTGATAAATCTTGGGAAGGACGTCCAAAGACTTTCCAATAGGGCTCGTCGTAAAAAACACGCAATATACTGTGACGACTACCATGTCAAACTCAGGGATTACAACAAAAAGATTCGAATAGGCAAACGCAACTAATGGAGACACTTCTGTGAACAAGTTGATAGCGTTAATGACGTCTCAATTCTTATCGAAAACCCATTCGCAGCCTGAAACTCTAGTCGATAGGGACGGGATTCGGGAGGAATCGACGGAACAGTCCTTAAGAATATTGATGGAAACACACTTTCTCACCGAAGAACATGGGCCGAATAGGAACCCAGAAATTGGTACCAATGTATCCAGACAAACTGGATCAAACGTGGAACAGCAGACGGGACTCGAAGGGGAACAATATGAAGGGCCTCATGAGGAACAATATCGAGAGGAAAGATATGATAGAATAACCGAAAATATGGTAATTAAGGCATTACAATGCTTTGCCCCCTTTAAGGCAGCAGGCCCAGATGAAATCTTTCCTGCTCTATTACAAAAGAGCGGGGACTTGATTGGCAGCAGTCTGGCTGGCATATTCTCTGCCTGCCTGGGGTACACCCCCAGGGCATAACAGGAGGCCAAAGTGGTCTTCATACCAAAGCCGGGAAAGAAAAGCTATGCGAACCCAAAGGCCTATCGACCGATAAGTCTTACATCCTTCCTACTGAAAACCATGGAGCGAATAGTCGATAACATGGTTAAATCTCAAATCCCAAATGAGCTGTTGAAGTTCAAACAACACGCTTATTTAAAGGGACGCTCAGTAGAAACTGTGCTTCATGAAGTAGTTCACCACATCTAAAGATCTTTTGTTCTAAAAATCTTCACTCTAGCCATATTCATTGATATAGAAAGAGCTTTTAATAATGTATCAACCAATACGCTACTCCAATCCCTAGAACGATTCGACATCGACCGGGATATCAAAGCCTGGATAAGTCACATGCTAGGGAATAGATGGATAAGTTGCGAGATTGGTGGCATTAAAATAAGAGGAAAGGTTTGTTGTGGGACACCTCAAGGGGGAATTTTATACCCCCTTCTCTGGGTGACCACTATAAACAGTCTTCTAAGGATTCTAGCCAATAAGGGTTTCCAACCTGTCTGCTACGCATACGATGTAGAGATACTGTTAAGGGGGAAAGATACTGGAAATTTATATAGGAGGGCATCGGATGCACTCGAAATAGCATACGATTGGGCACAACCGAGGGGACTGAATGTGAACCCGGAAAAGACTGAAATATGCCTATTTACTAGGAAGACGAGAATAGTTGAATTCGATGCCGCTCCCAGGGCAAAATGATTAGAATCACACAAACGGTGAAATATTTTGGGGGTGATTCTCGACAAAAAGCTCACTTGGAAGGACCATATTGAGAGCAGAGTCACGAAAGCTCACCGGATATGGGCCATATGCAGAAGAGCTATAAGTTCAAAATGAGGTTTAAACCCGAGGATGACGCATTGGCTATACACTGGCGTCGTTAGACCAATTCTAACTTAAACATCCGTAGTCATATGGACATCAATGAACAAAAAATGCTATAGAAATCAGCGGTGCAATACGGACTAAATCTACGAGGGCTTTAGAGACGATTCTATCTATACACCCGATCGAGATTAGAATTAACTATGAGGCAGCTCTGGCCATGTTACGACTAAGGGTAACAGGGGAATACATCACCGACCAGATATGACCAGACACCAAACAATATTGAACCAGATACCGGAATTCAACACAGTGGATTTTAGCTGTCATAGAATCGCGGAAGTGTCGACAAACATACCCTGCAGTATAAGGATACCAGACAGGGAAAGCTGGTTGAACGGAAATATTCTACAAAACCTTCCAGGGTCACACTACTCCACAGACGGATCTAGTCTGCAAGGTAGGACTAGCATAGTTTTCTATGATGAAGACCTTTCCAATGGAATATACCTACGCATTCCAGACCACAACTCTGCCTTTCAGGCCGAAGTGGTCGCGACGCACGGGCAATCCAAAGCCCCGAAGACGTGAAAATATTTTTGGACAGTCTAGCGGCTATCAGGGCGATATCCTCGGACAAAACTAGATCAATGACTGTCCTCAGATGTAAGGAGGAAATTGCAAACTTCACTACTAGAGGTAGACTTGAAATTATTTGGATCCCATGACACAGTGGTATAATAGGAAACGGGATTGCAGACGAACTGGCCAGGAAGGGTTCTTTCCTGGAATTTGGAAAACCCAATACCTTTTCAGGCTCTCGAAGACTAAGACTAAGGAATCTGAGTAGGATTATTGGCATCCTCACTGGACACTCTGAACTGAGGGCTCATCTATACCGTATAGGACGGGCAGAATCGGCCACATGCAGAGCTTGTGGAGAGGATGACGAGACCATAGAACACTACCTTTGTTACTGTCCTGCATTTGCCGGAACAAGGGTCAGATATTTATCCAACTACGTCATACCAGGCCTAGCGGCTCTTCGGGGGATACGCTGAAAAACACTCAGGAGATTTGCTATCGAGACCGAATTCCTAAGTTAAATAAGGATTAGATTACCGGATGAGCACGAGGATGTAGAGCGCACAACAAGCTCCTCTTTTTCAACCAAACCTAACCTAGATTGTAAATAAAGAAATTGGAAAAAAGAAATTTGGTTTGTATATATTTTTGTGAAAGATTAGTTACCAAATATGGTCAGGAGTAATCCAGTTTTCGACTTAGTCGCCATATAAATATATTATCCGTTATGAACTTGTTCATATCCGAAGTAAAACAAAATTAATAATAATGCCACTAAAATTTAGATTGTGCTTATTTTCTATTTCTAATTAGTTTGACCTAAGAGATAGGGGTCTAAACGCATAGTATCATTTTGTCGGTTTAGACCGACTATAATTCTCTTACTTGTTTTTTAATAGAATTTAAAAAAAGTTATTTTCCCCAAAAAACATTTGGATTTGGGAACTATTTCACTTGTAATTGGTTTTCATTCCTATTTTCTACTATTTATTTAAAATACCAAATCTACGCATACATAATATTAACAAAATTATATAATACTAGATGTAACCCGGTGTGCTTCGCTACACCCGCCCCCTTCCCCCCCTCCCTCGAGTCGTTATGAGAGGGCTCGCACAAAGTCCCAAAGCTCTCACTAATACGTTAATTCAGATATATCATATTTAATATTAAGTTTGTGTAGGGGTGCCACGCGCATTTGTCCAATTCCGCCCATTTTTTGTCTGACTACTCACGTTAATAATAGATGACCTAAGACAAATTTGAAAAGCTTTCTCTATCATATTAATACATATGATATTTAAAATTTACTTTGTATGGGAGGTGCCACGCCCGCTAAAAATATTTAAAAAATTACAGCCTGTAGCACTTCCCATATCTGCAGCAAGATACTGTGAAAATTTCAGGAAGGTCAGATGAGTAATTACGGAGATTACCTCCTACAAACAAACAAACAAACAAACATATATCACCTCTTTATTAAGTTAGTATAGATTATTAGCATAGATTTTTTTCTTTGAATACTTGCTGACATAAAATTTTTTTTGTTCTTCGATAAAACAATTATCAGATTTTTCGGCGTTCCTACCATGGATCAAGGTACATGTAGCTGCCCATGAGAAGAAGATTGATTATCAACATTAGATCTGGCAACACTTAACTATTGGCCTTGAACTTAGAATATCATTTGGCAATTTTTCTTTTTAGCGATTTTTGATTTTCCCCATTTTTGATTTTGTAGATTTTTTTTTGGCGATTTTTATTTATCGCAATTTTCGGTTTTGGCGAATTTTTGATTTTGGCGATATATTTTCCACGACAAAGCACATTGATAACTAATGTACTTAACAAAAGACTGTTGCTTCCGTTGTACTTCATATTATTTATATAGGAGGTGCCACGCCCACTAATCCCATCCCGCCCAATTTTTATTGGACTACTCACATTAATATCTGATGGACTCATGGAAAATGTCGAGTCTTTCCCTTTTATAGAACACCAGTTATATGATATTAGATATCTAATTTGCATGGGCGGTGCTAGGCCCACTGCTACGATCACGCCCATTTTTTTGTTCGACTAATCATACAAATAACCAATGGGCTCATGCAAAGCCACAAAACCCTCTCTTTTACAGTACTCCAGATATATGACATTAAATAGTTACTTTGCATGGAGAGTGCCACGCCCATTGGTGTGAACCCGCCAATTTTTTGTCCGACTACCCATACTAAGATCTGATGGTGCCGAGCAAAGTGTCAATGCTTCCCTTTTTAGTACACCAGTTATATGATATCATATATTTACTTTGTACGGGCGGTGCCACGCCCACTGCTACGATTACGCCCATTTTTTGTCAAACTAATCACATGAACAACTTATGGGCGCACACAAAGTCCCAAGACTCTCACTATAACAGTACCCCAGATATATGGCAATTTATATTTAATTTGTATGGCAGGTGCCACGCCTATTGGTCCGACACTGCCCATTTTTTGTCCGACTACTCACATTAATTATAGGTGACATCAGACAAATTTAAGAAGCTCCCTCTACCACAGTACTCGAGATATATAATATTGAATTATTACTTGTATGGGTGGTAACACGCCCACTTGTCCGATGCCGCCCATTTCCGGCGTAGCTACTAATATTAACAATAGGTGACATCACACAAATTTGCAAAGCTCTCCCTATCATAATACTCAATATATGTATATGATATTAAAAATTTACTTTGTGTGGGAGGTGCCACGCCCACTAAAAATATTTAAAAAATTATAGCCTATGGCACTTCCCACATCCGCAGTAAGACTCTGTAAAAATTTCAGGAATATCAGATGGGTAGTTACGGAGATTACCTCCTACAAACAAACAAACAAACAAACAAACAAACAAACAAACAAACAAACACACATTACCTCTTTATAATATTAGTATAGAAGACATTCGGTACTCGTATTAATGACTAGAGAAATATGACCGCATTAATAAATTTACATTAATTAAATTTGGAGGCTTTAACATGATTTACATTTGTACTTGAACTATATATGAGTTTAACATTTAATTACCAGATATAAATAATTTTATATAATTATTACCGCTAAAAGCCTAATTAAGTTTGACACTGACAAATGTGTGTGTACATATTTCCATATCATTGTCGCTTACTGAAATATTTTCTATAACACTGACGAAAAAAAAATAATAATATATGAAGTGAAATCATAATGATATTCATTTGTCTTTTTTCTTTACCCTCGTTTCAGTGAAACAATAACGATTTTTCATTCTTTTTGGTTTTTTTTTATTCAACTAATTAATAAAGAAAATGAAGACCAGCTGATGTTTATCATCTGACTAAAGAAAACACAGGATGTCTAGACGTTTTTAGTGTCAAAGAGAGTTTGGTTTAAATATTAGCTGCTGACTTTAAGTTTCTGCTTTTGTTTCTGCTTTGTTATCGGTTCTCAACTTATTTATTAATTAGATTTTAAATTTTGATTAAAAATCCAATAATATATTAAAAATCTTAAATCGATGCTTAAAAATCAATTTTATTTTAAAATGTCATTTTTAAAAATGTCTAGACATAAATGTGCTCATTTCATAAAACGAATCGTAAAAATGGATTTGAAATTTGCGTAAATAAAGTTGAGGTGAATTTTTAAATCTCAAACTTTTGGAACGAAACGCAATCGCAAAGTATACTAAATGTGTGCCTAAAGTTCTGACAAGCTTATATATCTTAAAAATTCATATCTAAATTTGCAAAGCTTTCTAAAAGCAAAAAAAAAAAAAATTTTTTTTTTTAGCAAACTTTTGACCAAAAATTTGTTATTAAATAATACTAGCAGAATCCAGCGCTCGAAATTCGAGTGCAATTTCTAGGCAACTTCTTTTTTCAAACCAACACTTTTTTGTTTAATTATTATTGTGAATGAAGATAACAAACTCATTAAGAAAAATATATATACACTAGAAATTTGCGAATAGCAAAAAAACTGAGAAATAGAAAGTTTTGGGCCAATCAAAAAACATCTAGAGGTGGCTCAACGCGATTGAAAATTTCAAGTGTGTTTATATGGGGAAAATATGACTTTTTTCAGATTTTACGAAAATTTCGTTCTAGAGTTTAATTTTTCTGACAAATTGTTATATAATTCGGGATCAGTATTTACTTATCTTTCCAGAAAGCTAAAAAACTTCAAAATCGAATTAAAACTCGCTAAGAAATAGTAAATGCCCCAGACCACTTTTGTGCCAAAAAAAAACTAGGTCATAAAATTTGATGGAATTTTTTTCAACTTTAAGAAATTGATTAAAGAAGACATCTTGTTTCAGTCCTTATACCTGTAAGTACTCAGATATGAATTATTGTTTTATTACCACCTTGGTAACCTATTAAGCATTGAGACCGAAAATGGGAAATTTTATTTGATAAAATTTTGAAAACTCCTTTATCAAGTTTTAAAAAATTTTCTTAAACAAAATTTAAATAAATGGATCTGGCACTTTAAGATTTTATAAAATATATGTTACAAATTAGCTGAGTGAATTTTTAGATAAATTTCTGTGCCAGAATTTTTTTGACAAGGATTTTATTTCTGCGGATTTCGAGAAAAATTGGACTTTTGTAAAATATTCTGTAAATGTACTCTTTCTAAATACTTTGTAATAACAAAAATTCACTACTTTTCTACTTTTAAATGTTATATTTTATCTTAATAGCCGAGGGTTTCGGAAAAAAATATTATGACCCCATTAAACCTTTTGGAATTGGGGTCACATATGACCCCAAGCTAATAAATAACAATTTATTCTAAAAATTCAAATATTTTGTAAGTGCTATTGATTTTTTATATGCGGCGCTTAAAATATAATAACTAAAAGTGTAGACTTCCTTTTCTAAAATTTGAGATAAATCCGAGAACGTTAACACATTATTTGCCAAGGCCAGCTTTGAATTTTAAGATATTTTTAAATAAAAATTACCGAAAACGAGTTTTTCTATTAAACTCGATGAAACCAATATTTAGAATTTAAGAAAAATAATTCGCTTAATTTTTATTTATTTAACCCTTCAGTGCTCCTGGGACCAAAATAATCCAATCTTTGGTGCAATTATCTGCTTATTGATCGCGAATATAAATTAAAAGAACTTTTAACCAATTTTGTTAAAAAATTATTTTATGTATAAAAACTTGAGGTAATAAAACAATACTTCACATTTGAGTACTTATAAGTATAGAGACTAAAAAAAAATTTTTTTTTGGCACAAAAGTGGTCTGGGGCATTTGCAATTTCGTGGCGAGTTTTTATTCGGTTTTCAAGTTTTATAGCTTTTACTGATCCCGAGTTATATAATAATTTGTCGGATAAATTAAATCATAGTACGAAATTGTCGTAAAATATGAAAAAGTCATATTTTCACTTGAAATTTTTGAATCGCGTTATGCCACCTCTAAATGTTTTTCGATTGGCCCAAAACTTTGTATTTCTCAGTTTTTTTTTGCATATTTCGGGGGGTGCGACCGAGAGTTTGAACACTATTTTTGCCCTCCATATAATGAAGGCCACCCTAATATACACTGTATTAATTTTTTTTGTAAAAGCTGGTGTGCAATTTTGCTAATTAAGCGTAAAGAGCTTTATTTACAACTTTGCTGTCTTTGGCGACATCCACTGAAATTTTCCAGCAACAATTTTTTTAAAATATTTTAATCCTCAATTGCCTTTTTTGAAAGGACTTTTTTTAATGTTCTCAAAAAAAAAAAATAAGAGTCAAAGGGACCCTTAAAGACAGGGGCTAGACGGTTAAGATCTTCGACAAAAATGATCTGCATAAAATTCGACAATATAACTCTGACAATAAGAATTCTCTCAGACTATAACTTACAACATTTTTTTTTCATTTAGTATAATGCTCCCATCGACCAAAAATTAAAACTTTGACTCACTCTAAAAAAAAAAAAACTCAGACCAGTTGGATAATAAGATTATTCTACAAAAATGAGCTACTCAACATGGCCTTTCAGAATTATAGGGTCGCTGTTCTGTTGTAATCAAAAAGTCTTCATTTGTTGGACAGTGTTGTTATATATTATAGCAGATTCCAGCGTTGGAAATTCGAGTGCAATTTCCAGGCAGCTTTATTTTTCAGCTTAGCGAATTCACAAACCAACACTTTATTTTGTTTATTATTATTGCGAATCAAGAAAACAAACTCATTAACAAACATATTAACAAATTTTTTAAACACACACATAGCTTCGTATAATTTTATGTATGTGTTAGTAGCAACTTTAAATGCATTTTACTCAAAATAAAGGAAAAAATTTAAAAATCTGTAAGTCTAGTGAACTGCTAAAAAGAAATACCTTTCAAAAAATAAACGTTATGTCAAAATCGGGATAAAACGGTAGAACAAAAGATCGGTCACAAGAAATCGCCTGGCCTATTAATTTTATAGAATTTTAGTAAAGAGGAAAATGTAAGCGTACGTATGAGTGATATTTTTAATATACCTAGACCCATCTTTTATTATACCGATCACTTTCTGAGTCGATTTAACGATGTCCGTCCTTCTGTCAGTGTGTCCATGTAAACCTTGTAATCAAACTACAGGTCGCAAATGTGAATATATTTTGATGAAATAAGCTCCTATAAGCCATAGGATGAGCGCTATTGAAATGGGTGAAAATCGGTCCTTTTTCAGACCTAGTCGCCATACAAATGACCCCTATGAGATCGAATTAAATTGCCATAATATCCAAATTATCACATAGATCTCGGCCAAATTGGGTCTGTGTGTGTTTTTGATGTGTAAACATCAGGTAAACAGGGAGGTAAATTTATATTTCACAATACAATCACAAAAACAGCATAACATGTGAGCGTAAGAAAAAATCAGCGTAACATGTGAGCGTAAGGAAAAATCGGTGTGACTTATGATTGTACTGGTGAAAAAATTATGATATATAATAACCTGTTTGAAAATGCAAAACGAAAAATAAAAAATGAAAAATAAAGAATGAGAAATAAAACTGAAAAATAAAGACGAAAGAAAATTATAGTCGGTCTAGACCGACTATATCATACCCTATACCATGCGTTTAAAGAACCTATCTCATAGGCCCAACTACCTGGACATAGAAAATAAGCACCAAATTTGAGTGGGATTTTTATTAATTTTTTTGGCTGCAGATATGAAAAAGTTCATATCGGATGCTATATCCATATGGGGACTTGGCCCAAAAATGGACCGATCCTGACTATGTTTGATAAAGTCTCTTGTATTTTGCAAAAATATATACAATCAAACTTTGAGAAGAATCAGTGCAATATTTTTGCTTTTTGATAGATTTACGAGAATATCGGGAAGCAGCTCTATATGGGGCCTATGACTAAGAGTTGTCCCATAGGGATCGTTTTTGGACTACTCATTAATGGATGTAATAAACGCATACAAACCCAATTTGAGTAAGATCTATATGACAATTTTGATGTTATGGCAATTTATGTCGATTTCATAGGGGTTATTTGTATGGGGGCTAGGTCTGAACATGGACCGATTCTCACCAATTTCAACAGCGTTCATCCTATGGCTTATAGAAACTTATTTTATCAAAATATATTCATATTTGCCACCTGTAGTTTGATTACAAGGTTTACATAAACACACAGCCAGACGGACGGACGGACGGACATCGTTAAATCGACTCAGAAAGTGATTCTGATTCGATCGGTATAATAAAAGATGGGTCTAGGTCAAATATTTATGGTAGTTACAAACAGCAGCATAAAGTCATTATACCCAAACCACATAGTGGTATAGGGTATAGAAATAAAAAATTAAAAATAAAAAAAGAAAAATACAAAATGAAAAATGAGAAATAAAAAATTAAAAAGGAAAAAGGAAAAATAAAAAATGAAAAATAAAAAATGAAAAGTAAAAAATTAAAAATAAGAAATGAAAAATTAAATTTAAAAAATGAGAAACAAAACTGAAAAATTAAAAATGAAAAAGGAAAAATAAGAAATAAAAAATAAAAAGTAGAAAATACTGAAAAATAAAAAATAAAATATGAAAAATGAAAAAAAAAATAAAAAATAAAAAATGAAAAATGAAACATAAAAAATTAAAAATAAAAAATGAAAAAAAAATTAAAAATAAGAAATGAAAAATGAAAAATAAAAAATGAGAAACAAAACTGAAAAATTAAAAATAAAAAATAAAAAATGAAAACTAAAAAATAAAAAATGCTGAAAAATAAAAAATGAAAAATGGAAAATAAAAAATGAAAACTAACAAATAAAAAATGAAAAATAAAAAAATTAAAAATGAAAAATTAAAAATAAAAAATAAAAATAAGAAATAAAAAATAAAAAATGAGAAATAAAACTGAAAAATAAAGAAGAAAGAAAATTATAGTCGGTCTAGACCGACTATGTGATACCCTATACCATGCGTTTAGAGAACCTATCTCATAGGCCCAACTAACTGGACATAGAAAATAAGCATAAACCAAATTTGAGTGGGATTTTTATTAATTTTTTTGGCTGCAGATATGAAAAAGTTCATATCGGATGCTATATCCATATGGGGACTAGGCCCAAAAATGGACCGATCCTGACTATGTTTGGTAAAGTCTCTTGGATTTTGCAAAAATATATACAAACAAAATTTGAGAAGAATCAGTGCAATATTTTATCTTTTTGATAGATTTACGTGAAGATCGGGAAACAGCCCTATATGGGGCCTATGACTAGGAGTTGTCCCATAGGGATCAGTTTTGGACTATTCAGTAATGGATGTAATAAACGCATACAAACCCAATTTGAGTAAGATCTATATGACAATTTGGATGTTATGGCAATTTATGACGATTTCATAGGGGTCATTTGTATGGGGGCTAGGTCTGAACATCGACCTATTCTCACCAATTTCAATAGCGTTCTTCCTACGGCATATAGAAACTTATTTTATCAAAATATATTCATATCTGCCACCTGCAGTTTGATTACAAGGTTTACATGGACATACAGACGGACGGACGGACGGACGGACGGACGGACGGACGGACACATCGTTAAATCGACTCAGAAAGTGATTCTGATTCGAACGGTATAATAAAAGATGGGTCTAGGTCAAATATTTATGGTAGTTACAAACAGCAGCACAAAGTCATTATACCCAAACCACATAGTGGTATAGGGTATAGAAATAAAAAATTAAAAATAAAAAATGAAAAATACAAAATGAAAAATAAAAAATGAAAAATAAGAAATGAAAAATTAAATTTAAAAAATGAGAAACAAAATTGAAAAATTAAAAATTAAAAATGAAAAAGGAAAAATAAGAAATGAAAAATAAAAAGTAGAAAATGCTGAAAAATAAAAAATAAAATATGAAAAATGAAAAATAAAAAATTAAAAATAAAAAATTAAAAATGAAAAAAATTTAAAAATAAGAAATGAAAAATGAAAAATAAAAAATGAGGAATAAAACTGAAAAATTAAAAATAAAAAATAAAAAATGAAAAAGGAAAAATAAGAAATGAAAACTAAAAAATAAAAAATGCTGAAAAATAAAAAATGAAAAATGGAAAATACAAACTGAAAAATGGAAAATGAATAATTAAAAATAAAAAATGAAAAATGAAAAATAAAAAATGAAAAATAACAAATAAAAAATTAAAAATGAAAAATACAAACTGAAAAATGAAAAATGAAAAAAAAAAAAAAAAAAAATGAAAAATGAAAAAAAAAAATTGAAAAATAAAAAATGAAAAATAAGAAATAAAAAATGAAAAATAAATAATGAGAAACAAAACTGAAGAATTAAAAATAAAAAATGAAAAAGGAAAAATAAGAAATGAAAACTAAAAAATAAAAAATGCTGAAAGATAAAAAATAAAAAATGAAAAATACAAACTGAAAAATGGAAAATGAATAATTAAAAATAAAAAATGAAAAATGAAAAATAAAAAATGAAAAATAACAAATAAAAAATTAAAAATTAAAATTAAAAAATGAAAAATAAAAAATAAAAATAAAAAATGAACAATAAAAAATGAACAATAAAAAATGAAAAATAAAAAATGGAAAATAAAAAATGAAAAATGAAAAATAAAAAATGAAAAATAAAAATTAAAATAAAAATAAAAATAAAAAATAAAAATAAAAAATAAAAAATAAAAAATAAAAAATAAAAAATAAAAAATAAAAAATAAAAAATGAAAAATAAAAAATGAAAAATGAAAAATAAAAAATGGGAAATGAAAAATAAAAATAAAAAATTAAAAATGAAAAAATCACAAATGAAAAATAAAAAATGAAAGACGAAAAATTAAGAAAGAAAAATATAAAATGAGAAATGAAAATTAAATATAAAAAATAAAAAATGAAAATATGACAAATAAAAAATAAAAAATGGAAAATGAGAAATGTAAGACGAAAAATTAAAGAAGAAAAATATAAAATAAAAACGAAAAATTTAAATAATAAATAATAATTATTATTTTTATATTAGCAGAGCTCCTGCAGTTGATTGCTGTAAGTGATACATAGATAACGCTTTCTGTTTGATTTAAAAAAAGTGCCATAAAAAAAACTTTAATTACTAGATGTTTACACATCTCCCCAGTGATCGGACTCGCATGATTTTTTTACATCCATTTATTAATAGTTCAAAAGTAAACCCTATAGGATAATTCTTAGTCATAGCCCCCATAAAAATCGTCAATGGTTCTTGAGTTATAGGTAAAAAAACTAAGCAAAAAACATCAAGATAAGAAAAAAAATATAAAAGATTATAAAAAAGCTTGGCCTGAGGACGCCAAATTCTTTGGAGTTTTATTGTACTGGCCTAGTACTTTCACCCTGACCTGGAATATATAACCCTCCCGACAATGAAACCAAAAATGTTTCACAGTGTTATTTCCGAAACAAGACTAGGACAAAATAAATAGAAATTTTTAAATATACCAAAAATGTTTATTTAAACTAAAATCATGAACAATTAATTTTGTTTGCAAATAAATAAGTAACCAAATAAATGAAGTAGCTACGTTATGTTAATTATAAGAATTTTGTATTGCTTCATAAAATCAAACTCAGAATGTCTTTATTCAACTGTCAGCATTCGTACAACGCCAAATAGCCGATGTGTTTTGAAATGTAATTAAGAGTCTATGAATGTCCTAACAATATTTGACAACAAAACGTTACTTAAAGTAACCACCATTCATATTGGCCCCCACTCAAGGTTACTGTAATGAAAAACAATGATAACATCAGAAGTAGCTGTTGAATGTCTTTTAAAAAAGTTCCATAAACTTTTCTCTGTTAGATGAATAATAATAGTTACACTTCAGTAACCTAAATAAAATATTAATAGAGAAAACAAATACCGAAAATAAAAGAATCAAACAAAATACTTTAAAAATTCAATAGTAAATACTCGTATAATAGATAGCAATTTGAAAATATTAGTAAACCACGAAGAAAGTTATAGTCGGCTTAAAATTAGAAATTATTTTCATTTTTCAATTAAAATTAAATTTTAAGAGGATAAAAAGAATACAAGAATTTGTTCAATAATGACTCCATCCAGTATTGTTGGGGTCGGAAAATTTTCAACAATTTATTTAAAATATTTATAACACAATATTTTAATTCCTTTTATTTATTCATTGGGTGAGCGTGTTTAAATGTTTGAGTCATTTTATAATTAAAATAAAGCAGCCAAACATATGAAAAGAATATAAACAAACAATGTCTTTATAAAACAAATGTTTGAAATGTTCAGGATTTTATATTTTATTGTTCATGGCCTGAATATATTTAATTTATATACTTTGTATCTTAGAAATAACTTGGTTGAATATAAAAGTTTATGTGTTTTATATGTTTTCGAAATTGACATTCTTCATTATGGTTTTTTGTTTTACCATCAGTCATCTGCTGATGGGAAAGCAGTTTTTATTTTTTCTCTTTTAAACAATTTCCTGCCCGCAACTACTTCAAAGAGTTTGAATTTTTTTACGAAACATTCAACGTTTGGATCTTTAAGCGCCACTAAAAATATTTTAGTTTTAGAATTTTACAATTTTTGATTTTCCAAACAAAGATTTAATGAAGTCCCAAAGTAGAAGGAAATCTATAAATAGTATTGATTGATGCTTAAAGTATGTAAGGAGTGAGATCGAATAAGTCCTAACATACATAAAATATAATAATATTAACGAAACCATTAAAGAGTTCTAATCACAATTTATGGATCTCTTCCAGAAAACTTTTATAGTGATTTCTGTTGAATGTCTTTTAAAGTCTTCCTTAATTTGGGACACGGTATTTGTGCTCTTAAGTCCTCTTTTCACAAGATCCCAATATCTCTCCATTGGCTTAGGCACCCGACAGTTTGGAGGATTAGCCTCCCCTGGCACAAACACCACATTACTATTCTTGTACCACACAGAAGCTTTCTTACCGCAGTGAGAGGATGCCAAATCGGGCCAAAAAATATGTGGATACATTGTGTTGGCTTTGCAAATACTCATTAATAAAAATTTCGGTACTTATAGAGCCCGATGTAACAAATGACTTGCTTTGTTGCTGCAACTGGATATCGCTTGCTACAACAGGAACTTTTTTTTTTTTTTTTGGAAATTTTGTTCAGTTTCTGGGTCCTTACCTTCGACATAGCACTAGCAAAATAAAAAGTTTTACCCGGAATCTGCGAAAAATTGTTTTTATGCGGTCCTTATCCACCGCATAGAAAAGTCTCACTAAGAAAATAACTCAGAAAACAGCAACTGTATTTCAGAAAACATCAACTGAAATTCAGAATCAATTAATGTATTTGTGTTTCAGAAAACAACAATCATTAATTGGTGTTTTCTGAAATTCAATTGATGTTTTCTGAAATACAATTGATGTTTTCTGAAATTCAATTGATGTTTTCTGAAATACAATTGATGTTTTCTGAAATTCAATTGATGTTTTCTGAAATCCCATGGATGTTTTCTGAAATTCAATTGATGTTCTCTGAAATTCAATTGATGTTTTCTGAAATCCCATGGATGTTTTCTGAAATTCAATTGATGTTCTCTGAAATTCAATTGATGTTTTCTGAAATCCCATGGACGTTTTCTGAAATTCAATTGATGTTTTCTGAAATTCAATTGATGTTTTCTGAAATCCCATTGATGTTTTCTGAAACCCCATGGATGTTTTCTGAAATCCAATTGATGTTTTCTGAAATTCAATTGGTGTTTTCTGAAATTCCAGTGATGTTTTCTGAAATCCCATGGATGTTTTCTGAAATTCAATTGATGTTTTCTGAAATCCCATGGATGTTTTCTGAAACTCAATTGATGTTTTCTGAAACTCAATTGATGTTTTCTGAAATCCCATGGATGTTTTCTGAAATTCAATTGATGTTTTCTAAAATTCAATTGATGTTTTCTGAAATTCAATTGATAATTTTTGAAATTCAGTTGATGTTTTCTGAAATTCAATTGATGTTTTCTGAAATCCCATGAATGTTTTCTGAAATTCAATTGATGTTCTCTGAAATTCAATTGATGTTTTCTGAAATCCCATGGATGTTTTCTGAAATTCAATTGATGTTTTCTGAAATTCAATTGATGTTTTCTGAAATCCCATGGATGTTTTCTGAAATTCAATTGATGCTTTCTGAAATTCAATTGATGTTTTCTGAAATTCAATTGATAATTTTTGAAATTCAGTTGATGTTTTCTGAAATTCAATTGATGTTTTCTGAAATTCAATTGATGTTTTCTGAAATTCAATTGATATTTTCTGAAATTCAATTGATAATTTTTGAAATTCAGTTGATGTTTTCTAAAATTCAATTGATGTTTTCTGAAATCCCATGAATGTTTTCTGAAATTCAATTGATGTTCTCTGAAATTCATTTGATGTTTTCTGAAATCCCATGGATGTTTTCTAAAATTCAATTGATGTTTTCTGAAATTCAATTGATGTTTTCTGAAATCCCATGGATGTTTTCTGGAATTCAATTGATGTTTTCTGAAATTCAATTGATGTTTTCTGAAATTCAATTGATAATTTTTGAAATTCAGTTGATGTTTTCTGAAATTCAATTGATGTTTTCTGAAATTCAATTGATGTTTTCTGAAATTCAATTGATGTTTTCTGAAATTCAATTGATATTTTCTGAAATTCAAGTGATGTTTTCTGAAATTCAATTGATAATTTTTGAAATTCAGTTGATGTTTTCTGAAATTCAATTGATGTTTTCTGA
Organism: Cordilura impudica; assembly: GCA_963682025.1. Taxonomy (NCBI): domain Eukaryota; kingdom Metazoa; phylum Arthropoda; class Insecta; order Diptera; family Scathophagidae; genus Cordilura; species Cordilura impudica. The sequence continues at coordinate 47,367,374 of OY821517.1, forward strand.
AATCCCATGAATGTTTTCTGAAATTCAATTGATGTTCTTTGAAATTCAATTGATGTTTTCTGAAATCCCATGGATGTTTTCTGAAATTCAATTGATGTTTTCTGAAATTCAATTGATGTTTTCTGAAATCCCATGGATGTTTTCTGAAATTCAATTGATGTTTTCTGAAATTCAATTGATGTTTTCTGAAATTCAATTGATAATTTTTGAAATTCAGTTGATGTTTTCTGAAATTCAATTGATGTTTTCTGAAATCCCATGAATGTTTTCTGAAATTCAATTGATGTTCTCTGAAATTCAATTGATGTTTTCTGAAATCCCATGGATGTTTTCTGAAATTCAATTGATGTTTTCTGAAATTCAATTGAAGTTTTCTGAAATCCCATGGATGCTTTCTGAAATTCAATTGATGTTTTCTGAAATTCAATTGATGTTTTCTGAAATTCAATTGATAATTTCTGAAATTCAAGTGATGTTTTCTGAAGCTCAATTGATGGTTTCTGAAATTCAATTGATGGTTTCTGAAATTCAATTGATGTTTTCTGAAATTCGATTGATGTTTTCTGAAATCCCATGGATGTTTTCTGAAATTCAATTGATGTTTTCTGAAACTCAATTGATGTTTTCTGAAATTCAATTGATATTTTCTGAAATTAAAGTGATGTTTTCTGAAATCCCATGGATGTTTTCTGAAATTCAATTGATGGTTTCTGAAATCCCATGGATGTTTTCTGAAATTCAATTGATGTTTTCTGAAATTCAATTGATGTTTTCTGAAATTCAATTGATAATTTCTGAAATTCAAGTGATGTTTTCTGAAGCTCCATTGATGGTTTCTGAAATTCAATTGATGGTTTCTGAAATTCAATTGATGTTTTCTGAAATTCAATTGATGTTTTCTGAAATCCCATGGATGTTTTCTGAAATTCAATTGATGTTTTCTGAAATTCAATTGATGTTTTCTGAAATTCAATTGATGTTTTCTGAAATTCAATTGATATTTTCTGAAATTCAAGTGATGTTTTCTGAAATTCAATTGATAATTTTTGAAATTCAGTTGATGTTTTCTGAAATTCAATTGATGTTTTCTGAAATCCCATGAATGTTTTCTGAAATTCAATTGATGTTCTTTGAAATTCAATTGATGTTTTCTGAAATCCCATGGATGTTTTCTGAAATTCAATTGATGTTTTCTGAAATTCAATTGATGTTTTCTGAAATCCCATGGATGTTTTCTGAAATTCAATTGATGTTTTCTGAAATTCAATTGATGTTTTCTGAAATTCAATTGATAATTTTTGAAATTCAGTTGATGTTTTCTGAAATTCAATTGATGTTTTCTGAAATCCCATGAATGTTTTCTGAAATTCAATTGATGTTCTCTGAAATTCAATTGATGTTTTCTGAAATCCCATGGATGTTTTCTGAAATTCAATTGATGTTTTCTGAAATTCAATTGAAGTTTTCTGAAATCCCATGGATGCTTTCTGAAATTCAATTGATGTTTTCTGAAATTCAATTGATGTTTTCTGAAATTCAATTGATAATTTCTGAAATTCAAGTGATGTTTTCTGAAGCTCAATTGATGGTTTCTGAAATTCAATTGATGGTTTCTGAAATTCAATTGATGTTTTCTGAAATTCGATTGATGTTTTCTGAAATCCCATGGATGTTTTCTGAAATTCAATTGATGTTTTCTGAAACTCAATTGATGTTTTCTGAAATTCAATTGATATTTTCTGAAATTAAAGTGATGTTTTCTGAAATCCCATGGATGTTTTCTGAAATTCAATTGATGGTTTCTGAAATCCCATGGATGTTTTCTGAAATTCAATTGATGTTTTCTGAAATTCAATTGATGTTTTCTGAAATTCAATTGATAATTTCTGAAATTCAAGTGATGTTTTCTGAAGCTCCATTGATGGTTTCTGAAATTCAATTGATGGTTTCTGAAATTCAATTGATGTTTTCTGAAATTCAATTGATGTTTTCTGAAATCCCATGGATGTTTTCTGAAATTCAATTGATGGTTTCTGAAATCCCATGGATGTTTTCTGAAATTCAATTGATGTTTTCTGAAATACAATTGATAATTTTTGAAATTCAGTTGATGTTTTCTGAAATTCAATTGATGTTTTCTGAAATCCCATGAATGTTTTCTGAAATTCAATTGATGTTCTCTGAAATTCAATTGATGTTTTCTGAAATCCCATGGATGTTTTCTGAAATTCAATTGATGTTTTCTGAAATTCAATTGAAGTTTTCTGAAATCCCATGGATGCTTTCTGAAATTCAATTGATGTTTTCTGAAATTCAATTGATGTTTTCTGAAATTCAATTGATAATTTCTGAAATTCAAGTGATGTTTTCTGAAATTCAATTGATAATTTCTGAAATTCAATTGATGTTTTCTGAAATTCGATTGATGTTTTCTGAAATCCCATGGATGTTTTCTGAAATTCAATTGATGTTTTCTGAAACTCAATTGATGTTTTCTGAAATTCAATTGATATTTTCTGAAATTAAAGTGATGTTTTCTGAAATCCCATGGATGTTTTCTGAAATTCAATTGATGGTTTCTGAAATCCCATGGATGTTTTCTGAAATTCAATTGATGTTTTCTGAAATTCAATTGATGTTTTCTGAAATTCAATTGATAATTTCTGAAATTCAAGTGATGTTTTCTGAAGCTCCATTGATGGTTTCTGAAATTCAATTGATGGTTTCTGAAATTCAATTGATGTTTTCTGAAATTCAATTGATGTTTTCTGAAATCCCATGGATGTTTTCTGAAATTCAATTGATGTTTTCTGAAATACAATTGATGGTTTCTGAAATTCAATTGATGTTTTCTGAAATTCAATTGATGTTTTCTGAAATCCCATGGATGTTTTCTGAAATTCAATTGATGGTTTCTGAAATCCCATGGATGTTTTCTGAAATTCAATTGATGTTTTCTGAAATTCAATTAATATTTTCTGAAATTCAATTGATGTTTTCTGAAATACAATTAATGTTTTCTGAAATTCAATTGATGTTTTCTGAAATTCAATTGATGTTTTCTGAAATCCCATGAATGTTTTCTGAAATTCAATTGATGTTTACTGAAATTCAATTGATGTTTTCTGAAATTCAATTGATGTTTTCTGAAATTCAATTGAGGTTTTCTGAAATTCAATTGATGTTTTCTGAAATTCAATTGATGTTTTCTGAAATCCCATGGATGTTTTCTGAAATTCAATTGATGTTTTCTGAAATTCAATTGATGTTTTCTGAAATCCCATGAATGTTTTCTGAAATTCAATTGATGTTTTCTGAAATTCAATTGATGTTTTCTGAAATTCAATTGAGGTTTTCTGAAATTCAATTGATGTTTTCTGAAATTCAATTGATGTTTTCTGAAATCCCATGGATGTTTTCTGAAATTCAATTGATGTTTTCTGAAATTCAATTGATGTTTTCTGAAATCCCATGAATGTTTTCTGAAATTCAATTGATGTTTTCTGAAATTCAATTGATGTTTTCTGAAATTCAATTGATGTTTTCTGAAATTCAATTGATGTTTTCTGAAATTCAATTGATATTTTCTGATATAGTTGATGTTTTCTGAAATCATGAACTTTCTCATTAGGAAAAAATTGATGATTTTGTTAAATTTTCATATACCGCACAAAAAATATAAAACGCACAAAACAAATCGCAAAAAAAAACACACAAAAAGGGCCGCACAAAAACAGGTTCGAGTGTATTGGCTTTAATTTTTCGTTCTAATTAGTCCAAGCACTGAGTTAACCGGGCTGTATTGGAAGCTATTTTCAATAGGCTTCCAATTATCTTGGCCTTAAAGACATTTCATATCAATGGCCAAATTTTCTTGATAGTTTCCAAAAACAGTTTGACGGCAGAATTTTAATTTTTTGGCCTACCTTTTGTAGAACCAATTTGGAATTCGTTGTAAATATTTAATAATTTTAGCACGTACTTTCATTACATCGCTCATTTTAATCAAACCAACAACAAATGAACTGGGTTGTCTTTAAACGAACAGAATGATTGACATATTTTCGAAAGATAACTTGATAAAAAAAGGGGTTAAAGCTTTAAACTCTTAAAAAATTTTAAATCTAAAACTTGCTTAAAAATACGGTGCTATAGGGGAAAAAAAACTTGGAAAACGACCTAGCGTAGGTTATAGATCTCATTGAGTAGATTACAGATTGTTTAAAAATATTTCAGAAATACCGTCAAATAGAGAAGTTATTCTAAAAAAACCGTTTTCAGTGATGTCCGTCAACTTCTCGAACTGTAACTCAGTTTTGTTAAGAATATCTAAAAAAAAAGCAAAATTTATCAACTTTTTTGATTTTAGTAGCTTTTCGTCGCTTATTTTTATACGAAAGCTTACAAAAATGTATGCTAATGTATAATTTTAAATTCAAAGAAAATTGTGAAAGTTATTCAACATTTCATTAACACCTTTTTTATTATTTTCTCCTCCCAGCACAAAAAATATGAATAAAAAATAAACACAATTAACTAAACAAACAAATTAATCAACTTAATTATGCAGTGTTTTGCTTCTTGTTATCTTACAGTTATTTTATGGTGTTTACTTAATTAGTGAATTTATTATATTCGGTAATGCAGAATTAAATATTCCCGTCTTAATTGTCAATCTGTCTTTATTTAAAAAAACATATCTCTGAAAGATAATACAGATGAATGGGATTTATCATGATATAAACGACATTACTTTTTATATTATTACTTGTTATATAACAATTGGATCACGTTGAATACATTTCTTATTAATCAATTAGTTTATAAGTCAGTCATTACCATCATCAATGCCAATGATTTGGCATCATCAAATCTTCCATAAACCAGAAGACTGTTATTTTTGTCCAACAAATATCACTGGTTATCAATATAAAAATCATGATAACATTAAGTATCCTAATGTGTTAACTGTTACTAAACCAGTGAGCAACCTTTTTAATAAACGGGCCAATTAAAATTTTGAAATTTTTTAGCGGGCCGCACATAAAGTAACACTTATTAATAATTTACAAAACTGTATTTAAAATAAACACAAAAATAAAAAATATAAAATTAAAAAAAAGTAAAGGTTTCGTATACAAATTTTATCGCGAAATAAAAAAAAAAAAAAAAACAAGAAAAGAACAATAAAACGAATTTACTTGAAATTTTTAATGAGAACTTTGACACTGATTTTCCGATACAAGCTCATCAATATCAGCCGGAATTGATGAGGTAGCTACACGTACGCAGCTTTCTAATTGTCCATCACTCAGTTTTGATCGGTGATCATTTTTAATTAATTTTATGGTTGAAAATAATTGTTCGCAAACATACGTACTTCCGAACAGGGACATATTTTGTTTTGCATTTTTTGTCAAAAGCGGAAATTTCTCAGGGCTCACACCCAATTATTAAAAATTTTCGATGCTTACTGAGAAAAACACATTTTTTAAATCGGTAGTACTCGGCATGTCAATCACTTCCATTTGTAAGTCTTTGGGAACTGTATCCACATCGATATTAAAAGGCGAGGAAAACATTTTCATGGAAACCGCTGTCTTCTCAGCTTTGAATATTTGGAATCATAATTGAAATTCGTCGATCAAAATGTCTATATATTGTGTGAATTTTTTAGAAGTAGTAACGTTTTCTTCTTAAAAATGTGGAAAGTGAGACACTTTGTTCTGCAAAAGATGCTGTTTACACAATTTTAATTTGCACTCAAAGCAGTGAATTTTATCACATAAATTGTGAATAAACTGTCCCTTGCCTTGAAGTTCCACATTAAGATCATTGAGACGCTGAGTCATGTCGATAAGAAACCCAAAATCGCACATCCATTCTTTATTACTAAAATGAGGAGAGGCATATACTTTCATATCGATGAACAATTGTATTTCGCTTTTTAAGCATTGCACCTGTACTAAGCCAACGTACTTCGGCATTAAGAACCACGTCGCACAGTGGCCAATTTCGCGAGATAGCGGTCAAAACTCTATAACTTTTGACCGGATTGGTATTTTTTTACGCAATTTATTTTGTTTCCTTGTAAAAGTTGAATATTTTGACATTTTAAATAGGTATTTTTTTTTATAATTTCTTATTTTCTTCAATCGTATTTTACAACCAATACTTATTTATTATTCCTAAACTTAATTTTGGTCAGAAAATGCCAACATTTGGCCCCTGACATTTATTTAGTCTCAATATTCAGAGAGGCCAAAGGTTGGTTTTTTTTGGAAGAAAGCTAATTCTTGTGAGGATTAAACTGAAAAATAACACTGAAATTCCCAACAATATCAATACCATTTGGATATATTATATACAGAACACAACATCGATAAAATTTTAAGTAAACTTTTACTATTGATTTAAAGTGCACATAAATTTTATTTAAATGTAGAGTAACTTCGGGTAATGTGGACTACCAATTTATTTTTTTGATATTGTCGCTACAATACCGGTAGAAAAAAGCGAAATTTTTTCCATAACATAGTAGATGTGTTGTCTAAATATACTTCAAATCAAAACTGATATATATTTGTCTACAAAATTTTGAATGTAAATGTTTTAAAAAAGCCCAAAATTGCAGAATAAACAAGTAAGAAAATTATAGTCGGTCTAGACCGACTATACGATACCCTATACCATGCGTTTAGAGACCCTATCTCTCAGGCCCAACTAACTGGATATAGAAAATAAGCATAAACCAAATTTTAATGGGATTTTTATTAATTTTTTTGGCTGCAGATATGAAAAAGTTCATATCGGATGATATGTCTATTAGGGTGGACCTTGTGTCGATATTTTGGTAGATGAGGGCTCTATTCCGTGCCTTTTTGAAAAAAAATGACAATGCGGAAAAAAAAATTAAAAAAAAAAAAAATTAGGGGTTGCGCACGAGCCGAGAAAAAGGTCCACTTTGCCAAAATTAGGGGGGAAATTGCCATAGGTCATCAGGGGTCACCCGTAGGGGGGAAGAATGTATGGCCGACCCTCATTAACTTTTTACCGCCAACATTTTCCCCCAAGACACCCACCCCCTATCTCCTCCCCTTAGGGGGGTCAGCATACAAAAATGGAGGTTGCTCAGTATTTTCGAAAAACACCATAGGTCATCAGGGGTCACCCCTAGGGGGGCAAAATATATGACCGACCCCCATTAACTTCTCATCCCCAACATCTTTTCCGAACAAACTTACCCTCTATCTCCACTCCTTGAGGGACTCCCCATACAAAAATACTGAAAATCTATGTATTTACAGTTGCACAATATCGAGATTTTTTTGATTTTTTTACAGAAATTCCACCAATATTCAAGAGTGGTCATTGTTTGGAAAGTCTTGAAAAATTTGAAACGCACACGTAGCAGATGCCCCCATTCATCAGTACCTGGCAGTAAAATATTGCAAAATACGTAGTAGTTATAAATAGCAGTTCATTCATCGATTGTTGTCATTCAACAAGTGCCGACGACCGCGAAAAGTAAATTGATTTTTCTCCCGTTTTTTAAAAGTTAAGATGACAACACAACTTAGATCGCGCGACGATATTTTTTTGATTGGTTATCCAAGCATGAATATTACGGGGAACAAATTACCGTCGAAGAAGCAAGTGCTAAGAATGCATTTCTTCAACATTCGCAAACGAAACATGTCGAAGAAAAATAGTGCGGTTATAGTCGCGGACGCAGTGATGATTTTTTGGCGCCAAGCAGCTATTCCGACGAAAGCCAGAGGTGATGTTACAAGAAAAATAGCTGCGCTGCACGATGAGTGGGATGCTTTAAGAAAGTCATCTCACAGAAAGACTGAGTCCACTAGAGAAAAAGAGAATAAGTTTTCTGATAGCTTGGATAATCTTTTCGACATCGCACACGCCAACGCCCTTGAGAAAATGACAAATACCGAAGACATTGAGTTTCTGCTAAAGCAAAGAGAAGATGGCCGGCCAGGAACTATGGGAGGTGTGGACGCTACTGATACTCGAACGAGGAAAAGAAATGCTGAGCGCGAAGAACAAGAAGAGTTGCGACGCAAACGTGCAACGGAATCTAGTAGAGATCAGTTCGCTAAAGGCGGTAAGCTATTTCGCGCTTTGTGTGTTCGTCCAATGTTTATTTTCAAATGAAATTCTTTCAATTGCAGTGGTTAAATTTTCAAGCAGTGATTCAAGCGATGATAATGGGAGACAGGACGAAAACTTCCCGGCAGAAGCTGGCCCATCAAATGTTGGTGACAGAAGAGGTTACAAACAATGTTTTACTGAACGAGTCCTATCAGCTTTGGACAAGTGCAAAGTGACTGACCGAGACGCGGTCGGCATTATGATAGCGGCGGCAGAAGCATTTGGACGCGATCCTCAACAATACACAATAAACCGTACGTCGCTTCGGAGATGTCGGCGTTCAAATCGAGAGAACATGCTGAGTTATGTGAAAGACAATCCAGAAGTAAGATCGCATAGATTTATTTGCTCTCATTCAGAATTCTTATTCTTCAACGCGTTTCATTTATCTCCAGCTTGTCGCAGCTAAATCCTTCGTAGTCCATTGGGATGGCAAAATGCTTTTGGATTTTGTGGGTACAAAGAAGGTGGACCGTCTACCGGTAATTGTCTCGTACGGAGAAAAAGAACAACTTCTTGGAGTTCCCAAAGTAGAAGATGGGAAAGGAAAAGGCCGGAGAATAGCACATGCCGTTTATCAACTGTTGGCATCTTGGCATATGACACATCGAATACAAGGACTTTCTTTCGACACGACATCAACGAACAGTGGCCCATTCTCCGCAGTTGCTCTTGAGCCGCAGTTGCTCTTGAGCGGCTGTTGGAGAGAGAAATCTTATATTTACCTTGCAGACACCACGTATACGAACTGGTGCTAAGGGAAGTTTTTGAGACAAAAATGGGAAAGACCAGTGCACCAGGCGTTCCTTGCTATTCCATTCTGGCTTGATAGACGATCAAGTCGTCAGAAAAATTCCTGTGGCAATGCAAGTCGGCATAAAGGAGTTTTGCTTAGATCAATTGAAGGAGAAACACCCTCGCGATGACTACAAAGAAATGCTACAATTAATTCTTTTGTTTCTGGGTGAAAAACTTGAGAATTACCATTTCCGACCTCCAGGACCCGTTTCCCATGCTCGATGGATGGCAAAAGCCATTTACAGCCTCAAGATGTTTTTGTTTCGGAGAACTTTTCACTTATCTGTATGTGAATTGAATGGTATTCGACACGTTTGTATTTTTGTGGTACGACTTTACGTCAAGGCATGGTTTGGTTCTTCTCGAGCAGCTGAGGCGCCGAATCAAGATTGGAAGTTTTTGAAGGACATCGTCGAGTACAAGTCCGTTGACCAGGATTTATCTCGGGTAATGATAAAGAAATTTATCGGTCACCTATGGTATCTCGCCGATGAGCACATAGCCCTTGCCTTTTTCGATGACAAGGTTTCAAATGAGTTGAAGGCCAAAATGGCCCAAGCATTGCTAGAAAATGAGAATGACGAAGGTGAAGAAGATGAAGAAGACGAAGAAGGTGAAGAAGATGAAGAAGACGAAGAAGGTGAAGAAGATGAAGAAGACGACCCGGTTCCCCCAGCTCCTCGCGTCGTAATCAAAAGCACCAGCGTTAAAAAAATCGAGGTGAAATTCAAAGATGTGAATGAGGAATTCTTGGCTAAAGACTTGAGCAACTTCGTCTCTCATAATACCAAAAATTTATTTGTACGATTTGGAATATCGCAAGATTTCATTCTTGCAAATCCAGCAACCTGGAAATCTCGCGCAGACTATCAAGAAGGTCGTAGAATTGTAAATAACTTGCGCGTTGTGAACGACACTGCCGAAAGAGGAGTAAAAATGATACAAGATTATAATAGAATACTGTGTCAAGGCGAAGAAGAGAAACAGTATTTACTACATGTTATCGATTCTTACCGCAAGAAATACCCATCAGCGAACAAAAATATGTTAATTTGACTATATTATATTAAAAGTGCTTAGTAGTACTACTCAATTACAGCTTCTTTTATTTTTGTATGGGGGAGTCCCTCAAGGAGTGGAGATAGAGGGTAAGTTTGTTCGGAAAAGATGTTGGGGATGAAAAGTTAATGGGGGTCGGTCATATATTTTGCCCCCTAGGGGTGACCCCTGATGACCTATGGTGTTTTTCGAAAATACTGAGCAACCTCCATTTTTGTATGGTGACCCCCCTAAGGGGAGGAGATAGGGGTGGGTGTCTTGGGGGAAAATGTTGGCGGTAAAAAGTTAATGGGGGTCGGCCATACATTCTTCCCCCCTACGGGTGACCCCTGATGACCTATGGCAATTTCCCCCCTAATTTTGGTAAAGTGGACCTTTTTCTCGGCTCGTGCGCAACCCCTAATTTTTTTTTTTTTTAATTTTTTTTTCGGCATTGTCATTTTTTTTCAAAAAGGCACGGAATAGAGCCCTCATCTACCAAAATATCGCAAAAATTTCATTTCAAGGTCCACCTTAATGTCTATAGGTCCAAAAAAGGAGCGATCCTGACCAATTTCAATAGCGTTCATCCCATGGCCGATGAAAGCTTATATACCAAATTTCATCAAAATATGTTCGTATTTGCGACCTGTAGTTTGATTACAAAGTTTGCATGGATACACAGACGGATGGACGGACGGACGGACATTGCTATTTCGACTCAAAAAGTGATTCCGAGTCGATCGATATAATTAAAGATGGGTCTAAGACGAATAGTTTTGGTTGTTACAAACAGCAGCACAAAGTCATTATACCCAAACCACATAGTGGTATAGGGTATAATTATAGTCCGTCTAGACCGACTATACGATACCCTATAGCATGCGTTTAGAGACCCTATCTCTCAGGCCCAACTGGATATAGAAAATAAGCATAAACCAAATTTTAGTGGGATTTTTATAAATTTTTTCGGCTGCAGATATGAAAAAGTTCATATCGGATGATATATCCATATGGGGACTAGGCCCAAAAATGGACCGATCCTGACCATGTTTGGTAGAGTCTCTTCTATTTTGCAAAAATATATACAAACAAAATTTGAGAAGAATCAGTGCAATATTTTTGTTATTTGATAGATTTAAGTGAAGATCGGGAAGCAGCTCTATATGGGGCCTATGACTAAGACATGTCCGATAGGGGTTATTTTTGGACTACTGATTAATGGATGTAATATATACATACAAACCCAATTTGACTAAGATTTGTATAATAATTTGGATCTTATGGCAATATATTTGATTTCATAGGGGTCATTTGTATGGGGGCTAGGTCTGAACATGGACCGATTCTCACCAATTTCAATAGCGTTGACCGACAAAAGCTTATATTCCAAATTTCATCAAAATATTTACATCGTTAAATCGAATCAGATAGTGATTCTGATTCGATCGGTATAATTAAAGATGGGTGTAGGTCAAATATTTTTGGTTGTTACAAACAGCAGCACAAAGTCATTATACCCAAACCACATAGTGGTATAGGGTATAAAAACGGTGCGGGTATTGTGGACCAGTATGTGCGGGTATTGTGGAATACTGGTCCACATTACCCGCAAACAAATTGTTAAACAAAAGTTATGGATTATGGATTATTAATTTCAGTTTTGGATAACAATAAAAACAAAAATAAATAATAAAATATATCTTTTTTTTCAAACAACAACAAAACATAAACAAAACCAAACATAAAATAACATAAAAATTGTCTCCGTGGCTTAAATTATTTTTAAAAAAAAAGTTAATAAAAATTAAAGTTATATATCTGTTGTCTTAAATGTTATCAGATAGCACATGATTTACAAATAAAAATGGCATTGTTTTTAGGAAGACATTTGTCGTGAGCCCAAATTAAATCGCATTGCAAACATTGCGACCACGTTTTGGGTTGAATGTCTTCATTATATGAAATATTACAAAATTCGCACTGTGTGTCTTTATTGTGCGTAATATTTTGAAAAAGCAGTCATCATCAGAGTCTGTTAAGGCCAGAGTAGAATCTGAATCGCTTGAAAAGGAATTACTTATATTGTACAACTTTGTCCGTTTCTTTTTTCTTAAATTCTCTCTCTTAACAGTCGTTTTATTTTTTGCATCATTTTTCTTCCTCTCCTGTTTTTTATTGCCTTTCATCGCTTTTGGGTCTTTATTAATTTTTAGTGTCTGATATTCTTCTAAATCGTTTTTATATGGGCACTTCGTCAGAACCGTTGGTTTTGTTTATTTTCGCTTAAGAGTGGCCAAATTAGCTTTAATATTAGGAACTGGAGATAATTGCCAAGGTGTAATATATTTACATGTGGTTGGCTGTAAATCTAATGCAAAATCGTTTCCAGTGCTATCTGTTGAATGTTACGGTTGTTACGGTTTCCTTGTTTTGTGATATGTCTGCGCATTCTTTTACTTCCTGTTCAATTAATTGGCTAGCACTTTGTGGATTAGCACTATTTTCATTTATTTCATTTGCAATTTGTTCCCCAGCAATAAAATCTGCTTCGTCAAAAATATATCTATTGAATGGATAAATGCCCGTGCACTTAAACCCATTCACAGCAATTTGGCCTTGCTGGACTTTGAGGTAAGCTTTTGAAAAAAGTTCTGTAATGTCAAAGTGGGTTATTTTTCTTGCATTCTCACGTACAAATCTTCCTATTTCTTCACTGTAATAAGTTTAAGCGGACCCATAAATATTCCATCCAGAGGCTGCATCTTGTGGCTTGAATGAGGACGTAAAGAAATTATAGTTACGCCATTTTCACGGGCGAGTTTCAAAAGATCTATATTTCTAGTGTGACTATAATGTCCATCTAAAATTAATAAACTTGGCTCTCCAGGTGAAGCTTTTGTTATTTTTAAAAAGTGACGAAACCAGTTAGTGAATATATCGGTTTGAACCCATCCGAATAAATGACAAGCACACTCGGAGCCAGGTGGGGCGCGCTTCATCAGCTGGGTATTCATGGTTTTTCTCGGAAATATAAAAAATGGAGGAATAAAAGATCCAGCGGCACTCATACATGTAATGACAGTTATTAATGACCCACGTTCAGCAGAAGTCACTGATCCAATTTGACTTTTTCCTTTAGCGGCGACAACTTTTGGAATTTTAGATAGAACAATAGAAAGTCCAGTTTCATCAACATTCCATATTGATGATGCTGGAAAATTTTTCAATTCTACATTTTCTTTTGTAAAGCCTTTTGCTCTATCAAAGGAAGTGCCGGTTGGCTCCCTCAAACTTAATTCATGTTTATGCCGTCGGATAAAACCATATAACCAATCTTTGTCAGCACATTCGTGAAAAATAGAAAATTTATTTCGGACGTTGTTGGAGTTTGCCAGTTGAAAAGCAAGAGATCCAATATCTCTTCTAGTAAGGCCCCAATATCGTGCCTCCATTTCTTTGGCATACTTAACAAAATCATTTTCCATCTCTTTATTCAGGACAGGCTTTCGCCCAAAGGCTCAATCAGAAGATCTAAAATTTTAGCGTTACTCTTGCACATTCTAATAAAAGTTGTTTTCGGAACACAAAAAGTTTTTGATGCTAATAAAAATCCCATTGCTTTTGCTTGGACGGCTTCTACAGCTTTTTTCATGTCTTCTGGGTTCCATTAACGAATTTCTCCTGCCTTAGGCATTGTTTTAAAAAAAGCTTGAAGTAGATAAAGTTCTTTCAATTGTCTGTCTGGTAATGTGGACTACTGGTCCACAATAAACGACCTTTTGTGGTCCACATTAGACGACTTTCAGTTTTTTATTGAAAACATTATTTTAATTTTTAAAACTAACCGAAAATACAAACTCACCAATTGAAATTACGACTGAATGTATACTTTTGTTGTAAAAAATAACGGACCAGTTAAATCCCTCATATATGTGACATACACGCTGTTCGACTTTTGCGCTAAAAAAATGTCAACATTGCAATTATGTATACAAAATCAAATTTAATGATTGTTTTTATCAATTGGCGAAACATACATCAATGCGGTGTTGTCATATTTCACGCATTTTCTAAAATAAGCGGGTGGTCCACATTAGACGCATAGTTTACATTACCCGAAATTACTCGATTAATAAAAATTTACACTAAAATTAGAAACAAATTATAATCTTTAAACTAGTATTAATTAAACAATATTAGTAAAAATTTCTTCCAAATAGCTTTGATTTTCATTTTGCAGTAGTTGTTTAGCTTCTTCATCTAACTCTAATGAGGTTGATTTCCATTTTTGTCGAATACTGGACATATATGGGTCTGATGTGCACAACAAAATATTAATAAGATCTTCATTAGTACAATATCTGGAAATTTTTCTTGTATTGTGCTCGCGAAAGAATCTGTAGTCTTTGTTCCTTTTTTCTTGGGCTTCTTCTGAGAGATCTCCAATTGGAAGCATATTGTGCTGAATTATTTGTTCCCCATGGAACAAAATTTTGTGAACTGTGGTTGGCATATGTCTCCAAGAATATTTTTGGTTATAAAGGGTTGCTGTCTCATTAGCATACTGACCAAATTTTTTTGCATCTATCTTTTTGCTACATGCTATAACTTGTAATATGATTTGGAATCGTCGTATTAAATCATAATCTACAGCAGTTTCTGGATCGGAAAAAAATCTCCTTGCTGTGTTTCCATCATTAGAATTTCCTTCTCCTTGCTTTGGCTGGTCAATTATAAGGCCTATCTCACGGTATTTTTCCTGAATATCTTTTTTTTTTTGCTTTCTTTTTTCCAAATTTTCTTTGTTGTTTCTCACTGTTTCGCCTAACGGGCCAAATTCCAAATCGTATCCCAATTTAAGAATATGCTCCATAAAACGAATTCTAGCATGAAGAGGTGACATTCCAAATTCATATGCTTCATTAAAACTATCGTCTCGTGTTGGTGGTTGGCTCAATTGACTTGATGTTTTTTGGCATATGGTGCAGCTTGACAATGACTTTGTTTTGGTTAAAGCTTGTGCAACTTTTCCATCAATCATTGTGAGACACATTTTAAAATTTACTTCAATGTCTTGGTCATCAAATTTAAATATTACTGGTTGAAGTTCTTTAATTTGATCATTTATTTTTCGAACTTCTTCATCTATGACATCTTGAGTCTCCTTTTTGTAAGCAAACTTTATTGATCTACAAAATTTTGTTGACGAGGGAATTTCATTCTTCCATACATCTATTTCTGCAGCTCTACTAGTAGACGGCTCTGAACCAATATAAGTTTTTGTTAAACGTAATGTAACGAAAGAAATCATGAATAAATTGGCATCTGATGAATTTTCCGTATTACATTGTTTGTATTGTTTCTGGCCAGAGGACCCATCACATCCACATTTAGAAATTAAAGTCATGCTGCAATTTTTAAACTTCTTTAAATAGTCAGCATCAAATGTCCTTAATAATCGTTCTGCAGTGTGTTCAAGAAGATCCTGCAATTTTATTTCTGCTGAACTTGAAGTTACACTAATATGTAGCAGTTGGTGAAGGTAAGCAATCTTTTTTGGCAGAAACTATATCTCGATATGATGGAAAAATTCCAAAATTTTTTTTATTGGTTCGCTTCCGCAATTCTGTATATTGGTTTTTAGTCATTTTCAAATCCAAAAATAGTGCAAATGCTTCTTCTGGAGTAAATTTATTTTCTTCAGTTGGTGTCGGCATACTTTCTAAAATCCTTTTTGTGCGTCTGGGGCTTGCTTCCACTATTTTTTCAATGATAGCAATTTTACCCTTTTTAGTTTTAGTTTAAATTCAACCGAATTTAATGCAGAAATGAATCCTTTATGATGCTACAAGAAACTTCTTCATTGATATGTTTAAGCTTGCGTCTTCACGATCTTTCACTACAATTATCAATTGGCTTTGCTGGTCGACCACCTTTTCCAGTTTCCGTGGTAGTTACTGATGGCTTTTTAAAAATAAGTTTATTTCTTAGCCATTCTTGGTTGCGTGAGTAAAACAATTTCTTGTTTCTGGAACATTGATTGTACCGTTTTCTTAAAGTATTTAAAAAGTTTTTTATTTTTAAGTTATGAATTTTAATTTCTTGTTTGTCGCATATTTTGAAGAATGGATTATTAATTATATGTAAAATAATATCGTTTTCATCTTTCCGTTCAAAATATATATCAGATAGAACACTATAACTGAATTTAGCCATTGTTTAAACAATAATGAAGAAAAAAAATGAATGCATGGATTAATATACTATTGCTCGAAGTTTCAACATGATCTTTTTTACCTCTTTGAAACATAATATAACAGGTAGTTGGTTTTACCAGTTATTTCCATTGGTTTTAAATTTATTTGCAATTTTCACGTATTTAAGTTGTGTAATATTAGATGGCAATAAAATCTTTTTTACCTTTTCCAAATGAATTGCCAGATACCACATAATTTGAGAGTTCTATTGTCATTTTTGTCAAAATTTTGATACACCCTTCTATGTGGACTAGGTCCAAATATGGGCCAACTTCTCCTAATTTCAACAGAATTATTTTTTGGGTCAATAAGAACTCTTGTACAAAATTTCATCAAAATATATGCATAATAGCCACTTTCACAACCAAATAACTTCTCAAAAAATATGACGTGCATTTGTACCGAATATCTTAACTTGGGTCAGAAAAATTGCTGTAGCTCAAAAAGTGCAGTCCCGATGCATGGACATGTATATATAGGAATGTAGGAGAGAGTTAGGACTACAAAATAGTAAATTTGTGGTGTTTTGACTCAGCTTGACTCACAGGAGTTGTGCTCTATGAAGTAGGAAATTTCCGAGAAATTTGACCTTTTAAAAAAAAAAAAATTTAAATTGTTCTGAAAACAGTAGAGCTTCAATTTTTTACCATTAATAGGAAATAAGTTAAGTTATAACACAAAATTTATTTCGTACAAAAATCTTGAAAAAAAAAAGTTATGATCATTTAAACTTTAAAAATTAACTAAAAATATCATAAATTTACTAAATTCTGAAAAAGCCCATTTTGGACCACCCTGTTCTCAGTGAGATAGTTGAAATAGAGTTCAAATTTTTTGGCTCCCGAGATTTACTACTGTCTACTTTCATATGAGTCTAATAACTTTAAAATCGGAGAACAAAAACCAAAAGGAGTTTTGGCCGCTATCTCAAAATATTGACCACAGTGCGTCGCCATTTTCAATTTTTAAGTCTTTCACGAATTTTTTAAATTCACGGTGATTTAACGCGCGCTACTTTATAAAATTGATTAGTTTAATTATTGGTACTGTGACATTTGGCAAACTCATTCATTTCACACACAAATTTTTCGTGGTGAATTATGCAGTGGTTAACAAATATTTCCCTTCCTGTGACCTTCTTAATGTCTTGACATAATCTTCCCAATAGTCCTAATCAGTGAACACAATTCTTCGATAATATTAAATTTGGTGTCAATACCACGTAAAAATATAGCCAGTTGTGCTGTATCGCTAATTTGGCAACTCTATCAAGTGCCAAAGAATAGTATTCGAATTTTGCAATGCGTTCACGAAGCGTTGTTGCTATGTTCTCGGACAAGTCTTCAATTCTCCTTGCAATGGTGAATCTTGATAAACTAATGTATGAAATAATATTTATTTTATCAGGAAATTCAATCAGACATTCTTTTATCATCTCTCCACCCGCAAAGGGTTTAATTTCTTTTTCCAGTATTTGACTGACAGTTTTGTTGACTGACAGCCTTTAATGTCGCATTTGATAAAATAGCTTGATTTTTAAAAATAGCCTTTTGGTTTCCAAAGTTTTTCTCCATTTGATTAAACTTATCTATCTGGAGTTGTCCTGTTAAGTTAGTTTTCATATTGTTGTTCATGTTTTGTATCGTAATGCCTTTATATGTTATATTATTGATGTGTAAACATCTATACGCGCAAGGGGGTAAATTTCTATTTCACAATACAATCACAAAAACAGCGTAACTCATATCGGTGTGAGCTGAAGCAGATAACGCTGTGTGACTTATGATTGTATTGATGAAAAAATTATGATATAAAATTGTTTTTTTATGCCACTTTTTTAAAAGCGTCATCTATGTATCACTTATATACGTTTATATTGGGATATTTTTAACGTTTTACAGCAAAAGGTTGTTGAATTAGCTGAAACAGTTTTTGCTATAAGTGATAAATAGATGACGGTTTCTGTTTGATTTTAAAAAATGACATAAAAAAATTTTTAATTACTAGATGTTTACACATCTTCCCTGTGATCGGACTCACATGATTTTTTTTTAATGTCGACACAGTCTCTGAGCATACTAAGCATATAGCTTTATCTTTGACGAAAGTGAAAAAATAATCAAATCTAAACTTTTCTTGGAAATTTCTGTACTCATCCGCAACCTTCCGTTTTTTGTTTGCTTTTCTGACATGCTATTATGGATTGCACTAATATTGCACTCACACTTTGTAATACCAACTGTCGAAAATTCGAGTATTTTTTTAGCTTCGAAGTCTGAAGTTTTTTCCTTTTTTAGAAACATTTCTAAAAACTTGTCATTTTCATCGGACCAGAGTTGTTTTTTTTTTTTTTGGAATATTAAAAAAGAAAAAGGTAAACAAAAACAAAGAAAGTGGAAATAAAATATAAATTTCAAAATAAATTTGTTTATTATTCTAAAGTTTATAATCTAAATACCTGTTTTCACAAGACTTGTCATGTCGATACGACTTTATGACAGTCCGATGAATTTAATCGTATTTTTATGTTGGAAAATCATATGACTGAGTGGTATCATGTAAACTGGCCTTTTCCAGTCTGACTGATTGTGTGACAGAAGCAAAAATAAACAAGTCGAACGAACGAGTCGCCGACAAGTGAGTAACTCGTCACAAATAATTGTTTCGGTTTAGTATGTACTACCATTTTATTATAGTTAATTTTATAACAATATGATGGGAGAAATACTTGGCGGGCCGCATAAACATGTGGCGTGTTGCTCATCCCTGACCTACACTAACTGATGATGAATCTGTAAATGAGGAGTGTGACATGGAGTATTTACCAAAATTGGCTGAGACAAACAGAGGTTTTAGGGTCACGACTAAAACAATGGAATATCACACAGAGTGACTTTAGAGTTACATTTCCAAGAGATAATCCCCAATCGCGTTTTGAGGAAATTTTCAAAGTCAATGATGGTAGTGATGGTGACCTTGTATATTGTTCTAATATAGAAGAGTTGTTTTGTTACCTTAATCACCCACGTGAAGCGAATGATTGGAGGTTGTTTTTGCACATTTACATATGTATTAATGATTAATGTATTAATGATGTAAAGGTATTAATGATTTTTTTAATTTACATCCAACTAACATCTTTTGAAGGCCTTAAGGCAGAGTTATTGCACAACAAAAATTAATTACCATCAGTGCCGATAGTTTACGCTACAAAAATGAAAGAGTCATATGCTACAATGGAAAAAATATTCTATTTAATCTATATATCGAGGGCGATTTTTGAAAACGTGCTATTTGCATAATCACAATTTTTCAGGAGAGCAAAAAAACTGTTTCTTTATTTAATGTAAAGAGTAAGAACTAATCTTTCTTCTACAATATTATTTAAAAATGACACCGAAGTTATATATATATATATATTTTTTTTTTTAATTCCTATTATTTGCGCAGATATAGCAGATAGCACTTTTTACAATTTAAATTTGATAAAATTATATTTTCAAATAAGCAAATAGCACTTTTTGTACAAAAATACAAGAATGCTATATTGTATACTATTGAATGATTTTTATTTAAATTTCATGTTTTTATTCAAGTTAATGGGGTTTTAATGTAAAACATTATTGAAAAGTAATATAATAACAATATTAATACATATAAAAATGTTAGAAGTCATAGAATTTAAACTAAAAGGTACCTATTAATATAAATAACAATCATTTTACGATTTGTCTTTCTTCGCCTGTTTTAAGTTGTCATAAAAATAATGATATTCTCGCGGAATAAAAAGTTTTAATGCTTACAAATGCTTCCATTTGCTTGGCTGGATAGGACGTGGAGCAGATAGTAAGGGTTTTGGTTCGTTATAACCTTCGTATGTTTTGATTGTGGTTGGAAGGTTCATGTATTCTTCATCGAAACTGAGTTTATATTTAATGTCGCCACTTGGTAGATATATAAGAGATTTTATTTGTGATACGGTGGGATCATTCTTATTTCGCCCGGGTCTAATAGTTGTAAAACGAATAAGTTTTACATCGGTATAGTTTTTAAAGAAATTATAGTCCAGATATAGAGCATCAAAGGGCATATTTATTATTTTGTTATCTATTTTGACGGTCTTTCTAGCTTCTTTTGTTATTCTTACATAGTCATTTGGCAAGTATATTGTCTGCTTTTTAACTTCACCTCAATCTTAGCGTGTGCACTGTCGCACTCCATTTGAGTGTGCCCCTTCTCTAAGTACTTCTGTTCAATTATCTTACTATTTTCGATAGCAAAAATGGACAATGCGTTTGATAAATAGTGGTTACGATTCTGATAGCCACAATCATCGGAATATATTATGATCGGTAAGGTGTCTGATAAACAATGGGTTTTTAAGTGATATATTATACATGAAATAAACGTCGGCGCGGATAGATCTCTATTAGTTTCGTTCCACCAGTAATTTGTACATTGGTGTGTTGCGAGATTATAAATTGTGAAGTTGTGTACTTGAAGACGCTGTTTATAATAAATAGCGGATGCGTTTATATCGGGACAAAGTTTTACAGCTTGTGCATCCATCGTAAACACGTAACATCCTCCTTCTTGAGCTGCGAGTTTGGTGTTATATTCATCCGCTGCAACTTGTTTGGATTTAAATCCAACACACGTATCACATTCATCTTTACGAGGCATATATAGAGCCAAATTTTGTTCTGCAAAAGCATGTTTAAACGTAGAAATTGACACCGGACGAACTTGATTATCCAAACATTTAGACTTATAATCCTTATATATATCGGCTTTAGTTTTGAATGTTGTTGCGATATATACCTTACTACTGTCTTTGCGGCAATAATGACTTTCCATTTTATCTAGGTTTTTGAAATATTCTCCTAAGTATCTTCTACAACTAGCATTTTTAGAATGAACTGTGTGCCGTTCATTTTGTTTGACATGAGGAGAAGAAACTGGTTTGTCATTGACCAACCAATGTCGCAGTATTCCTCTATTTATAGAAAGTGTTGAAAGAAACATAGATCTACACACTTGAAGCGATTCATGATTGTAAGGAAGTTTATATACAAAGGTTTTCTGTTTTTTAGAATTTTCCACTATGGTCCTTTTTGTAGGTATCTGTGATATGTAGGCCTTTAAAAACACTCGCTTAGCTTCCCAAGACATGTTCCAAAACATTTTGAAAATATTGTTTCTGGTCAATTCATCAAATTTTTGGCAGTACATTACCTTCCTTTTTATACAAATTGCCGATAAACACGTTGGTCCAATTTGTCTTGCCGCTTTTGGTACATTTTGTTTGACAACTTTATCTACCGTCGAAAATCCCAAATATTGTTGACCCTTCATCCTCTTTATCTTATTTTCCTTTCGAATTTCTGCAAAGTAATGGGCTCGTTTTTTTCTACGGCAAGCGACTTCGTTGTTGTTGACTTGTTCATTCTCGGAATCTGGATAAAATTATTGTTTACAATTATAATTGTCACGGATTTTAAACAACAAACCTGATATGAGATCGTGCCCAACATCGTCTTCGTCGGATGAATCATAATCAATTGCAATACGTTCTAGGGAATTACAATACACGGCTTTATGCTGCTCACTTTTTGAATAAATATTCATTTCAATCATAACAAATTTCAGTATAATATTAACAAAAAATTATTTTTTTATGCAAATAGCACTTTTTGTATGCACAAATTAACGTATTGCAGATAGCACAATCACAAATTTTACAATAAAATGATTGTAGAAATAATTTCTCACTTTAAAATAAATATAATACATGACAACTAAATCAGCGAACACATTGCCATCAAAAACTCATTTTCGACAAAAGTGCAAATAGCACGTTTTGAAAAATCGCCCTCGATATATAAAATGGAATGTCTGTTTGTTTTTTTGTTTGTTTGTTTGTACCTTATAGGAGACCAAAGCTCTGGACCGATCTTCCTGAAATTTTCACAGCATTTAACTGGGTCACTGGCATGATTAATAGGGTACTTTTTTTTTCGGCCAAGCCCACTTTTACGCCCACTTTTTTAAAATTATGTAATTGCTCCCGTATAGTTTTTAACAGATTTACTTCAAAGTGTATACACATTATACTCCAGGCTAGGTAGAAATAAACATTTCTTACGCCACGCCCCTTTCACGCCCCTTTTCACGCCAAATTTTGTTTGAAAGTTTTAAACTTTTTGTTCTCTGTACAAATTTGTTCCTTCCAACGGATTTTTTTTATTTGGTAGTATATTGCTCTTAATACTGTTAACGTCGCCATATAACTATGAACCATGCCCACTTCACCGCCCCTTTTTTTAAAATTCAGATACTTACTTATACCACTAACAATGTTTGCTATACAAAATACTTTTTTTGTAATATGTATTTATCTAAAGTTTTATACACTTTTTATCTACAGGTAAGGTAGTCATACATTTTTTTATTAACAAATCCCCCTTTTCGCCCAATTTTACCTTAAAGGCCTGTACGCAGCTTGCTAAGGAATCAAAAACTTCATATAAAAAAACGCTTCAGAAATGCTTAAGGAATTTTTCTGTCAAAAAATTTCTGTTGATAGTCCGCAGCTTTTTAAAAAAGTAGTATTGTTTTTACTACTTTTTTTTGACGTAAATGAAGTTAGGCAACCCAGGCTTTGAGCAGGAATATCAAATTTTTCGTTCTTTCTGAAAGGAATTTTGACAGGAGAGGTAAGCATAAACAAAATGTAATATGCTAAAAAAAATAAAAGTTATTTTTCAGTTGCAAACCTGGGAAAAAACGAACAAAATTCGGCAAAAAAAAAACAAGAAGCGGATGGGTAATTTTGATACTGAGCTTAAAAAGCGTTTAGCAGGCCAAATAAAGCAGAACCGAAGAATTGATTTTTTTTTTCAATTTCACAATTCTTAATAATTGACAGAAAACAACTGATTTCTAGCGTTGCGCTGAAAGGTACTTTTGTGCTTTTTTTTCTTTAAGAAATATATGAAAATTTTCTGTTAAGATTCCTTAACAAGCTGCGTACAGCTCTTAAATTATAAATAATCTGCTTTCAATCTATATTAATATTATAAAAATGACTGTTGGTTTGTATGTTTGTTTGTTTGTGTGAGCATCACGCCTAAACGACTAAACCGATTTTATTGAAATTTAGTACATATATAGAGTAAGCTCCGGAAGGAACTATAGGCTATAAAAAAAATTCGATATGGAGGGCGTGGCCCTTTTACGCCCAGTTTTTCTTTATATAATAAACGGCTGAACCGATTTAATTGAAATTTGGCACATAGACAGTGGAAGCTCCGGAAGGAACTATAGGCTATAAAAAATTCGATATGGTGGGCGTGGCCCTTTTACGCCCACTTTTTCTTTATCTAATAAACGGCTGAACCGATTTGATTGAAATTTGGCATATAGACAGTGAAAGCTCCGGAAGGAACTATAGGCTATAAAAAAATTCGATATGGTGGGCGTGGCCCTTTTACGCCCACTTTTTCTTTAACTAATAAACGGCTGAACTGATTTGATTGAAATTTGGCATATAGACAGTGAAAGCTCCGGAAGGAACTATAGGCTATAAAAAAATTCGATATGGTGGGCGTGGCCCTTTTGCGCCCACTTTTTCTTTATCTAATAAACGGCTGAACCGATTTGATTGAAATTTGGCACATAGACAGTGGAAGCTCCGGAAGGAACTATAGGCTATAAAAAAGTTCGATATGGTGGGCGTGGCATTTTTATACCCACTTTTTCTGTTTCTTATAAACAGCTAAACCGATTTCATTAAAATTTGGTGAATAGATAGTCAGTCTACTAACAGCCATTATAGGCTATATTAGATTCTGATACGAACTAATGAACAAAATTTATTAATGGCTGTGAAAGAGCATTGTTAGCTGCAAAAAACAGTATTGTGGCCAACATCAGTCACCAAATTCTACACAAAGTTTCTGGTCAGTCCACAATTTATAAATCAATTGATAGTGTACTGGATGAAGAGCATTGTACTACATACCCGCCAGAATTCCTTAATTCGTTGGAGCTTTCAGGAGTTCCACCACATAAATTGGAGCTCAAGATTGGGGTGCCTATTATACTTACGCGAAATTTGAATGCACCAAAACTTTGTAATGGGACGAGATTACGAGTAACACATTTAAGCCGCAATATTATCGGAACAACAATATTGACAGGTTCTGCGAAAGGGGAATACGTTTTTATTCCCCGAATACCCCTCATTCCGACAGATTTAACGTTTCAATTTAAACGTTTGCAATTTCCTATAAAACTGGCATTTGCAATAACAATAAACAAATCACAAGGACAGTCACTCAACACTGCAGGCATACATTTAGAAACACCTTGCTTTTCTCACGGTCAGCTATATGTTGCTTGCTCAAGAGTTCCAAGAGGAAGAAATTTATACGTTTTGGCACCAGAAGGAAAAACATTAAACGTCGTTTATAGAAGTATATTATAAACCTGAAATTTTCATTTGTTAGATCTCTCAAGAAAAATAGCCAAAACCTTCTTTAAAATTTTATTTAAATTAAAAAAAAAAACATAATGTTAAAACTTGTTATACATTTAATACATAAAAAACAATACATTAAAAGGTATATTTTACATCTTACATAAAAATTTTAAAAAACCTTTAAACGTTTTACTTATGAAATTATAATACTTTATTTGTTAATTTTAATACTATACTTTAATACTTTATTCGTTAATTTTTTAAATTAATAATTAATTATTTAGAAATAATCAGCAGTGAAATAATGTAAATATAATGCTTAATATTTTTTTACATTAAGTAAATAGTGCTAAATTTAAAATAACACTAATGATAACTCATTTCTTTCAATATATTTTATAATCCAAACTTATAATCTGCTTTTGTAAAATAATTGAGTTTGTTCGTATGCTATGAAGATGACCAACTCCATACAATTTATTTAAATAATTGCAAAGCTTTTAAAGATTTTAAAATAAATTTCTAACAATTTTCCAAATACTTTGTGTATCAATTTATTCCAATAATACGAAGGAAACCCAGGCAACGCCGGGTACACACAGCTAGTCTATATATATATAAAAATGAATGTGTGTTTGTTTGTGCTTTATAGGAGGCCAAACCCCTGAACCGATCTTCCTGAAATTTTCACAGCGTGTTACTGTGACACTGGAAGAAATAATAGGCTATATATATTTTTGATTGGATAAAGGGGCGGTGCCACGCCCATATAACCCAAAATTTGAAATCGTCATGTCTCGGAAATTTTTTGACCTGCAGCGGTCATATTTGGTACATATGGTATTGGCATGAATAGAAATACATACCAGAATAAAAGTGGGCGGGACCACGCCCCTTTTTAGAAAAATAAAAAAAAATCTTCTAAACTACTGGAAGGATCGTCATGAAATTTTCACAAAAGGATATTTTTGCGAAATAATAAGTTCTTAACTATATAAAGTTGTTAGTGGGCAAAGGGGCGTGGTCCCGCCCATATAACCCAAAATTTAAAATCGTCATATCTCGGCCATTTTTAACCTACGGCGATGATATTTGGTATATGTCGTATTGAAATTAATAGAAATAGTACTACAAGAAAACTGGGCCGGACCACGCCCTTTTTAGAAAAATTAAAATCCATAATAACTTCTATTAAGCCCTTGGCTATATAAAGTTGTTAGTGCAATAATTAATTCTAAAGGTGCGTTCAGACTACGCAAATATTTGACCAAATAAACGTAACCCCTAAATAATGTATAATTTTCCTTATATAATTTTCATTAAGTTATACAATATATGATATAGAATATAGTTAAATATATTAAATATTACTAATGTAATAAAACATAACTTAATTTTGTCTTTTATATATCATGTAAGATTGAATAAAACTTTCATAAAATTAGGGGTTACGTTTATTTGGTCAAATATTTGCGTAGTCTGAACGCACCTTAAATTAAATAAATAATATTTTGTTAATTTATAAATATTTTTTTTATATTTTATTTCAGTTTATAACGATGAGGGGTAGCGAAGCACACCGGGTTCAGCTAGTAAATTATAGAAATTATCTGTGGCAAATTGTTGCAGATTTAAAAGTTCTGACAATATTGTTTGGAATGCAATGTGGTAATACTAAGGTCCCTTGCTAAAAACTGGACTGCAAGGACATCTTTTGAAATTGGCCAGAAAAACGTACAGAATATTCCTCTTGTGCATTCAGATAAAATCACTGCATCTTAAGTTGGCTATACGAAACAGTTTGTAAAGCGGTTGGATGTAGAAGGTGCTGCTTTTTAAATTCTTTATTTTAACTCGTACTCTCCGTCTGTCTGTCTGTCTGCCTGTCTATCGTGGGTCAAACCCATTCCCTGTTATCCAATTGATCTGAAACTTGGCCCATAGACTTGTTGTGAAAAAAGATTAATTTTGGGTTAGTCACGCACAGTCACGCACAGTCACGGAGAGACTTGAAACGGATTTCACCTCATCCAATCTTTCTGAAACCTGGTCCGTATACTTGCTGTAAATAAATATTAACATCGACAAAGTCACGCACAGTCACGCATAGTCACGCACAGTGACGGAGTGATTTAAAACACATTTCAACTTATCCGATCGATCTGAAACTTGAGCGATAGACTTGCTGTGAAAAAATATTAACTTTGACATAGTCACGCACAGTCACACACAGTCACGCACGGTCACGAAGAGATTAAATCTTCACTTCCCCTCATCCGATCGATCTGAAACTTTGTCCATAGACTTGTTGTGGCCAAAGATTAATTTTAAGATAGTTACACACAGTCATGCACAGTCACGGAGAGATTCAAAACTCATATGCATAAGGAAAGAAAGAGTTTTAATAAAAACTTTGTTTTTATGGGTTAGATTATTTTGTATTTGAAATCTGTTTTCCCACAAATAAGTGAAGGCAAAATAAAACAAGTCACTTAACATTTTTATTGTTGTTTTTTTTTTTAGGTATTTTTATTGGACCGCAAATTAGAAAAATTATGCTTGATGAAAATTTGTCCAAGATAGAAAAGAGAGCATGGAATATTTTCGTTTCCTAATGTCAAAACTTTTTGGAAAACAAAAGAAAAGTCCTAAAGACATTGAAGTGATAAATGAATTCCTTGAATCTTATGCTGAAATGAGATGTCGATTGTCCATAAAAACTTATTTTTTGGATGCACATTTAGAATTTTTTCCCGAAAACCTTGGTCAATTCACTGACGAGCAGGGAGAACGATTTCACCAAGAAATTTTACAAATGGAAAAGCGTTTCGATGGATAGAGCCACATGAGAATGCTGGCAAATTATTGCTGGTCTCTGAAACGAGGAAAATATAGTTTTTTGAACAAAAGTAAGAGGACTACATAGTAATTATTTTTAACTATTATATGTTAACTTAGGGTAAGCTATTTGTTCAGTTTTTAATTTACAAGTGGTTTACCCAAATAAAAGTCAGCAATCGCAAAATTCATATATGAGAAAAAGTTTAATGACTTTTTTTAATACAAAACAGTTTTGAAAAGTAATGTCTTGTTTTTTTCTATATAAAATTATCTTTAAAACACTATGCAACAAACAATAGATTTTCATAGAAAAAACAAAAAATTAAATAACCATTATTGATTTTGAAAAATTACAAAAAAAAGATGCAAAACTTCTGATAAAAACGTACATAATTTCTTCGAGTAGATTTTATGGAAGCCTAATTCGATGTCTTTCCAAAACTGTTTACAATTTTGAAATCAGGGTAAAAATGTGTTATGTGTTAAGTTATATATACTAAAGTACTAAAACCTACGTTAAAACGGTTTCTTCAAAATAACTCGAAATTTTGGGGGCGATTTCAAAATCTTTGAAAACGGTTTTTGTGTGTTCCCACCTGGGCCTACAAGCTTCACTGGATCGCTTTTCAAGTTCTGATAAAAACTATTTTTTGTAACAGTGTGAAAATAATGAAATTATTAATAAATGAAAATAAAATACAACAATTTTTTCAGATTGTTGGATGAATACCTTTCTTTTGAAAACTAATTTAATAAATCTTTTGTAATTCTTCCGTTACATAAATTCAAATCGAATAGTGGAAGAAAATCGGCTAAAAACAGGGACCGTAAATAACAGTAATCCAGAAAATTTAAACTCAAAAACTCTCCTTAGAGTTCACGGAGACCTATACTGTCATATACCAACAGATCCGTATTGAAGTGCTCTTTCAGAATTTGTGGTGATCTTAAAAAAAATGATCTAAACTTCACAGTTAAGAGTTATTTTTCAACGAAAAAATAAAACATAGAATGAAACTCTTAAAACTCCTTAAAGGAGTTTTATTTTATGCGACTAAAATAAAATTCATTTTCTTTATTTCCTTTTTTAATAGCCTGTTTTTTTTTTATTGAGTCTATCTGATATAAAATAAAACTCTTTTAAGGAGTTCTATTTGAAACTCTTTTGAGGAGTTTTTATTTTTTCCCTCTAAAATTTTGTTTATTTATAGTGTGTATAGTAATTGAAATAAAGTTTTATTTGTTTAATTTTACGAACTAAACTTTTTCCAAATTTTCTGTGGGAAGATTTGAGAGCAAGTCACTCAACATCAATTTAAGAGCAGAGAATGCTCTTTCCACGCTTACTTGGATTGCAGGAATACACTGTACAGTTTTGGCCAATTTATATAGATATGGATAATATAGTTTTTTTTTTGCTCCCAGTACTCAAAAAAGCTTTATCAATCTATAAGGATATTAAAGAAAATTATCGGAATTGTAACCCATATTCACGATTTTAACTTATTGCTAAAGAAAAATTAAAAACAGTCTATAAAAATATACGTGTGGCAGTCACGCTCTTACCTTACTATATAAAGCGATTTTGTATAGAAACCTAATTATTTAGCAATTATTATTATACGAATCAATCAATAACAAATTTTAACCCACATATTTTTTTTATTTGGGTGTCAATTTTCATAAAATGAGTTTTATTTTGTGATAAAAAAAAAACTCCTCAAAAAAGTTTTATATTATGACAGCAAAATAAAACTCTCTTTTTAGAGTTTCATCCGACATATTATTTTTACGTTGAAAAATAACTGTTTTAGGTGTTTTTTTTTCTAAACTCACATAATAACTTTCATAAAGGAACTTTTTTGATATCACTTATAACCGTCCCTGGTTAAAAACCCATCTTTTCCATAATATTGTGGAACTTATTCCTGATCATTGAGGACTTTCAAGTCAGGGTGAATGTACCTAAAGTGTTTGGCGTTCTCAGGTCAAAATTATTTTTAGGAGCTTTTATATTTTTCTTTATATTGATGTTTGTTTTCTTAGTTGTTCATCTGTAACTTAGGAACCATTGATGATTTCTCATTTCATTATTCGCAAAATTGTGGCTAAGGCTTAAGTTATATATCACGCATACGTATACATACATTGGGGTGACAGCCATTTTTTTTAGGAACTTAAAGACGCACTAAAACTTTAGTGCGAAAATTTGAGCCAAATCGGACAATGCCTTCTGGACTCGCATTGAGTTCAAAGTTCAAATACGAATTTATATGTAAAAATTATCAAAAAAATCGTTTTTCACAAAAATTTTGTAATGGTGCGGCGTTGGTGGAAGATCCGCTTCCGTTTCCCTGAGCCTTTGCTGGTCGCACGTGCTGGCGTAGGGGCCTAGCTCGCCGGATGGGTGGGGTCTTGCTCAGGCCCAGGGAAATCGCACTACAGATTTTCACGTGCGATTTCAAAAAACAACTGTCAAAACAAACGGACGCTAAATGGGACGGATGGCCATACTTACCTTGGGATTGGGGACGAGGTGTTCTGCCCCTTTTGCCCTCCCTACCATGTTACCTCGACTCCATTTTACTTGGAGGTAACCCACAGCAATGAAAAGATTAGGTTTGGTTTGGTTTTCTACATGGGGTTTAACAATATAATTTATTTAACCTTCGTTTCAAGGTTTTAATTTTTATAGTTTATTTAGCAACCATTTATATTTAGCAAAATTTTAGATTTAGAAAACATTTTATATTTAGAAAATTTTTACATTTAGAAAAATTTTATATTTAGAAAAATTTTATATTTAGAAACATTTTACATTTAGAAAAATTTTATATTTAGAATTTTAATTTTATAATTGGAAGACTTTTTATGTAATTTTAGAAAAATTTTAATGTTAGAAAATTTTGTTTAATATAATTTTATAAAAAAATTAAGTTTGAATGCGATTTTCAATTCAATGTATTTTTTTTTTGTTTTAATTAAATTTAGTTTAATTTTAGCTTTAACAAAAAAAAATTTTTTTTTTTTTTAAATATGGTAACATTTTGTAAATTCTCTTAAATTTCTATAATTTAAAATTTAGGTTAAATTTTAAATTTTTATTTCTAGCAAAATTTTAAGTTTAGCAAAATTTAATTTAGGAAATTTTAAATTTAGGAAAATGTTAATTTTAGAAAAATTTTAAAGTATAGCATAATTTTAATTTTAGGAGAATTTTTTTAAATTTATCTTAATTTTATCCATATTTAGGAAAATTATTTTAATTTATGAAATTTTTAGTTTAAACAAAAGTTGACTTTTAGCACTATTTAATTTTAGGATAATTTTTAATTTTTAGGAAAATTTTTAATTTTTAGGAAAATTTTTAAATTTTAATAAAAAATTTTTAATAGTAGAAAAAATTTTTAATAGTAGAACAATTTTAAAATTAGCTCACTTTTAATTTTTTGCACAACTTTCATATCGCCATATCGCTGGTGTTGCATTCCGATGTGGTACCGATGAAGCTGCTGCCCAGGAAGGATGAGGGTGGTGTCACTTTCTTTCTTATTTCGAATCTTAGTTCTTTTCATAACTGTTTACAAAATTATAATTTCTTTCTTTTGATGTTTCTGTGTACAAGGTACAGTTTACAACATTTTCAGCGTTTTATTTCAGGTTTCAATACTTTTTTTCACCAATTGGTTAAAATTATTTAATTTAAAATTTTCAAAATTAGTTCAAATTTCAAAATTTAATTATTTCAGTCTTTCAAAATTTAATTTAGTTCTAATCTCTTCAATAAACTTTGCACTCCACTAACCAGAAAAAAAATATTTTTTTTTTTTAAATTTTAAATTTTAAATTTCTTAAGTCTTAAACATTAATAATTTTCTCAAAATTAACTTTATTTTATTACCACTATGTCTTATTTTTAATTTTAACTTTACATTAACTTTATTTTACTACACTAATTTTAAATTTTAATTTATTGTAGGTTTTTCCTCAACCTTTTCTCTTTCAGATCTCAAATTCAACTCCTCGATTTAAATTTAACTTTACTACATTAAACCTTCTCATCTTCATTCATTCATCTGCAGATAAAAACCTGTTTATTAAAAAAAACAAAATCACCACCAATTCATTGAGAACATTCATATGCATTCATAATTTTCTCTAGTATTTATAACACTCCCACTCATATATGACTATGAGAGCAAGTGAGATCAATACAAGAAAATACGTGGTTTGACCAGCATGATTGCATACGAATGTGTTCATGATTTCATACAACACAATGAAGAGAAAAAAAACGCCATAAATCAGTTTGCCAAAAAGAAATGCCATCAACATATTACCATATAAGGTGTTGTTTATATGTACATACTTGAACTTGAAAATAATTTCAAGATCAAGGTTATTATTTTTTTTTTCTTCTTTCTTATTCTGCTTGTAACAGAAATTCTTTTGCTACAGTGCAGAGCAAAACAGATCACCGTCACAATTTTGATATTAATAATTACGTTTAAATTAAATTAGTTAATAAACTATAATCGAGGGTAAATTATCTTTCTAATAAAAGAACAAAATCTATTATCAGTTGAAAAACAGCCAAGTTATATCAAGTTCCCCAGGCAATAAATGCGTCGCAGACCACTTGATTAAGACAATCGAGCTCTCATTTTTAAAGACATTGAAATAATTTACAACAATAATATTTTTGCCATCTGCTGATCCCGGAATGATCTTATGTAAATTATTTTGGATCTAGTCTATTGCTATGCCGTTCTATATTAATGTTAAAGCGGTACGTATTTTTTAACACTATTTCAAAATCTCCAATTTTACTTTTTCAAAAGTAAGAAATTTTCCGAAATCAACGACTGGACTTTAAGGTCTTATTAACAAAATATATCTTATTAAAAATGGCAAATATTGTAGGTATCCTGTTCTTAATTTGGCGAGGCAGCGTTTTAATTTCAACGGATTTGAAGAAAAATGGCCTTTAAGGCCAAAATTTAAGTTTTAGGATATTTCCATATTTTTAAAACAAAATATCGAAATAATATATATTTGTGGAAGGATTTCGGTAAAAGTTGTTGATAATATTTTAATAATTCTAAAAAATAATATTCTGGACTTATTTTCTGAAATTAACCCGTGGGGTTTTAATATTTTAATATGAAAATTATATATAAGTTTCTCCAAAGTTTTCTCCGTGTTTGGCGGGATCTTGTTATGTATTTTAAAAAAGTTATCTATGTTTTTTGTTGTATTTTGAATGAAGTTAGGAATTATGCCTACTTGCCTGCATTTAATTAGAAAAGTAGTAGTGGACATTATAATAGCAATTCGTCTGTTGTTTTTCGAATATTTCTTGATGATTCTATTTGTATGTTTATCATATTTTTGTTTAATCCTGGAATACAGTGTCATGGTGACTTAGCGTTGCGGTGTGCCTCCCGTGTAATTTATTATACGTATAGATAGTTAACCTTTATGTTGCTAAAATTTTTATTTCCTTATTCGGCTTTTTTTTTTTGAGTGTAAAAATTTTTTTGAGTGTAAGATTAAAAATTATTACAAAAAATTTTTATAATTATTATTTAAAACCAAATATTAAATTTTTTACTAAATAAAAATATAATAAACACATATTTCACTCTAAAGAGCTGTATGTAGCTTGTTAAGGAATCAAAAACTTCATATAAAAAAATTCTTCAGAAATGCTTAAGGAATTTTTCTGTCTAAAAATTTCTATTGTTAATCTGCAGCTTTTTAAAAAAGTAGTATTTTTTTACTACTTTTCTTTGACGTAAATTAAGTTAGGCAACCCAGGCTTCTAGCAGAAATATCAAATTTTTCGTTCTTTCTGAACGGAATTTTGACAGGAGAGGTAAGCATAAACAAAATGTAATATGCTTAAAAAATTAGAAGTTCTTTTTCAGTTGGAAACATGGTTGTTTTCAATTTCAATTTCACAATTCTTAAAAATTGACGGAAAACAGCTGATTGCTACTGTTGCTGTGACATGTACTTTTCTGCTTTTTTTTTTCTTTAAGAAATATATGAAAATTTTCTGCTAAGATTCCTTAGCAAGCTGCATACAACTCTTAAAAGTTAAAAAAAATCAAAAGTTCAAATTTGACCTAGAATTCATTAAAAAGTCCTCAATCAATTTTAATGTAATTAAAACTGAGTCAAGCTGAACTAAATATCTATCCATTACAACTATCGAAATTCCTTCCGCCTTTAAGGTCAAAAGTCAAATTTAATTTTACATTTAAATTTTTTTAAAACAAAATATCGAAATAATATATATTTTATTTTGATATATTGTTTTAAAACTATGTTAATCTCCTTAAATTTGACATTTGACCTTAAAGAGGGACAGTTTATAGTGTTTCAATTTAATCTTAATTTACAGTATTGAGAAATTATGTCAAGTTGTATAATAGTTTGACAAAAGATATTTGAAATATGAAAACACCAAAAAGATGTAGTCTAACAGCTGAAAAAGTATAGAAAATCACACTTTTCTCCAAATCCGCTGAAATAAAAGCGCTGCCCTCGCCAAATTAAGAACAGGATACCTACATTGTTTGGCATTTTTAATCACATATATTCTGTTAATAAGACCTTAAAGTCTAATCGTTGATTTGGGAAAAATTCTTGAACAAAATTTTTGAAAAAGTAAAATTGGAGATTTTGAAATAGTGCTAAAAAATACGTACCTATTTGACATTAATTTAGAATGGCATAACAATAGGCTAGATGCAAAATACTATACATAGGATTATTTGGGGATCAGGAGAAGGCAAAACTATGATTGTTGTAAAAAATTTCAATGTCTTTAAAAATGTGAGCTCGATTTTCTTATTCAGATGGTCTGCGACGCATTTAATTGCCTGGGGAACTTGATATAACTTGGCTGCTTTTCTACCGATAATAGATTTTGTTTTTTTTTATAAGAAAGGTAATTTACTCTAGATTATGGTTTATTAATTAATTTAATTGAAAAGCAATTATTAATATCAAAATTTTTGTGAAAAATTATTTTTTTTTTTTGATAATTTTTACACATAAATTCATATTTGAACTTTGAACTCAATGCGCGTGCAGGAAGCATTGTCCGATTTAGCTCAAATTTTGCGCACTATAGTTTTAGACCCAATGTCACAATAATCCGACCCGCACACCTAAAAATTCGACCAAATTCCGCTCTCACCCTAGTATACATCTCTTCTACTCTACTAGTTAATAATAATCATGCGCTTTGTGATATTCAGATAGTTTGTGTTTTAATATGTTATTAACTTTTTCCGTAATTCAGTTTTAACATTATATGGAAAAAAATTTATATTTTCCTTTAAAAAATTATACTACAATCTCCTGAAAAAGTAGACAAAAAACCTACGAAATATCGGGAAAAATTATATTAAAATGAAATTTTAATTAATTCACAAAAATCAGATATTATTAGCTCACAAAAACATAAAAAAAAAACAACTGGCCAAAAACAATATACATAAATAAAAAATAATCTAACCCATAAAAACAAAGTTTTTATTAAAACTCTTTCTTTCCTTGTGCATATGAGTTTTGAATCTCTCCGTGATTGTGGGTGACCTTGCGTGACTATTTTAAAATTAATCTTGGGTCATAACAAGTCTATAGACCAGATTTCAGATTGATTGGATAAGGGGAAAAGGGTTTTAAATCACTACGTGACTGTGCGTGACTATGCGTGACTGTGTGTGACTATCTTAAAATTACTGTTTGGCCACAGCAAGTCTATCGACTAAGTTTCAGATCGATCGGATGAGGGTAAGTGAGGTTTTAATGTCTCCGTGACTGTACGTGACTATGCGTGACTGTGCGTGACTATGTCAAAGTTATTTTTTTTCACAGCAAGTCTATCGACCAAGTTTCAGATCGATCGGATAAGAGGAAATGGGTTTTAAATCACTCCGTGACTGTGCGTGACTATGCGTGACTGTGCGTGCTTATGTCGAAGTTGATCTTTCTTTACAGCAAGTATATCAACCAAGTTTCAGATCGATCGGATGAGGGTAAATGACATTTAGATCACTCCGTGACTGTGCGTGACCATGCGTGACTGTGCGTGACTAAGTAAAAGTTAATCTTTTCTTCACAGCAAGTGTATGGACCAAGTTTCAGATTGATCGGATGAGATGAAATGACATTCAGATCACTCCGTGACTGTGCGTGACCATGCGTGACTGTGCGTGACTAAGTCAAAGTTAATTTTTTTTTTCACAGAAAGTGTGTGAATGAAGTTTCAGATCGATCGGATGAGGGAAAATGACATTTAGACCACTCCGTGACTGTGCGTGACCATGCGTGACTGTTCGTGACTAAGTCGAAGGTAATCTTTTTTAGCAAGAGTATGGACCAAATTTCAGATCGATCGGATGAGAGGAAACGACATATAGATCACTCCGCGACTGTGCGTGACTGTGCGTGACTAAGTCAAGGTTAATGTTTTTTCACAGCAAGTGTATGGATGAAGTTTCAGATCGATCGGATGAGGGGAAATGACATTTATATCACTCCGTGACTGTGCGTGACCATGCGTGACTGTGCGTGACTACCCCAAACTTAATCTGTAGTCATAACAAGACTATGGGCCAAGTTTCAGATCAATTAGATCAGGGTGAATGGGGTTTCCCCACGACAAACAGACAGAGAGTATGAGTTGAAAGAAAAAATTAAATTTTTTTGAAGATGTCATTCGATAAATTTAGTCCAACTTGATTTTCTGAATCTACTTGCTGAGGAAAGAAATGAGAAATTATCAGCATTACACTAATTGCCATTTTATTATTTTAAAGGATATTAAAGTCACAGGGCAAAAAATTGGCCTTACATACAAAACAAGTATTGTTAGCGAGAATACCAAAAAAAAAAAAAAGAAATGAAATAAATTGGCATTGTAATACATACATTACATATGTATGTTTCTATTAATATTTCAGTGTCAAGATTTTATTTGAATTTTGGCTAAAAAACTGAAACCAGATATGAAACATTGTACAGTAAATACCACCAAAATTAATATTGCGCAGCGCATACAAATGTATCATAAAAATTATTTTATATTGTGGTGCATACCGAAAAGCCATTAAAATTATAATAAAATTATTGCATACGAAGTGGTTTCATCGCTATATACCAGCACGAGTATATAAATTTTAAAACTACATAAATTATTTGGTTGAATTTTTATGATCTATCAAAATTTTTATAAACTATTGCTGTTTACTTAATAAACATAAAGAAAGAGATATAAGAAATTTATATAGTTTTGTCATTCACTTAGTAAATCCTCAGTATACTGGAAGGATTTTTGACTTAATGGTCTTGTATATGGGACTTAATGGTTTCGAATAAGGAAATCAAATCAAAAAATATTTCCAGATCCAATGACTGGTATGCAGCATATAAATTTGTGATACATAAAAATATTTTACTGTTAAAATAAAAATTTATGCAAAATGAAGAAGAAATAACTGAATTCTACATATTTTTTCTTTATGTCATTTGAGTTGTCTTCAATGAAACATTTTAAATGAACAATTTTATATTTACTCGTATACTTATACTTATTCCTATCTACAATCGTATTTACAGAGAAAATGAATATTTTGATACATTTGTTTGCCACAAGTTTATCACTCTTATCAAATTGAGAATTTAATATCGTAATTCGTTGTCTGTCCTGACTTTTATTATGTTCGAATACTTAAGTTGTGATTGTGTGCAAAGAACAGCAATGATAGAATGTGTGTTGGAGTTGTTATATGGCTTGGAGTCATTGTGAAAAGTCTGTTTGATGTAGTTATTTAATGTGGTTATTTATGTCTGTAGTTTAATTTCAATGTGGTCAGGGTATAATAAGTTTATGTTGGCGTCTGTATCGATTATACCTTTTATTATACCGATAGATTTAGAATTACTTTCTAAGTTAATACATATAAACCTTGTAATCAAACTACAGTTGGCAAATGGTCGGCTTAAGGACAAATGATATTGAAATTAGAGAAAATTACTTTACGATCCAGATTATCTGTCCAATTTGGTTTATACTTGTATGCCACTTTAAAAACGAACTACCTGGGGTAATTTTAGTAATAGTTCCCATGTAATGTTACCTTCCGATATTCCGATTTTACTAAAATGTGATTTCTACTTAAACGAGTATGATTTAAGAATACACAGTAGACTGGTCGCAGCTTGTATCTGATTTTTTTTTATTCTTAATATATGTGTTGTCTTAATTATGGAGTTTGCTGTCATAAATGCGGTCTTCATTTTTTAGCTCGATCCGACGGTGCCTTTTGGTGCCTAGTGGGGCATATACATATGGAGAAAATATGTCTTTTTTTGATTTTACGAAAGTTTCGTTCTACGGTTTAAGTTTTTATATGAATCGATATCAGTACCAAATTATCTTTTCAAAATGCTATATACCTTCAAAAGTGAATAAAAACCGGCCAAGAAATAGCAAATGCCCCAGACCAATTTTGTCCCAAAAAAACACTAGGACGTGAAATTAGACGGATATTTTTCAACTTTTAGAAATTAATTAAAACCGTAATTTGTTGGTCTCTATACTTATAAGTACCCAGATATGAAGTATTGTTTTATTACGACGTTGTTAACCTATTGCACAATGAGACCAAAGATGGAAACTTTTTTTTAATAAAATTTTGAAAACTCCTTTTTTAAGTTTTAAAAAATTTTCTTAAACAAAATTTTAAAAAATGAATCTGGTACTTTAAGGTTTTGTTAAGTACATATTAGACATTAACTGTGTGATTTTTGAGGTAAATCCCTATGCCAGAATTTTTTTGATAAGAATTTTATTTTTGCAGATTTCGAGAAAAATGAGATTTTTGGGAAATATTCAGTAAATGTACTCTTTCTAAATTCTTTATATCAAAAATTAATCACTTTTCTTCTCTTAAATTTTATATTTCATCTTAATAGCCTAGGGTTTCAGAAAAAATAATATGACCCCATTAACCCTTTTGGAATTGGGGTCACATATGGCCCCAAGCTAACAAAAGACAATTTATTTAAAAAATTAAAATATTTTTTAAGTGCTGCTGAATTTTTAGATGCAATGCTTAAAATATTATAACAAAATTTGTATATTTTCCGTTTCCAAAATTTCGGATAAATCCGGGAACGTTAACCCATTATTTGTCAAGGCCAGCTTTTGATTATATGACATTTTTAAATGAAGATTACCGGAAACGAATTTTTCGATTATTTTCCGATTTGTACAGGAAGGATGTTGCTTTTTGTATGATTCTACTATCTGGAGTAAAAAAGGTTTTTCTTCTACATTATTTGTTAACGCTTAATGAAAATCTTTTATGAATTTAACGCCTCTTTCGGTAGTATCGTTTACTAAAAATAATTCCTTGCAGAAATTGTAACTCTTTTTAAAATCTTCCTGTTGTTGGAGGAAATAAAGATTCTGCAGAAATACAAAAACAGCTGAAAAAATTTTTAGTTTTCTGGGACACAAAATCGCTTAAAATATTTTTTATCAAAGAAAACAGTGAACCTCATATTTTTGACAGCGCATATATGTGACCATCTCCGAGAAAATGGACCTAGTGTGTCAAAAAACGGGTTGTGTCAAAAACGGTGGATTCTGGTACCTAAAAGGGTGTAGAAACTTTAAATGCGTTTTTTCTCAAAACTTAATTTTCACACACTAGGTCCCTTTTCTCGGAGAAGGTCACATATATCAATTAAAGAGCAAACATTTTAACGTCAAGTCTCTTATACAGGAGGTTTCCTCTAGTGGTTGCATTTGGTACGTATTACTAGTTATTTGAGTATGGCAACATCAATATCAGCGGTGG
This sequence comes from Cordilura impudica, assembly GCA_963682025.1. Taxonomy (NCBI): domain Eukaryota; kingdom Metazoa; phylum Arthropoda; class Insecta; order Diptera; family Scathophagidae; genus Cordilura; species Cordilura impudica. The sequence continues at coordinate 47,406,847 of OY821517.1, forward strand.
AAAGTTAGCGGGTTTCCTATGTCTATGAAATTAAATGATACGGAATCGTCGAATCCTATCAAAATTGTGAATTTATTTGAAAATTTTTTCCAGAGAACATACTCTGCCAATATTCTTTTTAGTTCAGGCTGTCCTTATAATATAGAAACTTTAACGTTTTTCTGACATAGTCTAGGTTAGGTAAGGTTAGGTTGGAAGTGGAAGGAAAAGCACACTTAGACTCTGGGTTCCATTGTGATACCACGGGATGAATAGGTGTTCCTATCAGTCCCAAACGTAAAACCAGTTTGAGCTCTGATGAAGCCCCTGATATGTGGAATGTCCACATTTGAGAGATCAGAGAGATCGTGAAGAAACGGCGATCCCAATGTTCGAAGTCTCGTTCTGGAGAGCCCCGGGCAATAGCAAAGGAAGTGTTCTATGCTCTCCACCTCCTCCACATCCATGCAGCTACGACAGAAGTCATTTGACGAGACCCTGAGGCGTTCAGCGTGTCTCCCTATGAGGCAGTGCCCAGTGATAACAGCAACTACTGTTGAAATCTCCCCATGGGGAGAGTGATAGTAGCGCACTAGTGCGCTTATGATTCAGAGCCGGCCAGATTTGTCTCGTGTTCCCGCACGTTGATCCATTAGCCCATCTGTTGTCGGTTATGCCAGCAGTGTGAAGCCGAAGTTCCAGCTTGCACGATTCCAGGGGTGTACCAACACATTTCCAGTCCGCTGGAACCCGTAAGGTAGTGCTCTGTCTTGCCAACTCATCAGCTTTACAGTTTCCCGGTATATTCCTGTACCCTGGGGCCCATATGAGTCTGATGTCGAACTGCTTGGCCATCTCATTTAAAGACGTGCGGCAGCTAAGGGTGGTTCTTGTTTTCAGGAACATTGATTCCAAGGATTTTACAGCGGCCTGACTATCAGAGTAGATGTTGACTGCGGTTGTAGACAGAATATTCCGACCCAACCAGTCAGCAACTTCCTTTATTGCCAGTAACTCTGCCTGATAAACACTGCAGTGGTCTGGCAACCTGCGAGCCAGATTTAGTCCAAGCTCCTTTGAATAGACTCCGAAACCAACTTGACCACACAATTTCGATCCGTCAGTATAGAAATTTACGGAACGCCTGCTACCTGGAATCCTACCTGACCAAGATTCCCTGGTTGTTATCAGAGTTTTGTAGTGTCGTTCGAATACACTCCTCGGAGTAGTGTAATCCACGTTCAATGGTAAGTTCCTGTTAGTCAGGATCACTCCATGGCCACAATTATGACCACGCCATTGTATTGTGCTTCTTAGTCGAATGGCCGATGAGTCCGCCGACTGCTTTCCTAATATGTCCATAGTCTAACGGAGAGTGAAGTTTTGCAGGGCTTAAAATCGTTGAAATTCTCTCATGTTCCTGGTCCTGATGGTATTCCATCATCTATTCTTGGAAAACGTGCTAATGAGCTATATATTCCACACACTAAATTGTTTAATTATTCTCTCTTCTGGATATTTTCCAACTTGTTGGAAGGAGAGTTTTATTATACATCTTCATAAAAATTATAATAGGCGTTGCATTGATAACTGCAGAGGCATTGCTAAGCTGAGTGCTATACCTAAATTATTTGAGAAGATTGTTACTGGCAGATTGAAACATATGATGGGTAACTTAATATTTCCCTACCAGTATGATTTTGTTAAGGGTAGGTCAACAGTGACGAACTTATTTGAGCTGTCTACCCACGTGTGTAGGTAGAGATGTTAGATGTTATTTATACTGATTTTAGTAAAGCCTTCGATGCTGTTCATCATGAACTTTTACTATCTAAACTTGATTCCTTGGGCTACGCACCTAGGTTGTTGAAAGTTGTTTTCTATTCTGTCATTCATTATACCCTATACCACTATGTGGTTTGGGTATAATGACTTTGTGCTGCTGTTTGTAACAACCAAAAATATTTGACCTACACCCATCTTTAATTATACCGATCGAATCAGAATCACTATCTGATTCGATTTAACGATGTCCGTCCGTCCGTCCGTCCGTCCGTCTGTGTGTCCATGTAAAGCTTGTAATCAAACTGCAGGTCGCAAATATGAATATATTTTGATGAAATTTGGTATATAAGCTTTTATTGGCAAGTTTGATATAACCACTGTTCGCTATAAGAGAAGCAATTTATATGAAAAATGTGATTAAAGCAGTTGGGACCGAAGAAATTCTTCGCTATAAACAAAAATTTATTACAACCAGGGTTCGTTATAAGCGAACTCCATTGTATTAATAATTTTGGGAGTCTCCAATCTCCTCACTTTACCCGGCCTTCCCATGTTCAAGTCAAATTGATCACACATCCAATAGTCAAAAAATTGTTAAGCAACTGTCCCATTGAAAAATTGAAAGAGAGAATTGAAACGTATGATTGTTTGTATGATTATTTATATTTACGCTGATTCCTGACTCACTGACTGACTGACTGAGAGATTGACTGATTCTGTAACGCTGACCAAAATGATACGGTTCTAATTCCTAAGATTGATCCCGCCCCTACCGACACCACATTACCTTTCATATTTAAACGCCGCCAGTTTCCACTAATTCCTGCATACGAAATTACCATAAACAAGGCTCAAGGCCAGTCATTTGATTACATTGGCATTAATTTGGAGACCGCGGTATTTTCACATGGCTAACTGTATGTGGCTTTGTCACGATCAAATGTTGCAAGCCAAGTTAAGATACGTATTCAATCGAACGCACAGCAAGGAAAACTATTAAATGACCAACGATATTTCACACGAAATATAGTTTTTCAAGAGATTCTAAATTGAAAAACTTTTTTGCCAAATATTTCTTATCTGTTTTGATACTTATGTATAGAAATTCTACAGACACAATCTTTTTTCACATGTACATATGTAACAATATAATTTTCAATTTACTACTATATTAAAAGAAATATAATTTATTATAAATTTTTCGTGTATTTAAATTTAAACTGTTTTATTCATAATTTTTAAACGGGCGCCTAGGCGCCACTGAATTAACTAGTAATAGACATAGTTAAATAAAATAAGAAATAAAATAAATAAATAAACATAGCTTATGTCAGCAGATTTTGTCAGTGGCGACAACAATCACTATAACAAGATAATTAGGTGACCACACAACAGATGCATACTCAAGGGTAGGCCGACGAGGCTAGTAAATAAACATAGGGATCATCAAATTCCTTAGACCACCTTTTAATGAAACCCAAAAGAAATTTTGCCTTATTAATACAAGAATCGATATGTAAGTTTAACCGTAATCTATGGTCCAATAACACACCCAATTAAAGAAAATTTTTAACATTTTCAAGACATTTATTATCTTAACTTTTTACTTTTCCTGAAATTTAAGGACATGCTATTTACATTATACCAATCTGTCAGTCCTACCAAATCTTCCTGCAATAATTTCGAAGTATCAATATTTTCAAATGACAAAAAGAGTTTAATATCATCTGCATACATTAATACTTTAAAAAAACGAACAACGGAGGGAAGGTCATTATGGTATAATGCAGAAAGAATTGGAGAGACTACCTTGTGGAACACTTGAAGTGACACAAATAGAAAATAAAAACAAGTAAGAAAATTATAGTCGGTCTAGACCGACTATATGATACCCTATACCATGCGTTTAGAAACCCTATCTCTTAGGCCCAACTAACTGGACATAGAAAATAAGCAAAAACCAAATTTGAGTGGGATTTTTATTAATTTTTTTGGCTGCAGATATGAAAAAGTTCATATCGGATGCTATATCTATATGGGGACTAGGTCCAAAAATGGACCAATCCTGATCATGCTTGGTAAAGTCTCTTGTATTTTGCAAAAATATATACAAACAAAATTTGAGAAGAATCAGTGCATTATTTTTGTTTTTAATAGATTTAAGTGAAGATCGGGAAGCAGTCTGTATGGGGCCAAAGGGATCATTTTTGGACTACTCATTAATAGATGTAATGAACGTATACAAACCCAATTTGAGTAAGATCTATATGACAATTTGGATCTTATGGCAATTTATGTCTATTTCATAGGGGTAATTTGTATGGGGGCTAGGTCTGAACATGGACCGATTCTCACCAATTTCAATAGCGTTCATGCCAAATTTTTTTTTTCCATTTCAGAATTTTCGTATATTTTATATATTTAAAAAAAATTAATTTCAATGTAATTTAATTTTATTTTCTTTTAATTTTAATACAAAACAAAAACTTCGATTTTCAAATGAAGTTGTGTAAAAGGTCCTTTTATGTATATTTTCTTAAAAGTTTGTCAGTAGCCAACCTTTGCTTTGTACTTTCTGCTTTTATACATAAGGAGTTTTTCATATTATATGATTTTAAAAAAATATTTTATTTTGATAGAAACTCGGTAATTTTAGTCTTATTAAGACAAACAATTAATATGTATTTTTTTAGTAATTTAATTGTTTTACAACTTTTTAAAATGCCCCAAAATAAATAAACTTATTCAACTAAAAAAAACTTTTTAAACCTTTCGGACAAATCAAAAAAATACTACGGTTATAACGAACTTAAGGAACTATTTGGCCGGTCCCGCCGAGTTCGCTATAACCTAACTCCATTTTATTGTAGAAAAATAGAATAGCATAGAAAAAAAAAATCATGTGAGTCCGATCACAAGGGAGATGTGTAAACATCTAATAATTAAAGAAAAGATCAACATCATATTTTCCAGTGCATAAAAAATAAGTCGATTATGCTGTTTTCTGAAATTCAATTGATGTTTTCTGAAATGCAATCGATGTTTTCTGAAATTCAATTGATGTTTTCTGATACACAATTAATGTTTTCTGAAACTCAATTGATGTTTTCTGAAATTCAATTGAGGTTTTCTGAAATACAATTAATGTTCTCAGCAATTCAAATAATGCTTTTTGAAATTCAATTGATGTTTTCTGAAATTCTATTTATGTTTTCTGAAATTCAAATGATGTTTTCTGAAATACAATTGCTGTTTTCTGAAATACAATTGATGTTTTCTGAAATTCTATTGATGTTTTCTGAAATTTAATTGATGTTTTCTGAAACTCGAATGATGTTTTTTGAAATTATATTGATGTTTTCTGAAATTCTATTTATGTTTTCTGAAATTCAAATTATGTTTTCTGAAACTCGAATGATGTTTTCTGAAATTCTATTTATGTTTTCTGAAATTCAATTGATGTTTTCTGAAATACAATTGATGTTTTCTGAAATACAATTGATTGTTTCTGAAATTCTATTGATGTTTTCTGAAATTCTATTTATGTTTTCTGAAATTCAAATGATGTTTTCTGAAATACAATTGAATTTTTCTGAAATACAATTGATGTTTTCTGAAATTCTATTGATGTTTTCTGAAATTCAATTGACGTTTTCTGAAATACAATTGATGTTTTCTGAAATTCTATTGATGTTTTCTGAAATTCAATTGATGTTTTCTGAAACTCAAATGATGTTTTCTGAAACTCGAATGATGTTTTCTGAAATTATATTGATGTTTTCTGAAATTCTATTTATGTTTTTTGAAATTCAAATAATGTTTTCTGAAATACAATTGATGTTTTCTGAAATACAATTGATTGTTTCTGAATTTCTATTGATGTTTTCTGAAATTCTATTTATGTTTTCTGAAATTCAAATGATGTTTTCTGAAACTCGAATGATGTTTTCTGAAATTATATTGATGTTTTCTGAAATTCTATTGATGTTTTCTGAAATTCAATTGATGTTTTCTGAAACTCGAATGATGTTTTCTGAAATTATATTGATGTTTTCTGAAATCCTATTTATGTTTTCTGAAATGATGTTTTCTGAAATTCTATTTATGTTTTCTGAAATTCAATTGATGTTTTCTGAAATTTTATAGATGTTTTCTGAAATTCTATTTATGTTTTCTGCATTCAAATGATGTTTTCTGAAATTATATTGATGGTTTCTGAAATACAATTGATCGAATGATGTTTTCTGAAATTATATTGATGTTTTCTGAAATTCAATTTATGTTTTCTGAAATTCAAATGATGTTTTCTGAAATTATATTGATGGTTTCTGAAATACAATTGATGTTTTCTGAAATTCTATTGATGCTTTCTGAAATTCAATTGATGTTTTCTGAAACTCGAATGATGTTTTCTGAAATTATATTGATGTTTTCTGAAATTCTATTTATGTTTTTTGAAATTCAAATGATGTTTTCTGAAATTATATTGATGGTTTCTGAAATACAATTGATGTTTTCTGAAATTCTATTGATGTTTTCTGAAATTCAATTGATGTTTTCTGAAACTCAAATGATGTTTTCTGAAATTATATTGATGTTTTCTGAAATTCTGTTTATGTTTTCTGAAATTCAAGTGATGTTTTCTGAAATTCTATTGATGTTTTCTGAAATTCAATTGATGTTTTCTGAAATTATATTGATGGTTTCTGAAATACAATTGATGTTTTCTGAAATTCTATTGATGTTTTCTGAAATTCAATTGATGTTTTCTGAAACTCAAATGATGTTTTCTGAAATTATATTGATGTTTTCTGAAATTCTGTTTATGTTTTCTGAAATTCAAGTGATGTTTTCTGAAATTCTATTGATGTTTTCTGAAATTCAATTGATGTTTTCTGAAATTATATTGATGGTTTCTGAAATACAATCGATGTTTTCTGAAATACAATTGATGTTTTTTGAAAGACAATTGGAAAATGTTTAGAAAAGAACATATCATAATTTTTTCACAAATATAATCAGATAAAGTCACACCGATTTACACTTCAGCTCACACCGATGTGTTACGCTGTTTTTGCGATTGTATTGTGAAATACAAATTTACCCCCTGCGCGTATAGATGTTTACACATCAAAAATATTCAAAGGCTAGAATTCTTATTAAATGATGAACTCATCTATAATATTAATAGGCTAGGCGATTTCTTGTGACCGATGTTTTCTTCCACCGTTTTAGCCCGATTTTGATCAAACTATATTATTTGAAAGGTATTTCTTTTTAGCCGTTTTGCAGATTTACAGATTTTTAAATTTTTTCCTTTATTTTGAGTAAATTGCATTTATATTTGCTACTAACACATACATAAAATTATACAATGCTATGTGTGTGTTTATTAAATTTGTTAATGTGTTTGTAATAAAAATGAGTTTGTTTTTTTTTTGTGTTGATTTGTGAATTGGCTTTAATTGATTAGCATACCTTTAGGGTCTTCATTTAATGAAAAAATAAAATTTCCTAGAATTTGCATTCGAATTTCGAGGGCTGGAATCTGCTTGTTTAAATTATTAGAAGAAATCTAAACTATTCAATTTTCTATATGAAGAAAAAATAGTTTTTAAATAAAACACAATATAATCATATAGGCATAATTAATTTTTGCAAACATTAACCAGAATCTAAAATATTATAAAAAAAATTTAATTTAAATTTACGAATTGTTCTATACTATTTTCAGCAGTTCACTTCATTTGAAAGCTCTGGTATCCCTGGTTTAACAATCTGGCTACAAAGTTAACATCTGTTTTATTTTTTGAAGTTGGCAACTCGAAATCAGATGTTTGTATAAATTTGTATGATTTTGTGAGATTTGTGAGATTTTTTGAGTGGTAACAAGCGATAGTTATTGTGTTTATTAATTAAATATAAAAATAATAAAAGTGAAATTTATTAAAATAGAATGTTACAAACAATAAAAAAAAGTGTTAAAAACACGAGTTACTTAGGTTTGTCTCTCCTACCACAATTCCAATTTCGAATGCATTGGGTAATTGCCCATGAACAGTTTCTCCTGAAAATATTTTTTCAATACAATCATAAGTCACACAGCGTTATCTCCTTCAGCTCACACCGATATAAGTTACGCTGTTTTTGTGATTGTATTGTGAAATAGAAATTTACCCCCCTGCGCGTATAGATGTTTACACATCAAAAACGTTTTAGGGCAAGGTTCATAAAAGTTTCTTAAGGGAGGTAAGGTTTTAAAAGTTAAAAAAAGTTGTATTTTCATAATTCTTTTTGAAAGATATGAATAATGTTAAATTATTTATTTCATATATACGTTATAGCATTATATTTGAAGAATCTTTGAAAAAAATTTCAATTAAAAATTTTAATAAATAAGTCCGTTGTTGTTTTGCGGTGAACATCATAACTCGTTACCGGATCATGTGAAATAAAAAAATCGGAACGCGTTTCAAAGGTGACGAAGAGTTTTTTAAATTTTTTTTTGGCAGTATTTTGAAGTGAAAAACGATTTTTGCTATACAATTTCGGGAATTTGTTGTTAAAAAATGGGAAAGAAAATGGAATTAAAAAAACCCTTCGTGGTTACGTGATGATTTATATGTAGATATAGTGTCTAAACTTGCAAAAGAATCGGTCAAGTAGATTTTGAGTTATGATGTTGACGGACTTTGAATTTATATACTATGATTTATATACTATATACCGTATGAGGCCGGTCGCTGGAAACGCTGTATCTTCTTAAGTTTTGCTCTGATTTACTTAAAATTTTGACACAACACCTTCGAAATGTTGTGCATTCAGAAAGAGAAATGCAAAAAAGGTTTTAAAACCTACCACCCCTTAAGGAAGTGCAAACACCAATACACCTACAAAAAAGAGAAAATAATATTTCATATGTCATCATAAATGTGAACTGTAAAAAGCGAAAATTTTTCCAAAAAAAAAAATAAGGGCGTATTAGTTTTACTTAAAAAACAAAATTATTATCCAAATCGCCTTTAATTCTTCTATGATAATTTCAATAAATTATTCAAATTAAAATCTTAAATATACCTACATATTTACGTAATTTATGTTTGTCTAAATTTTTTGAAAGCAAATTATGCAAAAATTAATATTATGAGTGAAAAAAAATTATTTTCACACCTCTCTTCTGAAATTACAATGTAATTTAATTAAGCAAAGTCAGAATAATTTAAATTTTAAACTTAATATTGCACTATTTTTTCAAGTGCTTTTCAATAAAGAGCTTTAAACGGAATCATACGTTGGACAACAACAAAATCCACATTGAAGATCTCTTTTTGCTCAAATATTTATCAGAAAAAGCATACTCTTTGGTAAGTGCTATCCATCAGAGAACCTGAGCGAAAACACTCCTAACAATTCAAAACAATTTTGAGATGAAAAACAAAACAGACAAATGGTAAAGTTTAGTTTGATAAAAAAAAAGTATGTATGCATATCGGACGACGTTAAATGAGAAAAATGAAAGTGTTTAAAATTTCCTTCATTACTTTTTTTTGCAGAATTTTTTCATTGACCAACAAAGGGAATTTAAAGAATTTGAATAGATATTAGTTTTTTGATGCATTTTTTGCGTTATCTTATTCCATATGTAACACGAAATCTGCATATGTAGTGCTATTGTCGTTAGCAGTGCTGCTAATTTTGACAACTTATTTTAATTTCGACGATTTTTCAATTTGTTAAAATGATTTTTTAAATTTGTTAAAATGATGATTGAAGATTTTAAATATTCAGTAATATAAAAATTAGGATTTCAAGGGTTAACAATTAATGGGTTGTAAATCGCAAATTGATAGTTTTAGTATAGTGTAAATGTAAATTACAAAATATATATAGAGTTAATTCTGGGTCAAGTCGTTTCAAAACGGAAACACCTTGAATAGCATCTCCATTTAAGATTTAAGTTTTAATTACGGCTATACCGTTTTCCGGAGGCAAATGAAGATGTTATGGCAGTGTGGAAGAAAAACCTTAATTTAAGTGAAACGTTTGTCCCCAAATATTTTGATAGGGTTTGTAGTGCCCACTTCCATCCAGACAGCATTGGTTTGCGGCGTCTGAAGAAAGGAGCGGTTCCACTGGAACATGGTGGTAAATAAACTTAAATATTTAAATTTTATATTGTTTTGATAAATGAAGGGTTTTCTTTTAAAGAGCGTCCCGCTTTGTTAGAGGCAAGCGAGGATTTCTTGGATCTTACTATGTCTAAAAGGACTTACGGAAAGCGTAATGAAGAAAGCGATGCAGTTGACTTCACTTTTGAAGAGTTGGATGAGCTATCCAAGGTGTATTGTTTGCCAAAAGGAGAAGAGGTTCCTTCAGAATGTGGATGTGGCTGGAAGGAAAAATTTTTCAAAAAACCCTGCTATCCTCTTTATAAATTTTCGGAGGTTCCTCGATTTGGGGTGTCGACTTCTTTGTAGGCATAAAACTTTTAATTGAGTCAACACTCCCATCGTCGAATGCGAAATCATCCTCAATTTTTTGGGTTACGTCAACCCCCAAAAATGACAGGTTGGAGTAGCACCACAATGATGTTATGTAGTTCTTGTTTTCTTTTATTTTATTCTCCTCCCGCCGAAAAGTAGTTATAAGCGCATTTATTATTTTTTTAGTTTCATCGATATCACCTCTTTTAAACAAATTAATAAATTTTTTGGTTAGCACAATAATTGCTTTGTCCCTCGTTTGTTTTACAACATAATCGTCATGCGTTGCATCCCACAAGCATGGAAAGAGCTGAAGGCATATTATAAATTCTGCGAGCAATTCAGCCGCATAATTCTTTAATTCGCAAGGACTCATTCTAAACACTCAAAAAGTGAGTATTAGTCGTTTGTTATAAACATTTCGTTTGTTAGTAACAAATATTAATACAAAGTCGTTATACCCAGACCACATAGTGGTATTACTTTATACTATTAACTATTTACATATACATACATATATTAATATAATTTTTTATTTAATATATTTAATATTTTATATAATATATATATTTCATAAAATGTACTCGAAAAAGTGAGTATTAGTCGATCGGTTTAATAAAAGATGGTTTTAGGTTAAATATTTTTGTTACTAACAAATATTAGTACAAAGTCGTTATACCCAGACCACATAGTGGTATAAAGTATAACTATTTATATGCATTAATATATTAATATATATATATATAAAAAGATTATACCATACTTTTGACTTACCTCAATTTATTTGTAGTTGGTGCTAAAATAATTTTTTTTAAATTGTATGTGTTAATTCACTTTTTTGTTATTAAATTAAACCTTTTTAATGTTTAATTTATTTTTTTGAAAATATTGAAATGTTTTTTTGAAAAAATTGTTTTTTTTGCACAATTTCAATTAAAATTTGCACTTAATTGTTTTAATAATTGTTTTTAATATTTATTTGGAATTAAATGTTCTTTTATGAATGTTTTTTGTTTTTTGCGGGGAAACTAATGTTGCACTTTTCACTATTAAAGTAAAGACTCCACTGTAATATAAGAAATGTCTTTTTTCATTTCTATTGCTACTTTGGTTGGATTTACAGTAACAGCTTACAATGGAAAAGTTGGAGATTTTCTCTTTTAAATAAAGGAATAAGATTTGCGAATATAATGCTTTCTCACTTTTTCCAATATATTGACCGGAGATCGATCAAGATCTCGACAGTTTTCAATTAGAATATACATATACATGGACAAAAGGTTTTTTGAATTTTTTGCATTAGTATGCAAAATAAAGGAAACGGGTATGAGTAATGTACTAGAAGGAAATTTTCAAGATGTGTTGGTAGCTGAGTGCGTCTAGTGGTGGCGCTATGATTTTTGTGGCCAATGTTCAAATCCCAGAGTTAGTAAAAAAAAAAAATTTTTTTTCCAGTCTTCTTTTCTATTAGTCAATTCATTTTTATCTATCAATATCACACACAAATATATGTGTGGCATTTATTTCCATTAGCAAATTTTATTTCATTTTTATATACTTACTTTTTTCCCTTTTTTTTAACATTAATGGTTTAACAAAATTTATATTCAGTATTTATTTATTTATTTATTAACAAAAAAAAATATAAATAAAATATATATAAATACTTTTACAATACAATTACTTCCATATAAACATTTCATTCCAATATTTTTTGGCCGCAGTCATATTTCCAATATTTTTTGGCTGCAGTGAATGGCGCCAGCAAGCCGGCAACATGTTTTACCTATTAATTTCTGCGGCAAGAGTTACGCAAATTCAGTTTGACCATCCTCTTATTATATCATCCTTGGTAAAGCTTAAAGTTTCATTTGAAACAATATTTCATCACACTTAGGCGTATGAAAAATAAAATTTCTATTACTCAGGCGTTGAACAAAGTTAGAGAAATTGTTTTAATTTTTGTAATTTTTTTATTATTTTATTTATTAAGTAGATCGTAGATATCATCAGATTCAAAATTTCCGACAAGTTTATTTGTTAATTTAATTTTCTATATGAATATCTCTGTAAAAAGAAAGCAACGTTTTTTGTAAATTATTTATGAAGAATACTATGTATCATTAACATAAAAATAAAAATAGTAAAGTAAACGAATGTTTTGCCATTTTAATTGTGGCCATCTTTACAAGGACTATTTTGTCAGTCTGTTTAATTACACATTTTTAACAATTTGCGTAAAAAATCTACAAAAATTTTCATGTATACATTTACATACATATCGATGTACATATACAATGTATATTATACATATAATGTGTATTGGTGATATGAGTTTTCATTATTGGTGTTTATGTGTATGTTGCATCTATAATGTGGTTTCTACATGCACAACCAATATTTTAACACGCAAAGCCATAAAAAACCCAGTTGAATGAAAATAACACAAACCATCACAGATGGAAGAGAGTCGTTATTAATACTGATAATAATTTAAATAATGGGAAGGAATTTAAAAATTCGCATTATTTGTTATTCAATTGTTTTATGTACTACATGAAATGAATTTATACATATGAATAGACGGAAACTCGCAAAAATCTCATGCATAATACATTAACAGGCTTATATTTTTAAATAGAATTTTTGTAATTTTAAATTAATAAATAAAAATTAATTTTTCGATATTTAAGGTATTAGACAGGTCTTACTTTGAACCAAAGCAAAAATGGTTTAATTGGAAATGTGCTTGTTTTCGAAAAATTTGATGAAATGGCTCAATAAATATAGAAAAATACACTCCAATATAAATAAAGCGACATACCTATCAGTCGGAAGCAAGTATCTGAATTGTTAACGCATTAGGAAACTGGAATACTATAACGAAAACTTAACTCTGTTAATTCAAGTAAAGATTGGTGGAATTTATCAAACAAATGAGGATAAAAAGAGGTGATCTAAATCTGGAAAATTTTCGCACACGCTTTAGTTCACTATTGAAAAATATAGAGCACACAAATATACTGCAAGGCTGTAAGCCATATTTTATAGATCCATTTATTGACTTTCCAATAGAATTTTGTGAACTCACTTCCGTTCTAAGATCTTTAAAATAAGATAAGCTTCATTAAAGAAAATACCAACATGTTTTAAGAAATCTATTTTGCTACGGCTTTTGAAGAAAGGTGACTTTAATTGTCCGACAGATTATCGAGGTCTGTCACTAATTGATACTATTTACAAAATCTATAATATTAATAGGCTAGGCTATTTCTTGTGACCGACGTTTTGTTTTACCGTTTTGTCCCGATTTTGACCAAACGTATATTATTTGAAAGGTATTTCTTTTTAGCCGTTTTGCAGATTTACAGATTTTTTAATTTTTTCCTTTATTTTGAGTAAAGTGCATTTAAAATTGCTACTAACACATACATAAAATTATATATATGATATGTGTGTTTTATTAAATTTGTTAATGAGTTTGTTATCTTTATTCACAATAATAATAAACCATAAAAGTGTTGGTTTGTGAATTGGCTAAGTTGAAAAATAAAGCTGCCTAGAAATTGCACTCGAATTTCGAGCGCTGGAATCTGCTAGTTATACCCTATACCACTATGTGGTTTGGGTATAATGACTTTGTGCTGCTGTTTGTAACAACCAAAAATATTTGACCTAGACCAATATTTAATTAGACCGATCGAATCAGAATCACTTTCTGAGTTGATTTAACAATGTCCGTCCGTCCGTCTGTGTGTCCATGTAAAGCTTGTAATCAAACTGCAGGTCGCAAATATGAATATATTTTGACGAAATTTGGTATATAAGCTTTTATCAGCCATGGGATGAATGCTATTGAAATTGGTGAGAATCGGTCCATGTTCAGACCTAGCCCCCATACAAATTACCCATATGAAATCGACATAAATTGCCATAAAATCAAAATTGTCATATAGATCTTACTCAAATTGGGTTTGTATTCGTTAATTACATCCATTAATGAGTAGTCCAAAAATGATCCCTTTGACCCCATATAGAGCTACTTCCCGAGCTTCACTTAAATCTATTAAAAAACAAAAATATTGCACTGATTCTTCTCAAATTTTGTTTGTATATATTTTTGCAAAATACAAGAGACTTTACCAAACATGATCAGGATCGGTCCATTTTTGGACCTAGTCCCTTTATAGATATAGCATCCGATATGAACTTTTTCATATCTGCAGGCAAAAAAATTAATAAAAATCCCACTCAAATTTGGTTTTTGCTTATTTTCAATGTCCAGTTAGTTGGGCCTAAGAGATAGGGTTTCTAAACGCATGGTATAGGGTATCGTATAGTCGGTCTAGACCGACTATAATTTTCTTACTTGTTTTTTTTATTGATGTGCTTTTAAGTTTTGCTTTATGCGGTTGACGTTGTCATTTTATCCGATTTGCGGACAACTCTTAAAAACATGATTGATTGATAAGCTCTACATGTATTGCCACCATTGGACCTCAGTAAATTAAAAATTCTCGTTTTTCGTACCGGTACTCGAACATCTGAAAAACTTAAACGAAATTATGGAGAGGATAATATACAAATTGTCAATAGCTACATATATCTGGGAATTGAACTCAATTTCAATTTATCATTTAACAGACATACAACAAATAAATTGTCTTCCTCGAAAATGGCGATCGACTCAACATGGTCTAGGTACATAAAACATCCTCAAATAACAAATAATAAAAATTTAAAATTTTCAATGCGGCTTCAAGATCTATTATGTTTCATGGTGCAGGGATTTGGGTTTTTTTTTCGAAGTTTGATGATTCGAAAAACTATTTCGATTTTTTATCAAAAAAATTTTGCTCTTACCAAAAACCACTCCTAACTGTATGATCTACTTGGAAACTGGTCTTAACTCTGTAATGGTGCGGCGTTGATGGAAGATCCGCTTCCGTTTCCCTGAGCCTTTGCGGGTCGCACGTGCTGGCGTAGGGGCCTAGCTCGCCGGATGGGTGGGGTCTTGCTCAGGCCCAGGGAAACCGCACTACAGATTTTCACGTGCGATTTACACAAAAAAAACTGTCAATTTAAACGGACGCTAAATAGGACGGATGGCCATACTTACCTTGGGATTGGGGACTAGGTGTTCTGCCCCTTTTGCCCTCCCTACCATGTTACCTCGACTCCATCTTAATTGGAGGTAACCCACACAATGTAAAGATTTTGGTTTGGTTTGGTTTTCTACATTGGGATATATAAATTTTTATTTACCCTTCATTTTAAGGGTTTTAATTTTAATTTTAAATTATTTTTCGTAACATTTTAATTTTTTTAGCCAATTTTTAATTTTAGCAAAATTTTAAGTTTAGCAAATTTTAATTTTATCTCAATTTGAATTTTAGCACTACAGAATAATAATAATATTTTAAATTAAATTTAGTTTTAATTTTAACTTTAACAAAAAATTTTTCTTTTTAAATATGGTACCATTTTGTAAATTCTCTTAACTTTCTATAGTGTTAAATTTAGGTTAATTTTAAATTTTAGCAAAATTTTGTTTTAGGAAAAATTTAGAAAAATTTTACCATTTTTTTTTTCACAAAATTTTCATTTTTAGCTAAATTATATTTCTTATTATAATTTTTTAATTTTAGCTCAATTTTATTTTTATTTAGGAAAATTTTTAGTTTAATTTTATATTTAGCAAATTTCTTAATTTAGAAAATTTTTAGTTAAAATTTATGTTTAAATTTATATTTAGAAAAAATTTTGATTTATAATTAGAAAAATCTTTAGAAAATAATTTTAATTTATAGTTAGACAAATCTTAGGAAATTTTTTTATTTAATTTAGATTTAAGAAAACATTTTAATTAGTGTCTTTTAATTACCGCCATATGGTTGTAGGTGTTGAGGATGAAGCTGCTGCCGCCAGACGCCGTGGTTGTGTCTTGGAATATGCCATTAAAAAAAAATCGGCCATAGCTTAATTCTGCATATGATTATTTAATGTTTTATTACCACAATTTGTTTTTGTAATCGGCTAAATGTATTCTTCTTCTTTATTATTATCACCATTAATTTTTTTTATAGAGATTTTTTTTTTATGTTGTTTCACATTTATGCAAGTACATACAACTTATATAAAAATAAAATTACACTCCAACACAAAAATCCAACTTTATGATTTTCTTCGCAACATTAAAATTGTTCATTAATGGATTAACTATTATTATTAAGTTATATTATTTGGTAGGCATCTATTATTTGTTGTTATATGTATATTTTCCTTAAAAATTTATGTACAAATGTCACTAAAATCTAGTTTTTTTTTTTCTTAAAGTTTATTTAATTTTTTTATTTGTTTTATTTCTTAAATTTTACACTTTCTTTTTTTCTTAAACTTATCTTTTTTTTCTAAACTTAATTTTTCTTTAATTTTCTAAAACTTAAATTTAATTTTTCAAACTTTTTCATAACTGTTCTTAATTTTTTTTTTACATTATTCTAAACTTCACTTAATTTTAATTCGAAGGAGGTTTATACTCAACCTTGTACTTCAACAAACAAAATTCAACTCTTTTAAATCTCGTTGTTCAGCATATGAGAATTATAGAAGGCGAATGCAATGCAATGTAATAAAATGTATATAAAGTTAAAATTTATTTAACTTTTTTATTTATTTTTTTTTTTTTATAATTTTTTTTTAAACATTCTGTTCTTTTCTTAACATTATTTAAGTTCTTTTTTTTTAAATTTAAATTAACTTAAAATTTTTGCTCAGAGCGCTTTCTTTAGCACAAACAGAAATATTATTAATTAACAGCAAATTTTTCTTTATTCACATGCCCATCAAATCTAAAGTTTTTTTTTTTTTCTTAAAGTTTATTTTAATTTTTATTTGTTTTTATTTCTTAAATTTTACACTACTTTTAATTTCACTTAATATTTCTTAAATTTAATTTGACATTTCATTAGTCTTTTCTTATTTCTTTTATTCTTAAACACTTTTACTTTCAATATCTAAATTGCAACTTTCTTTCTTAAATATTTAATTTTCTTAAACTTAAATTTTTTTTTTTTTAAACTTAAATCTTTTTTTTTTGAGGTTTTTCCTCAACCTTTTACTTTCACGACTACATTTCGACTCCCCGATTTAAAATTTAATTTTACTACATTAACCTTCTCATCTTCATTCACTCATCTGCAGATAAAAACCTGTTTATTAATAAAAACAAAGTCACCACCAATTCAATGAGAACATTCATATGCATTCATATTATTCTCTAGTATTTATAACACTCCCACTCATATATGACTATGAGAGCAAGTGAGATCAATACAAGAAAATACGTGGTTTGACCAGCATGATTGCATATGAATGTGTTCATGATTTAATACAACAAAATGAAGAGAACAAAACGCCATACATCAGTTTGCTAAAAAAAAATGCCATCAACCTATTAACATATAAGGTGTTGTTTATATGTACATACTTGAACTTGAAAATAATTTCAAGATCAAGGTTATTATTTTTTTCTTCTTTCTTATTCTGCTTGTAACAGAAATTCTTTTGTTACAGTAAAGCGCAAAACAGATCACCGTCACAACTCTTTACATTTGGATACCTTAAAGCTTCACTTTGACTATATTAACAAGAATCATATATAAATGAGGATGTGCAAACTGCAATTTGGTCATCATGAAACTGATAATGCAAGAGTGGCAGATCTCAGAATGTTCATTTGAACATGAATCACATTTATGAACAAGAGTGGCGGATCTCAGAATGTTCATATGGCATAGCATTGAACATGGATCACAGTTATGAAGAAGAAGTTACGATAAGCAGCCATTTTCAGGGTTGACAAATATTTACTAATAATCATTGCCTTTTTTTTATTAAAAAAAAGAAGCAGTAACTAAAAAAAATCTCTTTTTGAATCTATGTAGTGGCCCTGAAAAGGGCCTTTTTTATGTTTTTGGCCATGAAGAAGGGATTCATGCTATACCTTCCGCCATAGCATGGTTATCACAAAGTGCTAAATAATGAAAAAAAAAAACAAAATATATTAATAAGATTACTTTTTGAAAGAAAAGGAACAATTCTAAGAAAATGTACTTTTTTAACAAAGGGGTAATTTAAAAAAAAAAACTTTTTCAGATAATGTATTTTTTAAGAAAATGTTTTTTTTTAAGAACAAAATATACTTTTTTTAAGAAAATATACTTCTTTAAGAACAGCTATTTTTTAATATGCTTTTTTACGAAATTGTACTTTTTTAAGAAAAGGTACTTTTTATTTTAAGAAAAGGTAATTTTTTAAGAAAAGTTACTTTAAAAAAATACGTTTTAAAAAATATATTAAAACTATTTTTTTTAAGAATAGATAAGTTCAAGAAAATATACTTTTTAAATAAAGGTACTTTTTAAAGAAAACATACCTTTATAAAAAAGGTACTTTTTTAACAAAAGTTACTTTTTTTTTAAGAAAAGGCACCTTTTTAAGAAAAGGTTATTTTTTTTTAACAAAAAAGGTACTTAAAAAATTTTTTTTTTAATAAAAGTTACTTTTTTAAAAAATTTTTTTAAACTCTCATTCTCTCTCTCTCTGTCGTGGGGCAACCCCATTCCCACTTATCCAATTGATTTGAAACTTGGCCCATAGTATTATTGTGACTATAGATTAATTTTGGGGTAGTCACGCACAGTCACGCATAGTCACGCACAGTCACGGAGTGATCTAAATGTCGTTTCCCTTCATTCGATCGATCTGAAACTTGGTCCATACACTTGTTGTGAAAAAACATTAACTTGTCACGCACAGTCACGGAGAGATTTAAAATGGATTTCCCCTCATCCAATCAATCCGAAACTTTTGTTTTTAATTTTTTTTATTTACATTTCAAATTAAGTTTGTGAATTGTTTTCTTTTTATTTCTGAATTTTTTATTTCTTTGTTTTTTGAATGTTTTTTTTTTTTTTTTTTAAATAAAATTTGTGGAAAAAATTATACATTTCTGTGTCCTTATTTGGATTTTAAATTTGTTTTCAATTTCACATATTTTTTCAAACATGTTTGACAAATTTCATTTCACATAAAACAAATGCATTATGAAATTTTTCAAACTAACTTTACTTCATAAAATTGAAACTTTTCAACTTTTTCGCTTTTAGAATTTGTTTTGTTTTCTTACTGTGTGCCAATGTGTGTATACCCAGTCAGCATTTGAAAGCTTGTTTTAACAATCTCATTTGAAGATCGAGTCATAAAACCGTGTCATAATTTCATTAAATGCTAACTAGGTTTTTGCTTCATAACAATGTGTGCGTTTTGTAAAGTGAAGCATATGTTTTTTTCGAATGATTTTGCTTATTAGCAATGTGAACATATTTTGCGTACCAATGTGTGTGTGTATGTTGTGCCAAGTAAAAAATTGGATCTTAAAATTTTTTATACAAATTTTTATATCGCGCATGCATGATCATAAATTTTTGAATATTCTGAGATCTGCCACTCTTGCTTTCATGATCCAATTGCAGTTTGCACATCCTCTTCTATATATGATTCTTGATATTAATAGAGCTCTTCGTTTACTCAATCATAGACTAGACTGCCTATTGCTTTTCCTGAAAAAATTATAGAAAAGAAGATTTACTGGGCTGAAGACTGGTCGAATTTTTGCGCAAGCACTTCATTATGTAAATACTCGAAAGCTCACTCAAAAAAAAGAAAATTAGTTATATGCTTTCCATTGCTAGAGGTTCTCAATTCCACGACCTGTATTCCCAATTAAATTATTGTATGAATCAACTTTCGGTTTTAAATTTTTCGTCACGGTCTACAAGTTTGATAATAAAGGTTAGAGGTGGATCATTAGACCTCAACGCAAGGTGCTTCAGAACTTCTTCAGTAGGATTATGTTATGTCCATGCAACTTAGATGCTACCGAAAATTCATTCCACTTCATCGAAGTTTGTCCTATTTACAGTGAATATAGACTCATTTTTCTTTAATAAAAGGGCACTTAGTTTTAACGAAGTTGTAAATATATTAAATGGCACTGAATATAATATAACGTAAATATCTGGAAATTTGTTTGAAATATAGAAAACTCATTGTAAATACATTTGCTAAACTATTTCCTAAAACTTGTCAAATATTGTGATATTAAATAAAATATTTATTAACCTTTTTAAATAATTAAAAATTTATCAGAAACAAATTCAATCAAATCAATTTTTTACACCTGAATTAAGAATTACACGCTTTATTTGCCAATATGTCAATTATAGATTATAGCTTTCAATCCTTAAAAATGTTTTATATTTTTTTTATATTTGAAATATATCTATTAAATAAATAAATAACCTAACCCATAAAAACAAAGTTTTAGCCTCACCAAATAGTGGTATAGGGTATCAGCAATCAACACATTAACAGCACAACATAAAAAGAAATCTTTATTTTCGTTAAGTTTTATTATTTTCGGTTTTACCCCAAAAATAAAAGGGACGACAAACAAAGATTTCTTTCTGCTCCATTAAATTTATGTATAAACTACCTTTTTCCTACCAAAAAAAAAAAAAAAAAAAAAAACAAAAAAAAAACAATAGAATTTGTAAGCTTTTGTTGAATTTTGTTGCTTGACTTACAGATTTTTGTGGATAACCAGAAAGAAAGGAAAATACAATAAAAACAATTTTAGCAATTAGTTACTTTCACTTGTGATGTTTGCTTAATGTTTCTAAATTGTTTAAAATTTTTCAAAAATAGCAAAAGAAAACAAAAAAAATTAATTAAAAACACTTTGACTAATTTGTAACTTTTTATTTCATTGTGTTTATTGTTTGTGTACGCTGAGAAAACAGGCTAATTATGTTTGTCGGAATAAGAATGTCTGACTTTTTTGATTCTATTTCTCATATTGACTTGGTTCGATACTTATTCATGTGAAATTCAGTTAAGCATACCCAGTCAGAGAATGCTCGTGCCTAAGATATTTTGGAACTTTTCCAAAAAATGTATGGTGCGGTGCCATGTCGGTCTAGACAGATTTTAATGTTTCACAAATAAGTGACAGAGACAGAGACTATCTTAATATATTTCTTATTTATCTGACTCTAATCAAATTCTTGAATCTGTTGATAATATTATTTTTTTTACTACCACCACCACCACCACAATGCTCGTAAGCAACTTCTTGTTCGAGTAATTAAACATCAAATGAAATTCAAAGAATACTAAATACAACATAAGCTAATAACACCGTGGATTTAGCAATTTAAACCAATGAAAACAAACTGAGGTAATCTACAAATCTAATACCCGTACCATTGAGTACATCGACTGTTTCTTTAGAGTTACAAAACTTGAAATTAAAATAAAGTAAATTAAGATAGAGTCACCAACCCTCATCAGTTGCCAAAATCTGTAGATAGTTTGGTAAAAAGTTAATGCTCCGCAGCATTATATTTATATTATATTAGTTTTTATAATAATTTTTTGGGTTTTTAATTAAAACCGGAAATTTTTTTTACTTCTTAAATTTTTTTTTATTTTTTTTTTATTTCATAAATGTTTTATTATATAGTTTTTAATGATTTTTGGTCTTTTTTTGGCTGGCGTTTTAAAACTTCCGAGGCTCTTAATTTATTTTATGTTTTTATACCCTATACCACTATGTGGTTTGGGTATAATGACTTTGTGCTGCTGTTTGTAACAACCAAAAATATTTGACCTAGACCCATCTTTAATTATACCGATCGAATCAGAATCACTTTCTGAGTTGATTTAACAATGTCCGTCCGTCCGTCCGTCCGTCTGTGTGTCCATGTAAAGCTTGTAATCAAACTGCAGGTCGCAAATATGAATATATTTTGACGAAATTTGGTATATAAGCTTTTATCAGCCGTGGGATGAACGCTATTGAAATTGGTGAGAATCGGTCCATGTTCAGACCTAGCCCCCATACAAATTACCCCTATGAAATCGACATAAATTGCCATAAGATCCAAATTGTCATATAGATCTTACTCAAATTGGGTTTGTATGCGTTCATTACATCCATCCATGAGTAGTCCAAAAATGATCCCTAGACCGACTGTAATTTTCTTACTTGTTTTTTAATCTTTTAGTTTTTTTGCGAATCTCTTTTTTTTGCCCTTTTTGAGCCGGTGTTTTTTAAAACTTTTTCAAACTCAACGAATTTAAACAGGTTATAGCTCAAAGGAAAGAGCTTGATCCACTGAGTGTTCTGAGAGTACAACGATCAAGATCCATTCATTAGAAGAGGAGGTATGAGAATTCGAATTGCTTGAGTGAATGTGCCCCATTAGAAAAGTACAGGGAAGAATCGCGTTTGAGTATAACTTGAGGAAGCTGGGAGTTGAGTAAATTTCAATGATTGATGGCATATCTGTGTCTAAATACCTTTCATAATACCGGATAGAACGGCCAGACGGACTGACTTAATTTCCATAAATTTTTTAAAATACATATAGGATTGAAAACAACCAAATCAGAATTCAAGCAAAAGTTATACTATTTAAACCTCTTCCAGCATAACAAACTAAAATATAGAACAACTTTGAAACAAATATCTGTGGTTTTCCAGAATAACCGCGTATGTCATAAAATCAAAATGTTCAGGAGTGCCAAAAAAACGTTATATATGAAATTATGGGCTCGATATAAAGTTTTTACGACTTTTTATTTAACAGTTCTGTAGATATGTGCAATAAGTACTTTATAAAAATTTTTGTGTCAAAAATCTTAAGAGGAATAGATCCTAGAGAAGGACGAAAAAAACAATATGTATATTACACTTAAAGTGTGTGCAGATAATACAACTTATGTCGACAAACGTCGTTTTCTTTGAAAAAGAAAACTACCAATGCAACCACCTATGTAGACATAAGTTGTTGTTGCTTGAAAAATTGATTTTTTTGTTCGTCAACAAAAAGTTAACGGGACTTAGGATGATAATATAACAACGTATCAAGAATAATAGTGACAAAAAATAACAGAAATAAACACACAAGTTTTTATAAGTGGTTATAAACTGAAAACTAATCCAAAATTATTTTGCATTTTTTTTCATTAATAACAACGTATGTCGCTATGTGTCGTTTTCTGAGAAAAACAATTTGTCAGCGATCAAACGTAGGTTGACATACGTCGTTAGTGCTGGAAATTAATTTAATAAACATTTAAGTTACGTCGCACAGTGGACCATATTTTGAGAAGGCGGCCAAAAATCATTTTTTTTTGTTACCGATTTTAAAGTTATGTTATTCATTTGAAAGTAAATACTAGTAAACCTCGGGAGCCAAAAAATTGCGACTCTATCTCAACTATTTCACAGCGAACAGGGTCTTCGAAAATGGACTTTCTCAGTGTTTTGCTAAAATTAAAAATTTCTTTGTAAATTTTTATTTTTGAATGACTGTAACTTTTTTGATTTAAAAGATTTTGAAGTGAATGTTAAAATGTAAAAATGTAATGTTAAAAATGTAAAATCACTGAGTCATTCCGAAATTTAAAAAAAAATTATTTTTTAAAAAAGGTCCAAATTTTCCGAAAATCTCCTACTTAATAGAGCATAACTCCTGCCAGTCAAAAGCAGTCAGAAAAAATCTTGCACTCTTCTATAGTCCGAACCCTCCCCTATACTCCTATACCCCATTATACACCCGCCAGTTTCCGCCCGTGTGCACCAAAACAATTTTTCTGACCCAAGGTTAGATATTTTCTGCAAAATTTATGAGTACAAAAGTTGTCCACTATGTGGTTACGATATATAAAGTTTGAGGTGATGTTTGTAACTGCCAAAAATATTGGACCTTTATCCATCTTTTATTATACGGATCGACTCAAAAACACTTTCTGAGTCGATTAAACGATGTCCGTCCGTCCGTCTGAGTGTTATGAATACAAAAATTGGTCGTACCGCGGTGTATTTTTTTGCATGTCGGTAGAGTTGTCAGGAGTTGTTATATACTTACAAAAAATGGTTGGGATATAATGCGCTTAATTGTTACAGGTACATTTACATAGGTATCTTTCAAAAACATTAATAGTCTGAATTAGAGTTATATAGTTTAAATACCTGACAAAATGGGAAACAATTTAAATAACATGTAAATGGTAAAAAAAAACTATTGCGACATAGCCCTTTAAGATATGAGCAGGTATTTTTCACCTTTTAAAAGGGGTTATGGTGTGGGTTTTTTATGCTTCTAAAAGTGGTAATAAAACATAAAAATTTTTATTTTACATAATTGCAAGAAAGAGTATTTATAATAATGTTTCCACAATTATTATTCATTACAATTTGTGCAATGGATAAGTACTGCTACAGAGATCTGGCAGATATTTATTTTCAACGAAATGATGTAGGCGATGTAATTTTGCACATAGTGAGCAACGAGTTCTTTAAGAATTGTAATCTAGAAGGCAAAGCAAGGCAAAGATGTACAAACGTTACCAAAACTGGTTAATAAAGGAATTTATTTTTGAGAGTGCATCTACAACTGCCAACGAAAGTGGAAAAAAGGGTCGACCAGCAAAACCAATTGAAAATATCAATGAAGAAATTTCTCAAAGAATTATTAAGGATTCATTTTTGCACTATGTGACGGTGATCTGTTTTGCTCTGCACTGTAGCAAAAGAATTTCTGGTACAAGCAGAATAAGAAAGAAAAAAAAATAATAACCTTGATCTTGAAATTATTTTCAAGTTCAAGTATGTACATATAAACAACACCTTATATGGTAATATGTTGTTGGCATTTTTTTTTTGCCAAACTGATTTATGGCGTTTTTTTTTTCTCTTCATTGTGTTGTATGAAATCATGAACACATTCATATGCAATCATGCTGGTCAAACCACGTATTTTCTTGTATTGATCTCACTTGCTCTCATAGTCATATATGAGTGGGAGTGTTATAAATACTAGAGAATATTATGAATGCATATGAATGTTCTCAATGAATTGGTGGTGATTTTGTTTTTTAATAAACAGGTTTTTATCTGCAGATGAATGAATGAAGATGAGAAGGTTTAATGTAATAAAGTTAAATTTTAATCGGAGAGTTGAAGTTTTGTTTTGGAAGAAAAAGGTTGAGGAAAAACCTCTAAAAAAAAAAATGTAGTTTAGGAAATTTAAAATTAGTGTAAAAGTTAAATTAAAACAAATAAAATAAAGTAAAGTTAAGAAAGTTAAGTGAAATTAAAAGTAGTGAAAAATTTAAGGAATAAAAACAAATAAAAATTAAATAAACTTTAAGAAAAAATTATTAGATTTATGGACATGTGAATAAATAAAATTCTGTGTTAATGAATATTGCTAGTTGTGCTAAAGAAAGCGTTCTGAGCAAAAAATTTTAAGTTAATTAAAAAAAAAAAGACAATAATGTTAAGACAAGAACAGAATGTTTAGAAAAAATTATTAATGTTTAAGAACTAAAGAAGTGTGGAAGAACCTTTTTAAAGAAACTAAAAATCAAATTATCTTTAAGAACTTAAAGACTGTTAAGAAAAGAAAGGAAGGTTTAAAAAAAAAAAATAAATAATTGAATCATAATATAAAAATATAAAACAACACAAGTTGATTAAACAAAATTAAGGAATTAAATTTAAGTTTACCTCATAAACCAATCAAGCCTATACAACAAATTAATAGCTCCATATAAATATTTTGTATTGAAATCCACTACAATGTCATCATTAATACAGCTATGGCCGATTTTTTCAATGGAATATTGCGAGACACAACCACGGCGTCTGGCGGCAGCAGCTTCATCCTCAACAACTGCAACCATATGGCGGTAATTAAAACAAACTAATTAAAATGTTTTCTTAAATCTAAATTAAATAAGAGTTGTCTAACTATAAACTAAAATTATTTTTTAAAGATTTTTCTAATTATAAATCAAAATTTTTTCTAAATATAAATTTAAACAAATATTTTTCTACGTTAATAAAATTTACTAAATATAAATTTTAACTAAAAACTTTCGAAATTAAGAACTTAGCTATATATAAAATTAAACTAAAAAAAATCTTCCCAAATGAAAAAAAAAAAATTGAGCTAAGATTAAAAATTATAATAAGAAATATAATTTAGCTAAAATTAAAATTTTGCTGTAAAGAAAATTTTTCTAAATTTAAATTCAAAACTAAATTAAAATCACCAAACTAATAATTTTTATATATTTAGAATTACTGTAAAATTTAAAATTAACCTAAACTTAAAATTATACTAAATTTAAGAATATTTACAAAACGGTACCATATTAAAAAAAAAAAAAAAAAAATATTTTTTTTTTTTGGTTAAAGTTAAAATTAAAACTAAATTTAATTTAAAATATTATTATTATTCCGTAGTGCTAAAATTCAAATTGAGCTAAAATTAAAATATTATTAAAAGCAAAATTTTTCTAAATTAAATTGCGCTAAATATAAATTGTGCAAAAATGGTGCTAAATTCCAATTGATAAAGTTAAAATTTTGTTAAAATTAAAATTTTCCTAAAACTTAAAAATTTTCCTAAATTTAAAATTTCCCTAAATTTAAAATTTTCCTAAAACAGAATTTTGCTAAAATTTAAAAATTCTTCTAAAATTAAAATTTTCCTAAAATTAAAATTTCCCTAAAAATTAAATTTTGCTAAACTTAATTTAAAATAACCTTAAAATGAAGGTTCAATAAAAATAAATTTTTTTTGTTAAACCAATGTAGAAAACCAAACCAAACCAAATCATTTTATGTGGGTTACCTCCAAGTAAGATGGAGTCGAGGTACCATGGTAGGGAGGGCAAAAGGGGCAGAACACCTAGTCCCCAATCCCAAGGTAAGTATGGCCATCCGTCCCATTTAGCGTCCGTGTTTTTGA
Organism: Cordilura impudica; assembly: GCA_963682025.1. Classification (NCBI taxonomy): domain Eukaryota; kingdom Metazoa; phylum Arthropoda; class Insecta; order Diptera; family Scathophagidae; genus Cordilura; species Cordilura impudica. The sequence goes on from OY821517.1 coordinate 47,433,986, forward strand.
CAGTTGTTTTTTTTAATCGCACGTGAAAATCTGTAGTGCGGTTTCCCTGGGCCTGAGCAAGACCCCACCCATCCGGCGAGCTAGGCCCCTACGCCAGCACGTGCGACCAGCAAAGGTTTAGGGAGACGGAAGCGGATCTTCCACCAACGCCGTACCATTACAACTAAATTCAAACAACCCAAAATAAAAAAAATAAAATTGAAATAATTGAAAAAATAGTAGAAGCGAGCCCAAGGCGCACAAAGAGGATTCTGAAAAGCATTCCTACACCAATTGAAGATAAGAAATTTACGCCGGAAGAAGCGTTCGCCCTATTTTTGGATTTGAAATTGACCAAAAATCAATATAAGGAATTGGGGAAGAATTGAAAAGAATTGTGGGATTTTTCCAGAGTATCGAGATTTAGTTTTTGCCAAAAAAGAATGCTTACCTTCACAGTCTGCTATTAGTGTTACTTCAACATCAGCAGAAATAAAATTGCAAGATCTCCTTGAACATACTGCAGAACAATTGCTAAATACGCTTGATACTGATCATTTATAAAAAATTGGTGATGGCAGCATTACTTTAATTTCTAAACGGGGATGTGATGGATCCTCTGGTCAGAAACAATACAAGCAATTTAATGCCGAAAATTCATCAGATGCTAATTTATTTATGGTATCTTTCGTTCCATTGCGCTTAACAAAAAGGTATAGCGTCTTAGAGCTATCAACTAGTAGAGCAACAGAAATTGATATATGGAAAAATGAAATTCCTTCTTCAACAAAGTATTGCAGACCAATAAAATTTGCATTCCAAAAGGAAACCAAAGATGTCATAACTGAAGAAGTTCAAAAAATAAAAGATCAAATTAAGGAACTTCAACCAGTAATATTTAAATTTGATTACCAAGACACTGAAGTACATTTTAAAATGTGTCTCACAATGATTGATGGAAATGTTGCACAAGCTTTAACTGGAACAAAGTCAACGTCAAGCTGCATTATATGACATCAAGTCAATTAAGCCAACCCCCACCACAAGACGATAGTTTTAAGGAAGCTTACGAATTTGGAATGTCCCATCTTCATGCTAGAATACTTTTCATGGACCATATTCTTAAATTGGGTTATGATTTGGAATTTGGTCCCTTAGGCGAAACAGTGAGAAAAAACAAAGAAAATGAAGAAAAAAGAAAGCAAAAAAAAAACAAATTCAACAAAAATATCTACAGCTAGGCCTCGTAATCGAGCAACCAAAACAAGGGGAAGGAAACACAAATGATGGAAATACTGCAAGGAGATTTTTTTCCGATCCGGAAACTGCAGCATCTATCACAGGTGTAGATCATGAATTAATAAGACATATTACAAGTTCTAGCATGCAGCAGAAATATAAATGGAAAAAAATTTGGAGAGTACGCCAATAAAACAGCTATACTTTATAATGAAAAATACTCTTGGAGATATATGCCATCCACAGTTCATAAAACTTTGTACCATGGGGAACAAATAATTCAAAACAATATGCTACCAATAGGAGATGAAGAACCGCAAGAAAAAAGGAACAAAGACTACAGATTCTTTCGCGAGCACAACACAAGGAAAATGTCCAGATGTTGTACTAATGAAGACCTTATCACTATTTTGTTGTGCACTTCAGATCCATATAAGTCCAACATTCGTCAAAAATGGAAAACTACCTCTATTGAATTAGACGAAGAAGCTAAACAACTTCTAGAAGATGAAAATCAAGGCTATTTAGAAGAAATTTTTACTAAAATTGGTTGATTTAAAGTACTTTTTCATTACACTAACAATAAGTTACACTTTTTTTTTATATATTTAAAAAATTTTCTTGATTTAAAAATTTATATATTTTGTAAATTTACAATAAAAATTGTTATATTTCATAAATTTACCATAAAAATTGATATAGAAATATTTAAAAAGACAATAAAAAAAATTTAACTAAATCAAAAACATACGACTTTTTCATTGAAACTTCTCTATCTTGAAATTATATTTCAACTCGGGATTTTTCAAAAAAAAAAAAAAAAAACAACCTTTGGCCCTTGTGCACATTAGAACTAAAAAGTTTACGGGGGCCAAAGTTTGGCATTTTCTGAAAAAATTAACTTGAAAAATTGTTAAAAAGTATTAGTTGCAAAATTAACTGAAAAAATAAGACATTATATTAAAAAAAAACTTTTTTTTACCCTTTAACACTTCACTTTTGTACTAAAATTCAACTACAAATGAAAATGTATTTTAAACCCTCCGTAACTTTTTTTATTTTCGGTCGAGAATTACGCTTTATAGCAAAACTTAAAGCCTAAAGTCTCACCTAGCAAACAAAAAGAAACCGCATATCAAAATTCGAATCCAATCAAAAGTTATAGATTTTTGACCGCCTTCTCGTCAAATGGTCCACTGTGCGTCGTTATTTAAAGAAAAAACTCAGAAATGGTCAATATTTTTTTAAAAAAATTAAACACATGTAAACAGCGTTAAAAATTGTTATATTTCGCATCGTTAACTCAAAACTGACAAAAATGGACATACGCGGTTAATCCAGAAAACCACAGATATGTTTTGTTTACGAGTACACACTGCATACTACAATATACATTCATGTTTGTTTTTGTCTTGAAAAAACAAGAAAAACAATTTGTTTTTGCTAAACTTACATATAGCGTTAACGGCCTTATTTTTAATTTTATTATTTTTTATAAAAATCTTTATCATTTTAATGATTGAATTTACTTTAAATAAAGCAAAAACATTGACACATTAAATTGATAAAGATAGAAAATAAGATTTTTTATTTTTATAAAAAATAATAAAAGTAAAGTAAGATATTTTTAATATCAATTAAACTGGCTTTATTGGATAGTTAATTTTGTGGCTGCCATGGCTGGCACGTACACGGCGCAATTCGAAATTCCAATTTTCACATACTTTTTGCAGCATTTGCGGCCATATTTCGCTGCCAATAACTCGTCAAATATTCATTTCCAGTTGTTCAATTGTCTCTAGTTTATCGGCATATGCCAGTAACTTTACATAACCGCAAAGAAAATAATCCAATGGGGTTAAAATCACACGATCTTGGTGGCCAATTAACAGGACCATTTCGTGAAATTATTCGTTCATCAAAAGTTTCTTTAAGTAAATTAATTGTACCGTGCGCTGTGTGGTATTTTGCTCCGTCATATTAAAAACGGATGTTAGCTAATTGAGGTACGACAAACTCGTAATCATTTCTCTATACCGTTCTCTATGCCCATCATCGTTTTTGAAAACATAACGCTCACCAAACAGTAATTTCCTGTGGATGTAGTGGTATTTGGCATATTACGGGACGCATTAATACGATTCATAATTATTCGAATTAACCGCTCTGATGGACGTTTATAACTACTATAAAATTTGCGTTAATTTGGACGAACAAAACCATTACTTTGATAGAAGACTTCAACAATTTTTAAGCATTGTCTCATGTGAGTCTATTCATCGAAAAATGGCGAACGGAACTAAACAAAAGTCGACTATCAGCTGTTAAATTCGGTTGTCACAAAATAAAGTGCTGCCAACTCAAAGTTGTGAACCTCCAAAAAACACTTTTTCTAACTCATCCAGGAAGTGCAGTTGAATGCTTTTCAATACGGATTATAATTCAATTTTAAGATAAACATTAATAATTTTAATAATAATCTATAATATTAATAGGCTAGGTGATTTCTTGTGACCGATGTTTTGTTCTACCGTTTTATACCGATTTTGACCAAACGTATATTATTTGTAAGGTATTTCTTTTTAGCCATTTTGCAGATTTACAGATTTATTAATTTTTTCCTTTGTTTTAAGTAAGTGGCATTTAAAGTTGCTACTAACACATACATAAAATTATACATATGTGTGTTTTATTAAATTTGTTAATGTGTTTGTTAATAAGTTTGCTACCTTCATTCACAAATAAAATCATGTGAGTCCGATCACAGGGGAGATGTGTAAACATCTAGTAATTAAAGTTTTTTTATGGCACTTTTTTAAAATCAAACAGAAAGCGTTATCTATGTATCACTTATAGCAATCAACTGAAAGGGCTCTGCTAATATAAAAATATTTCTTATTATTTATTACTTCAACCGGGTAATTTTTAATTTTTCGTTTATATTTTTAATTTTTTATTTTTTATATTTCATTTTGCAATTTTTATTTTTAATTTTTTATTTTTCATTTTTCAATCTTTATTTTTCATTTCTCATTTTGCGTTTTTCATTTTTTATTTTTTATTTTTCATTTTTCATTTTCCACTTTCCATTTTTTATATTTAATTTTTTATTTTTAATTTTTTGTTTTTAATTTTTTATTTTTATTTTTCATTTTTTTTTTTTTTATTTTCAATTTTTAATTTTTAATTTTTCATTTTTATTTTTAATTTTTTATTTTTCATTTTTCATTTTTTATTTTTCATTTTTTATTTTTTATTTTCATTTTTTATTTTTAATTTTTATTTCTCATTTTTTGTTTTTCATTTTTCATGTTTCATTTTTCATTTTTCATTTTTTATATTTAATTTTTCATTTTTTATTTTTCATTTTATATTTTCTATTTTCATTCTTTATTCTTAATTTTTATTTCTCATTTTTTATTTCTCATTTTTTATTTTTCATTTTTTATGTTTCATTTTTCATTTTTCATTTTTATTTTTAATTTTTTATTTTTCATTTTTTATTTTTCATTTTTTATTTTTTATTTTCATTCTTTATTTTTAATTTTTATTTCTCATTTTTTATTTCTTATTTCTCATTTTTTATTTTTTATTTCTCATTTTTTGTTTTTAATTTTTAATTTTTCATTTTTTATATTTAATTTTTTATTTTTCATTTTTTATTTTTCATTTTATATGTTTCATTTTTCATTTTGCGTTTTTAATTTTTTATTTTTCATTTTATATGTTACATTTTTCATTTTGCGTTTTTCATTTTTAATTTTTTATTTTTTATTTTTCATTTTTATTTCTCATTTTTTATTTTTTATTTTTCATTTCTTATTTTTCCTTTTTAATTTTTAATTTTTTATTTTTCATTTTTCATTTTCATAGTCTTCTATTGACAGTGATCATAACAAGACGTGTGCGCAAACAAGTGTATTCTTTCTTTTTCTTTTTATGTACGTTGATCTCGAACCAAATCCCAACAATAAAAAAATTTATGAAATTCGACATATAAATAATGCTATTGTAACTATAGACCCTCCCCGTAATGACTTAAAACAATGCTATAGATGTCAGCAATTTGGACATACGCAATCATATTGTAGAAAGCCATTTCGATGTGTTAAATGTGCCCTTGATCATCCTACCGCTGAGTGCACAAAGAATAAAACCAATTCTCCTCGTTGCGTTCATTGCTTAGAAACCCATACTGCTAATTATAAAGGTTGCAGAGTTTACCAACAACTTGTGAGCAGAAATTTATCTCGTAGCGTTAATTCTCAAAATAGAACACCAAGCTTTGCAAGAAATCAACAATACAATCAAAATCAATATCAGTATACAAATACTTCCAATAACCCAAATATATCTTATGCAAATATTTTAAAAGGACGAAATACCAGTGAAGTTGAAAAGAATTCGTTCGAGAGAATAGAGAATATGTTAAGCAAACAAATAGAGTTAACAAACACTTTGTTAAGTGTAATGACTCGTCTTTTGGACCAATTATGCAAATAGATTTAAGAATAGCATTATGGAATGCCAACGGGCTTTCTAATCATACACAGGAAACTGAAATCTTTTTAAAAACTAATTTTATTGACATACTTTTGGTCTCAGAAACTCACTTCACTGATAGAACTTATTTTCGAACCAAAAATTATGACTTAATATCAACTAATCATCCAGACAACAGAGCTCATGCTGGCTCTGCAATTTTAATAAAATCAAATATTATATACGAAGTTCTAAAAGAAACAAAATATCCATTCTTACAAGCTGGTGGTATAAAATTAAAAACTGACAGTGGTGATATCTCAATATATGCTGTTTATTTTCCACCTAGACACACAGTACTCTTTCAGGATTATGAAAGTTTCTTTGATGAACTGGGATCACGATTTATTGTAGGAGGAGATTACAATGCTAAGCACCCGTGGTGGGGATCACGATTGACTAATCCTAAAGGCCGAGAGCTGTACAAATGTATCAATAAAAGGAATTACAGAACTCTCTCTAGTGGAAGACCAACTTACTGGCCGGCTGATCCTTCAAAAATCCCAGATTTACTCGATTTCGTTGTGTACTCTGGAATTCCTAACAATTGTTTGGATATTATTGATAGTGACGACCTTAGTTCAGACCATTCTCCCATAATAGTAAATTACAATACCACACTGGAAACAGTTGCTAAAACTGTTAAGCTTATTTCAAGTAAAACGGATATTGATTCTTATAATTATTGAATGGACAAAAACATCCAGTTTAATATACCAATAACAAATGGGCAAGATTTAGACGACGCTGTAGAGATGTTTACAAATCTGATTCATGAAGCTGCTGTCTTATCAACATCAATTTTATCATGCCAAGCTGTGTCAAACAGAGTCTTAGTTACTGCTCAAATCAGGGACCTGATTCGTACCAAGAGAAGATTAAGGCGTGTTTGGCAGTTAAGCAGGAGTCCTATTGATAAGAGAGTACTTAATCGAGCTACAAATTACCTTAAACAACGGCTCCTTGAATTGAAAAATGATAAAGTTAGTGAATATTTAAAGTCATTAGATCCATCTAAAAATAATGAACACTCTCTATGGAATCTTACAAAGTACCTTAAAAGATCAAAACAACGTAATCTATATACACCTAAGTCTGTTTTTACACGGTCTTTTTTTACACGGTTTTGATATAACACGGTTTGAAAATTGAATATTTTTAATTTTTTTACACGATTTTATTCCATTTAGCACGATTTGAAATTTTATGTACATACTTAAATTTTTTTTGTCAAATTTAATTTTTGCGAAGTATGTATGTTCATATCACAAAAAAGTATTTATGAAAGAAAAAAGTCTGAAACCATCGATAGTATCGATAGTGCTATCGATAGTTTGCGAACACTAGCTTAAAGATTTAAGTGAATTCCCTTTTAGCGCGTACAAGCAATTTTTACTGGTCAAAGCAAATGTGAATAGCACTAATTTAGGGGAATTCCCTTTATGTGCATACAATAAAATTTACTGGTCAGAGCAATTGAAACGTGTTAATATTTTGTGAACTGTCAATGCAATAAGACGTGTTTTGTTAAGAAATTTTTTGCAGGCAAATTTGATTTTCCATTAAATTTAATTTTAACGCATTAAGATAAAAGGTAAGCCAAAAAATATTTTGTATTTATTCAGTTATTTATGTTTTTTAATTTTGTAAAATGTTTTATGTATCCGTAAAAGGAAATGTCAGATATAAAACTAAAACGGAAGGCAATTTCTTTGGAATCCAAGATTGAAATTTTAGATCGCCTTCGAAATGGAGAAGGCTCAACTGCTCTTGGTAAAACGTTCGGTTTAAATGAAGCCACAATAAGAACTATAAAGAAAAATGAAATTGCTATTTGGCAATCGGTGATTTCTGGAACGAACCTATCTGTTAAGTCTTCATCATACACTAGAGATGCTGTTAAAGAAAAAATGGAAAAAGCACTCATAATATGGCTGGAGGAAAATGCCCAAAAAAGAATTCCCGTAGACGGAAACAATATCAAACAGCAAGCATTAAGGTTCTATAAAATGATAAAAGACGAACAACCGTCTACATCCACACAAACAACTGCTGAGAAGAGCTACGTATTTTCTGCAAGCACAGGTTGGATGAGGGGATTTCTCCATAGGCATGCGCTTCATAACATAAAAATCAAGGGCGAGATTGCTTCTGGAGATCAGAAAGCCGCTGAAGAATACCAACTAAAACTTAAAAAAATAATAGCGGATGGTGGATACAGTCCAGATCAGGTTTTTAACGCTGACGAAACCGGTCTTTTTTGGAAAAAAATGCCGAGAAGAACATATGTGTCCAAATCGCAAAAAAGTGCTGGGGGTTTTAAAGTTGAAAAAGATCGAGTCACATTTTTATTGTGCAGTAACGCTTCTGGAGATCGGATGTTAAAGCCCCTGCTTATCAATCGTGCATTAAAGCCTCGAGCAATGAAAGGTGTCGATTTTGATACATTGCCGGTTAATTGGATGGCCAATAAAAAAGCATGGGTGACGACTACAGTTTTCACAGAATGGTTCATTAAATATTTTGTGCCAGAAACTAGAAAATATTTGAATGAAAAGGGCTTAGAATTTAAAGTTCTTCTGTTGGTAGACAATGCACCCGGGCATCCTCAGTTGGAACACCAAAATGTACAAGTTTTGTTCCTGCCACCAAATACCACATCCCTAATCCAACCACTGGACCAAGGAATTATCGCAACATTCAAAACTTATTATATCAAACGAACATTCCAGTACATTTTGGACACTTTGGATAGGGATAAAACTCTAACAGTAATTGATGCCTGGAAAAAGTTTTCTATTAAAGATTGCGTTACACATGCTGCTTTAGCATTGTCAGATTTACGACCATCAACCTTAAACGGATGTTGGAGAGCAATTTGGCCAGAATGTGTAAAAAGTAAAAATCCTGTGGAGAAAAATACAAACGAATATCCCAATATAATTGCTTTAGCACACGCAGTTGGTGGGGAGGGTTTTGATGACTTGGTATCTGATGACATTGATGAACTGATGATTGATAAAGTTCTTAGCGAAGACGAAATATTACATTTTGCCTCACAGAATGCTGATGTTATAGAAAGCAGTGATAGTGAAGAACCTGTAAAATTAACTGAAAATTTAATTCAAGAAGGGCTTCAACTTGCAAATAAATTAGGACACCATTTCGTCAAAAATGATCCCAATGTCAAAAGAGCTGCACAATTCCAACGTGAGCTGAATTCTTGTATGGCTCGTTACAAGGAATTATACAAAGAGGTAGCAAGAATTGGCGAACAACGGCTCATAACGGAGTTCATTTTTCAAAATGTAGATGCCGAACGAGCAAGAGAAAGTCCAGTTCAAAATTATTCCAGCGATGATAGTGAATGTATACGCGTTCGAAGCAAGCGAATGCGAATAACTGATGACGACAGCAATTAAATTTATGTTGCTGTATTTATGATTATCACTTATTTTATTTTATTTTTTACCTTAAAAATTGAATAACCTATTCTTTTCGTTCACAACATAGTTGTTTAGTTCCTGAACTTGCCATACATTTAATTTATATTATGTACTTTTAAGATTAGAGTGCATATCTTTTTTATCATTAATTACTATGCTTGTGAAAATAAGCATTATATATTTGATTTAATAAAATAAACATGAATTCTTGTTCTTAAAAATTCTTGTTTTTCACTAATTTTAATAGGTTTTAGAGATTAGAAACAAATCACCCATTTTTGTATACGATCAATGTCTTTTTTTACACGGTTTTTTTTTACACGGCTTCTTCTGGAACCAATCTACCGTGTAAAAACAGGCTTAGGTGTATATAAAATTCATTTTCTGTTTATTTGTTTGTTTGTTTGTATACAAATTTTTATTTTTCAACGGCTTTCCCTGAAATTTTGTACGCACGATCTCTATACCCCAGGAAAGGTCGCTATATACTTTTTACCGGCCACGCCTACTTTTACGCCCACTTTTTATGTAAAATTTCTTTTCTGTTTTATTCATATTTGTTCAGTATACAAATTTTTATTTGTTAACGGATGTCTCTGACATTTGGTACACAGGATCCCTGTACCCCAGCTAAGGTCACCATATGCTTCTTATCGACCACGCCTACATTAACGCCCACTTTCTATATAAAATTCATTTTCTGCTTTTTGGTATATTTGTTCGCTATACAAATTTTTATTTGCTAACGAATTTGTTTGAGATTCGGTAAACGCGATCCCTGTACTCCAGCTAAGGTCACCATATGCTTCTTATCGACCGCGACTACTTTTACGCCCGTTTTTATATACAACTCATTTTCTGCTTTTTGGTATATTTGTTCGCTATACAAATTTTTATTTGTTAACGATTTCTTCTGAAATTTGGAACACACTCTCTGTACCACAGGGAAAGTCACCATATGCTTTTTATCGGTCGCGCCTACTTCTGCGACCACTTTTTTAATTTTTTATGGGTTTCGCTCGAATTTATTGCACATTATTCTAAAATCCCAGGTAAGGTCGTCATACACTTTTAGCGGCCACGCCCACTTTTTAAATTTTCTATATACGCTTTTAGTGTTTGTTTATATTTTAATTTTTCAATGGACTTCCCAAAAATTTTGTACATAAATCTCTTTACTTACTACTCTTCAGTTTACACCATTATGAAATGAAGATTTTAAATCAACCTATTACAAATTTTCCCATCTTATCTTTTTTACTATATGAGTTGCAACACCCCAAAATTAGTGCAGATTTATTTTATAGGTTGACTACCGCTGCAGGATTATTCCGATTATAAATATTTGCATCTCGCCTTTTTAAATACAATGGAAAACAAAATATTACATCTATTTCCATCTTGCCTTTTGGCTACATTGGAAAGCAACCTATTACAAATATTTCCATTTCATCTTTTTCACTATATAAATGAGTTGTAAAGGTGGAAAAATAACTATTTGCAATTGTGCCTTGCACATGAAAGCATAGCATATAGGCCGTACTACCTCAAATGCAAAAAGGCTTAAACAAAACAGAACTCTAGAGAACCTGATCAGACCCAAATTCATTCGAGTCTCAACGAGTTAGACAATCTGAGACGAGAAATGCTGAAACACCTAAGCAAACCCAATAACGTCTTAAAGCCCAAAGATCAAGACAAGCTTTGTAAGAGAAGCGGAAATGCATGAATCTACTCCAGTGCGTCTAGAAATCCAGCAGCTAAGCCAAGCTTAGTCGAGGGAATCTGAAACTCCGGAAACGACTCAACAATGTCTTCAGGCCCTACGGATAAGACAAGCTAAGTCCAGGGAATGCGAAACTCTTGAAACGACTGTAATATCCCTACCAGAAGACTTTTGTAAGTTGGTTTTTCATTGCAAGAGATGGTACAAAAAGTTGTTCCTAACATATCGTACATAAGATGGTACAAAAAGTTGTTCCTAACATATCGTACATAAGAGGACCATCTCTTACGGTAGCAGGTATCAACTTAGAATCTCCCTGATTTTTTTTCATAGACAATTATTTGTCGCCTGCTCCAGAGTTGGAAGCCAGCACAAGCTTTTCGTATATGCACCAGAAGGAAAAACCAGAATTGCTGTATATCCCCAAGCTCAAGAATAACTAAAATTCGTAACTTTTAGACATAATACACCCAAAATAATCCATGCTAAGTTGTAGTGGTAAGCATGCGTTCAGCACTTAGCCCCCAATGCACAAATTCTCCAAAAAATGAACAAATTCCCCAAATTTTTAAATAAAGGTCCCCAAAAGAAATTAACAAAATCTCCATACTGGTCTCAATAAACGTATTTAAAATCTGTATCCTTTTCAATAGCATAATTTCGATACGCGAAAGCGGCGCGCGGCTCGCGGACGCGACTCGACGAGCTCGCGGAACACAGCTGCGCTCAAATATCGGATAATCTGAAAAATAATATTTGGCAATTAAAATAGGTTGACAACAACTGCGCGGCAGCACGGGTGTAGCTGCCAAACGCGCGGAAGGGGCGCGCAGACGTGGACGCGACGCGCTCGCGAACACAGCTCAGCTAAAATATTGCAATGATCTGAAAAATATATTTTGGCGATTAAAATAAGTGGACAACTGCGCGGCAGCACGGGTGTAGCTGCCAAAAGCGCGGAAGGGGCGCGCGGGCGCAGACGCGACGCGCCCACGGAACACAGCTCAGCTAAAATATAGGAATGTTCTGAAAAATATATTTTGGGATTGAAATAAATTGACGACAACTGCGCGGCAGCACGGGTGTAGCTGCCAAACGCGCGGACGCGGACGCGACTCGCTCGCGGGACACAGTTCAGTGAAAAGTCTTATGATAAGTGTTATCTACGTATGTGCAATAATTACTATACATATACTATAAGCAGTTGCTTAAAGCAACATTGCGGCACAATATTAAACGTCGCATTCATTTTCTGTTTTTCTTTGACGTCTCTGCTCAATGATGATCACTTATTGAATAAATTAATTCAATTTTTAAAAGTTCTGATTCCTTTAATTTGCAAACGATTCCATTATATTTGATGTTTTCAAAATAAATAAAATTCAAAAAAAAAAATTAAGGCGGTTACGCAGCTTATTTTTGAAGTATTTTTGCCGTAGCGTCTTATAAAAAAAAGTTCTAAATTAAAAAAAAAAACAAAATTTTAAATTGAAATAAAACATGAATTTGTTCCCTCAAAAAACGTTAACATAGGGAATTTTTTCACCATGAACAAATTCCCCAATCCCATAAAAATTTTTTGGGAGTAAGTTAATTTTTTTGAGGAATGGTTCATCGGGGACATATTACTTAGCGCCTGGTAAGCATAGTGAACCATTTTTCAAGTCAAAGCCCTTTGGATCCCGGGCAAGACCGGGTGAAAACAACGTAATATTCCTATAAGGGACACAAACAATAGTTGGTTTAGATCATACAATAGTAAAGCTGATGCATTCGCATTACATTTGGAAAAACAATTTCAGCCTTTCCTGAACAATAATTCAACTGAAGATACCAATATAATGTAGTTTTTAGATTCACCTTGCCAAATGAATTGGCCGATTAAACACATAACGCCAAATTAAGTTAAACATGAAATAACTAAGCTTGGAAACAGAAAATCCACTGGCTATGACAAAATTGAATCAAAGTTAGCAAAATCGTTAACACAAAAAAGCATTGTCTTCCTTACTCTTATACAGGGTGCGGCTAAAGTAACTATATGATTTGTTTTTTAAATAACTATTGAATGGAATGAAAAAAACAAAAAAAATTATGATAAAAAGAAAGTTTATTTTATGTTATTTTTTTACATTAATTATGAAAAATAATATCAGTTAAATGAGAACCGTTTTCTCTAACGCAAAAATGTGCTCTTTTTATGGCATTTTCCATAACTTTTTTGAGTGTTTCTTGTGGTATACGATCAATTTCTTCTTGAATGTTGTCCTTTAGTTGCTGCAAGGTTTGGGGCTTATTCACATAAACTTTGTCTTTGAGATAGCCCCACAAGAAAAAATCCGGTGCAGTCAAATCTGGCGATCGTGGTGGCCATCTCAAATCGCCGTTTTTAGAAATTATCCGATTTGGAAATTGTTGTCTTAATAAGTCCATCGTTGCACGGGCTGTATGAGCTATTGCACCATCTTGTTGAAACCATATATTGGCGTTTGGTGGCAATTGCGGAAATAAAAAATTTTGTAGCATTACTCTGTAACGTTCTCCATTTATTGTTTCACCTTGATCGTTTTCAAAAAAAAAAGGACCGTAAACTTTTTGGGCGGTAATGCCACACCAAACGGTAACACGAATTGCGTGTAAAGATTTCTGATGAAGATTTTTGGGATTTTGGGATCCCCAAAATCTGTTGTTTTGTTTATTTACGAAACCGTTCAAGTGAAAATGTGCTTCGTCGGTCATCATTAAATTTGACAAAAAATTTTCATTTTGATCAATGAGATTTAAAACTGCTCTAGCATATTCCAAGCGCAATACGAAGTCCTCAGGATTTAGTTTTTGGACTACTTGGATTTTGTAAGGGAAGAGGTGCAAATCGTGTTTTAAAATTCGCCGAAGAGTGCGGTCAGAAAGCTGCAACTGGGAAGATCGTCTTCTCGTTGATGTCTGCGGATTTTCTTCGACGCTCTGTCGCACAGCATCAATATTTTCGGCCGATCTGCCAGTTCGAGGTCTGCCCGTACGTTTTGAATCTCCGACAGTCCCATATTTAGCAAAATTATTCACCAACGAACGAATGGTTGGACCCGTTGGAGCAGTTCTTACACCATAAAATCTTCTGTATGCACGTTGAGTATTAATTATCGAACGATGATTTTCAATGAATAGAAAAACAATCTTAGTTCTTTGCGCAATTGTATAGCGTTCCATTTTTAAATATTCTCCCAAGTTTAATTTCTGAAATAGGAAAAAAGAAAAAGTTAAATACTCGCAAGCAAAGAAGTTACAACTGTTTTACATCATATAGTAACTTTAGCCGCACCCTGTATATAATTCCATACTAAGGTTATATCATTTCCCAACACAGTGGACATGCACTGAATTTATAATGATTCACAAACCAAATAAACCGGAAAATAGTTTAACGTCTTACCGTCCCATAAGTTTGCTAGCTACGTTTTCTAAACTTTTTGAAAGGATATTTTTAGCCAAATTAAAACCAATTTTGGAGGTACATAATATAATCCCCGAGTATCAATTTCGTTTTCGAAGCAGCCATGGCACTCCAGAGCAATGTCACCGTATTATTAAAGTTATAACTGATACTTTAGATAACAAAAAATATTGTTCAGCAGTGTTTCTAGATGTACAGCAAGCATTTGACCGAGTATGGCACCCGGGTATTTTGTTTAAGTTAAAGACATTATTACCAGCACCTTTTTATTTAGTTTTAAAATCATACTTGCAACAACGTTCCTTTTACGTTAATGTAAATCAAGAACTTTCAGACATTCGTCAAATACGAGCAGGAGTACCACAAGGTAGTGTCCTTGGACCAAATTTGTATACTATCTTTACATCTGATATACCACTTACTGATAATGTAACTACTGCAACTTATGCTGATCACACTGCTCTAATGGCTTCGATGGATTCACCTTCAGATGCTTCAAACCTGATCCAAATAGAACTAGATAAGAATCAGAACTGGTTGCAAAGATGGAGAATACGAATAAATACAACAAAGTCTACTCATGTTACTTTTACTTCAAGAAGAGGTGATTGTCCTTCTCTTATATTAAATGGAATCCCGATTCCCAAAGCTAATACAGTAAAGTACTTAGGGATGCATTTAGATAAAAGACTAACTTGGAAAGAACACATCAAGTCAAAACGAAAACATCTCGACATTAAAATAAAAAAAAATGATATGGCTCTTGGGCTCAAAATCTGAGTTGAGCTTAAACAATAAACTTATCCTATACAAATCAGTTCTTAAGCCAGTGTGGACTTACGGGATTCAGTTATGGGGAACTGCAAGCAATTCCAATATAGAAATTCTGTAACGTTTTCAGTCAAAAACGCTTCGTCTTATCACCAACGCTCCATGGTATGTGACAAATAAATCAATTCACAGAGATCTCAAAATGGAAACAGTTAAAGAAGAAATTAAAAAATACTCTACTAGGTATCTTGATAGACTCAGTAACCATCCTAACCTATTAGCTATAAATCTTTTAGATGAAACTGAAGATGTACGAAGGATGAAAAGATCTACCGTTCAGATAATAAATCAATAATTATTAAAAATAAAAACATTATTCATAATATTGTAGATTATTGTATTGTATATATATTATTGTAAATATATTGTAAAAATTAAAATTTGTAAAAAAGGAGTTATTGTACGCATTGGTGTGCAATAATATGTTAATAATTTAAAATTATCAAATTTGCTTATTGTTGTACTGAATAACAGATTGCAAATAAATATATATATATATATATATAAAAAAAAAAAATTTCATTATTTATTTTTAACTAGCTGTTTTTACCCGGTCTTGCCAGGTATAAAAAGGCCTTTGACTTGAAAAATGGTTCACTATGCTTACCAGGTGCTGAGTACTTAGTCCCCAATTAACAAATTCCCCAATAAAATAAACTTTCTCCCCAAAAATTTGTATGGGCAGTAAATTCATTTTTTATTTCAATTAAAAAGTTTTTGGTTTTTTAATTTAGAAGTTTTTTTATAAGATGCTGCAGCAAAAATGCTTGAAATATAAGCTACGAAACCGCTTTAAGTTTTTATTTTCAGTTTATTTATAAACATCAAATATAACGGAATGGTTCGCAAATTAAAGGAATCAGAACTTTTAAAAATTGAATTACTTCATTCAATAAGTGATCATCATTGATCAGAGACGTCAAATTCAAGTTTCAGAAATGAAAGACTAATGCGACGTTTAATATTGTGTCGCAAGGTTTCTTTAAGCAACTGCTTATAGTATATGTGTGGCCTATTTTGATCGACATTTCAATAAGCTATGTTCCGCGAGCGAGTCGCGTCCGCTTCCGCGCGTTTGGCAGCCACACCCGTGCTGCCGCGCAATTTTTGTGAACTTATTTTAATCGCCAAAATATATTTTTCAGATCATGCGATATTTTAGCTGAGCTGTGTTCCGCAAGCGCGTCGCGTCTGCGTCCGCGTGCCTCGCGCAGTTTCCTCGCAGCTACTACCCGTGCTGCCGCTTAGTTCTCGTTAACTTATTTTAATTCCTAAAACATATTTTTTAGAGCATTGCGATATTTTAGCTGAGCTGTGTTCCGAGAGCGCATCCCGTCCGCGTTCGCGCGCCGCGCGCCGCTTCCGCGCGTTTGGCAACCACACCTGTGCTGCCGCGCAGCTGTTGTCAACTTATTTTAATTGTCAATATTTTTTTTTCAGATCATTCCAATATTCTAGCTCAGCTGTATTCCCTGTGCGCGTAGCTTCCGCTCAACGAAATGATGCTATTGAAAAGAATACTCATTTTAAATGCATTTATTGTAGGACATATATTGAGAGCAGTATGCAAGTATTTACAAAAATAAATATTTAACAAAATTCATTAAATAAAAATATGTAAAAATTTAAGAATGAATTTGGGGAGTAAGTTAATTTTTTATTTCGATAAAAAAAAATGGGGAATTTGTTCATTTCTTTTGGGTACCATACCACACAACTAAATATGAATTTAATATGAAAATTGGGCGTAAAAGTAGGCGTGGTCGTTAAAAATCATATGGCGACCTTCCCTGGAATATGTATTAAATTTCGGATAAAGAAACAAATAAAAGGAAATAAATAAGTTTTATATACAAAGAAGTTGGCGCAAAGTAGGCGTGGCCTATAAGAAGCATATGGTGACCTTCCCTGTAGTATAGAGATCGTGTGACCAAATTTTAGACATCCCTTGAAAAATAAAAATTTCTATAGTGAACAAATATACAAAAGAAATGAAAATTAATTCTGTATAAAAAGTGGACGTAAAAGTAGGCGTGGCCGGCATGACTCATATGGCGACCTCTCTGGAGTACAGAGATCGTGTGTAGCAAATTTCAGATAAATCCGTTAAAAAAATTGTGTAGCGAACAAATGTACCAAAAACAGAATATGAATTGTATACAAAAAGTGGGCGTAACAGTAGGCGTGACCGGTACGAAGAATATGTCGACACTCCTGATGCAGAGAGATCGTGTGTACCGAATTTCAAAAAACAAAATGAATTGCATACAAAAAGTGGGCGTTAATGTAGGCGTGGCCGTTACGAAGCATATGGCGACCTCTACTGGATTCCGTTGAAAAATAAAAATTTGTATAGCGAACAAATATACCAAAAAACAGAAAACGAATTGTATACAAAAAGTGGGCGTAAAAGTAGGTGTGGCCGCAAGAATCACACGGTGACCTGGCCTGGGGTACAAAGATCGTGTGTACCAAATTTCAGAGAAATGCATTGAAAAATAAAAATTTGTATAGCGAACAAATATACCAAAAAACAGAAAAAGAATTGTATATAAAAAGTGGGCGCAAAAGTAGGCGTGGTCGATAAAAAGTATATGGTGACCTTAGCTGGAGTACAGTAATCGTGTGTACCGAATTTCAGAGAAATCTGTTAACAAATAAAAATTTGTATTGTGAACAAATATGAATAAAACAGAAAATGGATTTTACATAAAAAGTGTGGCGCAAAAGCAGGCGAGGCCGGTAAAAAGTATATGGCGACATTAGCTGGAGTACAAGGATCGTGTATACCGAATTTCAGAGATATCTCTTAACAAATAAAAATTTGTATTGTGAACAAATATGAATAAAACAGAAAATGGATTTTACATAAAAAGTGGGCGCAAAAGTAGGCGTGGCCGGTAAAAGGTATGTGGCGACCTTTCCTGGGGTATAGAGATCGTGTGTACAAAATTTCAGGAAAATCCGTTGAAAAATAAAAATTTGTATAGCGGTCAAACAAACAAACGTTAAATAAACAAACAAACAAACAGAAAATGAATTTTATATATATAGATTTCTTCTCTTTCATTTTTTTTCACCAATACAATCATAAGTTACACCCCGATTTTTTCTTACGCTCACATGTTACGCTGAATTTTTCTTACGCTCACATGCTACGCTGTTTTTCTGATTGTATTGTGAAATAGAAATTTACCCCCCTGCGCGTATAGATGTTTACACATCAATAATAACCATAAAAGTGTTGGTTTCTGAATTGGCTAAGTTGAAAAATAAAACTGCCTAGAAATTGCACTTGAATTTCGAGCGTTGGAATCTGCTAGTTTTAATTAAATTTTATATTATTCATTTTGCTATTTAATGTTTTTTTTTCCCATTAAATACTAACTTTTCTTTTATATATAAACCAACTTATAATAAAGTTAAAAACTACTTTAAAAAAAAAAAATTATTTATAAATATTATCCGTTTTAAATTAAAAAAATATTTCAATAAATTTTTAGACAGTCTACATATTTATTTTTATTACTAAAAAAAAAATCAACAATTTTCATCACTTAAGTCAAATTTTGCTGCTACTCATCTCAAAAGTTCTTGTTTATTATGTAATCGTTAGAAGTTATTTGAGATTTATACAAAAATGTTTTATAAATAAAAAAAATAACAGCAATTCTCAAGAAAGAACCAACTTCAGATACAAATGAGATTCAAGCGTTTAGTAAAAACTTTTGTCTTTTTCCGTTGTTGAGTTGAGTTGAGTGTTTGTGTCCATTATGAAAATGAATACCCATAAATGTGTATTGTCCTTTGTGTAAAACTAAACAAAGAAAGAAGAAAAAAAAAACTAAATGCATTCAGAATCATTCAAATGTTTTGCCATTCAAATGAAAAGTTTCACTGCAGCCAAACGAAATGAACATACAAGTTTGTTTTTGTTTTATTTTTTTTAATGTTAATAATAAAAATTGAAGAAGAGAAAATAGAATAATTTATCATATAAAATTTAATACCAAACGTATTGGTATTAAAGAGGTAGCTTCAGTCATCTGTATGACATCTGTATTCGTCGAAATGACGAACACTGTTTACTCCTTTCATATTCTAAAAAAACTTGATATTGATTTTTTCTCTTTGTATAAATTCAATGCTCAGCTGAAATGAAGTGAAAGCCAGTAAAACTTATAAGTTATAATACAGTGCACTATCCATTCTGGGGGATTAGAAAGTTTACGTCAGGGTGAAAGAACTAGGCCAGTATAGTAAAACCTCCAAATGACTTGGCGCTATCAAGCCAAACTTTTTTTTAATGATATTTTATATTTTATTCCTTATGTTGATGTTTGTTTGTTTTAGTTTTTTCAGTTTGATATTAAAAATATCAATCAAATTTATTAAAACAAAGGGAAAAAAATGAAAATTTTTTAAAGTTTTCATTCAATAAAATTGGTCCAACTTGATTTGCTGAAGCTATCAAATGGGACAATGACTCCGAAAATGTTCCAAAGTGTTATAGAATGCTATATAAACAAATGAAGAATGTCCATCTATCCCATAGAAACTGAGATTGTTAATTACACAGTGCAATAGCCATTATGGGGGTGTGACAAATTCTTGGTTGATAATGCTTGCTTTGCTTAGGAATAGAATAGCGTATGATAATTATGAAACAAAAAAATTCATATTTATCATACACTCCATACTTGTTCAGATTTTTTTTATCTATCCTATTGTGTTTGTTTGCTTATCTTGCTTATGAATAGAAACAAAAACACCAAAACAACAACGGATCGTATGATGGATCGCAACCACCGTTTCTAACACACAATTATAAAGACTGTGTTACCCAAGCGTTACGGTAACGGTAAAGGTGTTGATCAGCTGATTCAACCTTTATTTTGGAAAACACATACAAATGCTCATGAAACGCAATCTCAACGTAATGTATCAATAGCTTCTGCTGAAATTAGTTTTTTTCTGTTTCTGTATAAAGAAAAAAAAATGCATATAAAATAAAGTAAAAAACTACAAATCGAGATAAAAAACAAAAAAAAAATAATAAATCATTAAAATTAAAGATAAAATTAGTAAAATGTACGTCTATAATATTAATGGGCTAGGTGATTTCTTCTTACCGATGTTTTGTGCTACCGTTTTATTCTGATTTGGACGAAGCGTATATTATCTGAAAGGTATTTCTTTTTAGCTGTTCACCAGATTTACAGTTTTTTAATTTTTTCCTTTAATTTGAGTAAATTGCTTTTAAAGTTACTAATAACACATACATAAAATTATACGTATGCTAGGTGTGTGTTTATTAAATTTGTTAATGTGTTTGTTTATGAGTTTGTTATCTTCATTCACAATAATAAAAAACCAAAAAAGTGCTGGTTTGTGAATTGGCTAAGTTGAGAAATAAAATTGGCTAGAAATTGCACTCGAATTTCGAGCGCTGGATTTTGCTAGTATTAAATAAATATGTCAAGACCATTGACTCTATCTATAAGTATTTGTTTTTTTTTATTAGTTCTACTTCTTCTCTTTCTCCGTTTATTTCCAAAAACTTATAAGCAACGTTTACGTTTGTATAACTTTACTATGGCCGCAAAGCAATAATTTTCTGATACTTCGGTTCGAAAATCGGAAAGTTTTCTTTTGAGTCATATGTATATGAATTGGCTGGCATGCACTGACGAGTTGGATTTCCACCCATTTTTGTGCACACATTTGTTCATCAATACAAAGGCGCTGTTGGATTGGAACTTATTAAAGCGTTTAATAAGAAGACGGATTTTGTGAAGAAGATTATGGTTTTCGTTGAAATTTATGAATAAATTATCACTGAGATGAAGAGTGCAACTGAGCTCCTCGAATCATCTTACCATCATTGTATTTCTTATCGCTTCGAATGAATGTTTTCGGTCAGAGATAAACATCAATTCTTCAATTAATTTTCTGAGTTCCAGTTCATCGGTGGTCAGCATAGAGATTAATTTGGTTCGAAAGATACTGTAAAATATCTTTGTTAAGGAAGTACGAAAATAGTTCATAGGGGGTTTTTAATTTGGCTAGTTGTTACCGCATGGTATTATTACTTCTAAAGTGAAGATTGGTTGCTGGTATCTAAAGGTAACCTTTTTGCCAAGACACATTTTTAAATTCATGTAAGTCCTGTTCTATTTCACTTATATATCCACGGAAAATAAATGTAATATTTGCAGTTGGTTCCTCTGAAGAAGATGGCTCTGTACTTTCGTAACTAAAATCTTCATCAAACAGAGAAATATTACAATCATAATCGCTGCTGTTATTTTCATCAAACATAGATTGAATTGAATCGTTTACATTATCAACCGTTAGGATTTGTAGAACATGAAAACCTTTTTTATTCGGTATGCTTCTTGAAAAAAGTATTAAAAAAGTAAGACTCATTAAAAATTAATTAATAATTGCACAAAGCTGCTTTTTGACGGCCTTAAGAAATTAAACGAATTTGATAACCAAACAAGAGATTATTTTTATTACAAAAATACCACTTACCAACAAAACTATTAAATTAATAATAAATAATATAGAAATATTTTTTAATTGTTTTTCAAAAATAGTTTTTGTTAAAAACACTTATACACAAAGGTTTTTTTTTAATTTCTATTTTACATTAAAATAGCTTTAAATAAAACAAGACCAAGGAGAAAGAGGACGATAATAACAATCTTTGGAATGCAAACTTTTGAAAGAGTGTACTCCCTCCTTTTCAAATAACTCCCTTTAAAAATTATTTCATAAAAATGAAGTAACCTTTTGTTTATTTATTTATTTATATTAATAACAATACAAAGTAAATTTGTATTCTAATTTGGGTCCAGGGATAAGCCGGGTGACTAAGACCATTTGGCTGGTTTTTGCAGCGACAGACCAAAGCCTCTGCTGGGAATCGAACCCACGACCCCCACACGATAGGCGAGCATGCTACCTACTCACCTACCGGTGCGCTTAAACCCTTTGGTTTTTAAAATTTTTTTTTAATTCTGAGAATCATAAAAATTCATCAACGTTTTTTTCCAATGAGAAGCCTTCCATCGAATTTCATGATCCATGTCTCATTTTGTGCACAGGTTAAGTTTTGGATTTTGCATGATTTTTAAAAATACAAAATTTTAATTTTTAGGCAAAAATAATTTTTTTTCTTCATAAATTTATTAATAACTGCGAAACTGTTGATTGTGTTGAGAAATGGTATAGAAGCAGATTAAATATATTGTAATTCTCAATTTTTCTAAATTTGTTTCAGGAAAATCGGAGTAGTGATTCAACGTGCCAAATTCCCCTATACGTTACTTACTAAATTCAAATCGATATATCTCGATTCCTAGACGTGATCGAGCGAAACACCGGGACACGTATAACTTTTTTTGACCGATATAACTTTCCCCGGTGGTCTCATCCCATCCCGATCACTGACCCCTACCATTTGTCGCACAGTGTAATTGATGCATAATTGATGGGTTTTCTCAATTGGTATGCTCTCCGAGGAATCAGAAAAGCACGTAATAAAGATTACAGGAAATATAGATTAATGTTTTCTGGAAAGGAAAATAGATTTGCAACAAACACTGATCCGTGCATAAGTAGTATAAGACGTCAACCTTATAAACATATTTAAGATCTAAATGATGTAGCTAAAGAAATGATAGTTGCTGAATAATATTTTGGACTCATTTTGTTTATAGTTATATATGAATATTCCGAAATTTTTACTATAGGTTCAAAGGAGGTACTCGTAGAGGTTGACCGATTGCAACCAAACTAACCAAGTATAAAAATTTTCAACTTAACATTAAGCTTATCTGGATCCCAGGTCACTCTGTAAAAAAAGGCGGGGGACGAAGCCGCAAAAGCAGCTTTAACTGTCCCCCTTATAACTACACCAAATCTATTTGCTAATGATAACAAAAAAAATTTATAAAAGACTCTTTCAAAAATAAAATTAACGACAATTGGAACACAACCTCTAACTGATACAGAAAAATTAACCCCAACAAAGTCAACGCCTACAAATTATTTAAAAATATAAACCACAATCTACTACCAAGAAGAGGCCAAATTGAAATAATAAGACTAAGACTAGGTCACACTAGAATCTCCAATGCTCATCTAGTGGATAAGAAGGTGCCAAAGCAGTGTCCATTCTGTGGATTTAACCCAATAAGCCTTGATCACCTTCTCTCAAACTGTCAGCACACTAATAAATTTAACAACGACCTTTCCCAACTAATTGACTCTACTATGACCTTTTAAATTTTTTAAAGAATTGCAACCTTTATAATTCCATTTAATACTAACAAAAATATTAAGCTTAGTGCCATCGTTGCCATAGCTCTCCTCTCCCTATTATTATACTAATAATTAACTTATGAGTATAATATGTAAATAAATAAATAAATAGATAAATAAATAAAAAAAAAAATTTTCATTACCATGAAGGTACTCCTTCTATTTTTTTTGCCAACAAATGTGTGAGGCCATACAATTGTGAGGCGCGTCGATCGGCTGTAGACTCTGTATCGAGTATCATATCATAAGGTAAGCTTAGTAACGTTGTGGTTGACTTTGTTTCTTAATTTCCTTAATTTATTTTGCTAATAAAAGTTCACAATTCCTATCAGCCGCAGTCTCACCACAGTCTACAAAAGTTTTGATAAAAAAACCAGAAACCCAAAAGTTTAAGGACAAAACGTAAAATATCAAAACAAAACAATCACAAAATGAGACGCAAACTATAATTCAAAAATCGCATAAAGTTGTGTGCACAAAAATATTTACTTAACTACTAAGTCAAGTCTTTAACACTATTCATACCACATGTGGTCCAAAAGACCGTTCTTATAAATTCGTTATGAATTTGTTATATATAACGTGCAATTAGCACACCTGTGATTTGTATAAAATGCGATGAAAATGCATAAAATGTTTATTATTTTTTCTAAATATTATTTATTTATTTATTGAATAATTAAATAATAGTAAATTATTACAAAATTATATTAATTTAAGCACTAGCTAATAAGGCCATCAGCTCTTTTTTCCAAATAAAAGCAAATATTTTGTTCATATCCAATTGACTAAAATTATATTTTGTCGGTAGGAATAGTGTTAAAAATGATTATTTTTTTTATTGTTCTTTATCACTTATAAAATTTTATTTTTTTATTTGCTTCTCGGAAGTTCATATGAAGTTGTTGTACCCTAATCACTCTGCAATAGTTTGTCAGAAACTAATAGCCAAGAATACTTCACCAGAAAATATTTTATTATTTATTATTAAAAACACTTTTTGCATCTATTTGTCCATTCTGTGTGTCCCTAAAAAATCTCGCAATCAAATTTTTGCTCCCAACTATAAATCAATTGTTCTTAAAAAAAACACCAACTTGTTTTCGTTATCTTACATATTTTATTATACGTTTTGTTCAGATTAAACTCGATAACTTTAAACGTTTAAATGTTTTAAAGTTTTATGAGAATTTTATTTATTATGCCCTATACTACTATGTGGTCAGGGTATAGTGACTTTGTGCTGATGTTTGTAACTGCCAAAAATAGTTGACCTAAAACCATCTTTTATTGTGCCGATCGACTTAGAATCACTTTCTGAGTTGATCACCTTTCTGAGTTCGCCCGTCCCACCGTCTCTGCGCCTGTCCGTCTGTGTGTCCATGTAAACCTTGCAATCAAATTACAGTTCGCAAATATGAATATATTTTGATGAAATTTTATATAGAAACTTTTCTCGGCCGTAGCCAGAACGGTTCTGATTTTTTTTAAATTGGTAAATATTCAGACTTAGTTCCCATAAAAATCACCTCTATGAAATCGACTTAAATTGTTATAATATACAAATTTTATACAGATCTAGGTCAAATTAGGTTTTTGTAAATTTATTACATCTATTTATGAGTGCTACAAAAATAAACCCTATAGCACAATTCTTAGTCAAAGCCCCCATATGAATCTGATTCCAGATCTTCACTTAAGTCGATCAACAAACGAAAATATTGAATAGATTTCTTTCAGAATTTGGTTTGTATATGTTTTTGCAAAAAATAAGTGACCTTACCAAATATGGTCATGATCAGTCCATTTTCGACCTAGTCCCCATATAAATATAACATCCGATATGAACTTTTTCATATTCAAAGTCAACAAAATTTACAACAATGCCACTCAAATTCTGTTTATACTAATTTTCTATATCGTATAGTCGGTCTAGACTGACCATAATTTTCTTAGTTGTTTTTATTGTTTTTTGTTTTTGTTTAGTTTGGCCTCTTCTTTGCAAAATTAATTTCTTTAAAAGTTTGGAGCCTGCAAAATAATCTATTTCAATGGTAAACTTTTAATGGTATTATATTTATTTTGGAAACTTTTGCACTAAAGTGAGTGGAAAGTCGTATTGTGGTTTCAATAAATATCAGCTGTATTTTTGTATTTTTCAACAAAACCTGTTAACTTTTTGTTTGCATCATCATTGCTTTGCAGAAAAGATTATTTAGAAGAGCAAAATGTAAACATACATACATATACGAGTATGTAATAGGATATTTCATAATCGAATTTAAATTTTGGTTAGTTAATCGAGTAAATAACTAATTGTAATCGAAATTTAATTGGTTAATAATCGGTTTATGTGATTTATCGAATTGTATTTGTATTTATTTATTAAATGCGATTTTCCATTACAACAAGACACAGTATTTTATAAATTACAGTAATGGAATCAGATAAGTTATTCACTATATATTTAATATCAGTAACTCTTAATCTAAATTTAAAATATTATAAATTACAATTAAAAAACATTAAAAAAAATCAAATAAAATCAATTAAATTATTGGTATAGTAATTTTCTAAACCCTATTGCGTTGCTTGCATTTTGCATGACATTAGGAAGCTGATTCCAGAGACGAATAGTTAGAATAAAAAATTGACATTCAGAGGCATGGTCCCGGTATTATAATTGAATTATTCGATTCCCTCTGGAAAATCTTGCGAACTTTAACCGTTCAAAAAGATATTTTGGAGCCTTTGTTATAATAATTTTATGTAGGAATATTATGTTCTTGAATTTAATATAGTTGTCAAATGACATGTGTAAGACATGACACGTGTATTGGGATACATGATCAAATTTTCTTAATCCAAAGATATAGCGAATAATGTTGTTGAAAGTTACAGTAAGTTTTCTGTTATCCCTAGAGTTGCAACCTGTGAAAACCTCAGATGCATATAGTAATGTTGGTAAAAGATATGTTTTAGCAAGTAGCAATCTTAATTTTATGTACTTACATAATATGTAAGTATATCTTATATATTAAAAAAATTTATGAAAACTACAGTCAGTCCGTCTGGTCGTTCTATCCGGCCGATTTCCTTCATTTTTATACCCTTCATACGTCAGTGGCAGAGTGTATATATATGCTTGTCATTCGAGTCGATATAGCGATGTCAGTCTGTCCGTCTGTCCGTCTGTCTGTTGAAATCACGCTCATTCACAAAAACAACCATCTAACTAGATAATGTTACAACAATATCATTTGCCGCAATTCCCTGCAGGCTGTTATTGAAAATGGGCTAAATCGGGCATCATTGTGATTAGATACGAGCAAAAATATGTAGATACCTCTAAAAAAAAAACATAAAACCCAGTGTTTTTGCTGTAACAGTTTAGTGGTTGAACATAATAATTGTGCAACAACAAAAAAAAAAAAAAATGCCACAAAAAAAATATGCATATATTAACAATACCAAGAACACAGAACATAGCTCATGTTAGTAGTATTGCCACATATTTTTTTTTATCGTTATCACGTTATAATAAAAAAAAATCGCCAATATGAAAGAAAAAATGAAAGCGAAAAATGGAAAATGAAAAATGGATAGTGACAATGGAAAATGGAAAATGAAGAAAAGAAAATGAAAATTGGAAAATGGAAAATGAAAAACGTAAAATGGAAAATGTAAAATAGAAAATGAAAAATGGAGAATAGGAAATCGAAAATAAAAAATGTAAAATGAAAAAAGAAATTTGAAAAATGAAAAATAAAAATGGAAAATGAAAAATATAAAATAGAAAACGAAAAATAGAGAATGGAAAATAGAAAATGAAAAATGGAAAATAAAAAACGGAAAATGAAAATAGAAAATGAAAAATGGAGAATAGAAAATGAAAAAAGAAAATTGAAAAATGAAAAATGCAAAATGAAAAATGAAAAATGAAAAAAGAAAATTGAAAAATGAAAAATGCAAAATGGAAAATGGAAAATGAAATTGAAAAATGGAAAATGAAAATTGAAAAATGAAAAATGGAAATTGAAAAATGAAAAATGGAAAATGAAAAACCTAAAATGGAAAATGTAAAATGGAAAATGTAAAATGTAAAATGGAAAATGGAAAACGAAAAATGGAAAATGAAAATTGAAAAATGGGAAATGGAAAACGCAAAATGGAAAATGAAAAATGGGAAATGGAAAATGAAAATTGAAAAATGGAAAATGAAAAATTAAAAATTAAAAATTAAAAATTAAAAAAGAAAAACATGAGATGGGAAATGAAAATTGTAAATTGAAAAATGGGAAATGAAAATGAAAATTGAAAAATTGAATATGGAAAATGCAAAATGGAAAATGGAAAATGAGAATTGAAAAATGGAAAATGAAAAAATGAAGAATGGAAAATGGAAAATGAAAATTGAAAAATGAAAAATGAAAATTGAAAAATGGAAAATGGAAAAATGAAGAATGGAAAATGGAAAATGAAAATTGAAAAATGGAAAATGGAAAATGAAAATTGAAAAATGAAAAATGGAAAGTGAAAATTTTAAAATGAAAAATGAAAATTGAAAAATGGTTAGTAATAATTTTTAGCCAAGAATCTTTGAATTTTGGTATTCGGATTTAATGTTTCAGTATCGGCAAAAGTTTAAAAGTGGTAGCCGTACACAACATTGGGTGTAATATAGAGTTTAAGACTCAGGTATCAAAAAATTCGGCACAGCCGAATTTAACACTCTTACTTGTTTTTATTGAAAGGTATTTAGACACAGATATGTCATCAGTCATTTAAATTTACTCAACTCCCACCTTACTCAAGTTATACTCAAACGCGATTCTTCCCTGTACATTTCTTATGGGACACATTCACTCCACAATTCAAATTCTCATAGATCCTCTTTCAATGCATGTATCTTGAGCGTTTCACTCTCAGAACACTCAGTGGCTCAAGCTCTTTCCTTTGAGCTATTAACTGTTTAAATTCGTTGAGTTTGAGGAAAGTTATGGGTGTACAATCAACTTTACATTATGCAACACAAAAGTTAATGTACAGATTGAGGAAAGTTAGAATTTCCACTCGAATTTCGAGTGCTGGGCTATACTAGTATTATATTAATTATATTAATTAGATCCATTTTAATACCTTCCACACCAGTATGCAGAGGTTATATATAAATTTGTCATTCCGTTTTTAATAATTATAAAAAAAATCTGGACCCCATAATATATATATATCTATATTTGTGATCCCTATTACAAGCGGAGTTGATATAACGACGTCCGTCTGTCCGTCTATGGAAATCACTATCACGCCCTCAATAGGTCAGCTACGTTGTTCGTTTGTATTAAAAATGATTTATTAACATTCTGAGAAGTTTGCTGTTTAAAATCGTCAAAGTTGGTTAAATAGATCCCGAGAATTCAATGAAGAATTAAAAAAGCCTTGAAAAATTATGATTTGTCTATGTTGTTCTTGTTACGATCACGACCTCAAAAGGATAGTTAGGGTGATCATTTTTAGTGAGAATGATTCGTTATCATCATGAGAAGGTTTCTATTTAAGAGAAATCACTGAAGAAGTAAAAAAAAAAAAAATTGAAAAATATGATGTTTCTATATTGTTCTTGTTGTTAGTCTAAATTTTGTATTTTTATCATAGCTGCACTTGTTGATGTATTGTGGTCGTTGTGGTAATAATATAAAAATTCACTAACATCAAAAGTTATTAATACAAAATTAACAATGTAAATTTACCAGAGTTTTTTCTTTCATATTATGGGCATTACGGTGGCCCTTCATTATATGAAGAAAAAAAAAAAGTGTTCGAATTTAAAGTCTCACCCCCCTAGAAATATCCAAATAACAAAAAAACTGAGAAATACAAAGTTCTGGGTCAATCAAAAAAAAAATTTTAGAGGTGCGACTTAACGTTAAGAAATTAATTACCAACTATCCCGATGATTCAGCACACGGCGGTGCTGCCATTATTTTGAAGTCAAATATATCATACAAAATTTTAGATAAAATCCAAGAAGAATCAGTGCAGTCAACCGTTATCTCTGTAATGAGCGAAAATAGTCCACTATCAATTGGAGCTGTCTACACTCCTCCACGGTTCGTACTTGATCAAAACGATTTTAAACGCTTCTTTGACAAATTAGGATCCAGATTTCTGGTTGGAGGAGATTTCAATTCCAAACACCCTTGGTGGGGCTCCCGAACATCTAACCCAAAGGGAAAAGAACTATATAAGTGCATACAAATAGTAACTTCTCGGTTATTTCAACAGGAAAACCTAATTATTGGCCAACAGATCCTAATAGGCTCCCAGATCTATTAGATTTTGTTGTGTATAATGGTATTCCAAGGCACCATTTGGATGTTCTTGAAAGTTTTGACCTCAGCTCTGACCATTCACCAATATTCTTAATATATAGTACTACTCTCTGTTTTACAACAGGTCATCTATTTTCAAAAAAAAAAAATAGATATAGAATCATTCGAATACTGGATTGACAAAAAACTTAATTTAAATATTCCTCTGAAAACTGGAGCTGAAATCGACGAAAATGTTAAATTTTTTACGAATCTATTGATAGAGGCCTCCGTACTTTCAACGCCTTCAAACGACTGTTTGTCAAATAATAATAAATTCATAATTTCAACTGAAATTAAAACCCTAATAAGTAAAGAAAGGAAACTGCGTAAACTATGGCAAACAAGTCATCACCCACATGATAAGAGAAATCTCAACAAAGCTACGAAAGAATTAACTCAACTCTTACAACAATTTAAGAACAAATCTATAAAAAATTACTTACAAAACTTAGACCCAACAGCTCGTAACGAACATAATCTGTGGAATGCCACAAAGTATATAAATCGACCACAAAAAAGACATCCGCCTATCAAGGATGAAATAAATAGATGGCTCAAATCTGACCAGGAGAAGGCATCGGGTTTTGCTCTATATTTAGAAAATGTATTCAAAACATTCAATTTTAATTCTGGTTCTTTAGATGAAGCAAATGTACTAAAATTCCTTGACTCAACCTGTCAAATGGATCTTCCAATAAGTCGCATAAAACCAACTGAAATAAGAAGCGAAGTTAATAATTTAAACTCAAAAAAATCACCAGGTTATCATCAGATCAGTGCTGAAATGCTCAAAAACATCCCAAAAAAAGCGTTATTATTTTTAACATATATTTTTAATGCCATAATTAGACTTAGTCACTTCCCATCATAATGGAAGTGTGCAATGATTATCGTGATTCTAAAACCCAACAAACCAGAAAACTCCATCACTTCTTACAGACCTATAAGCTTGCTGGCGACATTCTCTAAAATATTCGAAAGAATAATTCATTCGTAGAATGACGCCCTTGATCGAAGCGCTTAACATAATACCAGAGCATCAGTTCAGCTTTCGCTACAAGCATGGAACTCCTGAGCAATGTCATAGAATTATACAATATGTTACGGAAGCCTTGGAAAACAAAAAATACTGCTCCGCAGTATTTTTGGATATACAGCAGGCTTTCGATCGCGTATGGCATGCAGGGCTATTGTACAAGCTAAAGGGATTTTTACCAACACCATATTATTTTTTACTTTTAAAATCGTACCTATCTGATAGATTCTTTTATGTCAAACACAACAATGATTATTCACAATTTCTAGAGATGAACTCTGGCGTACCGCAGAGAAGTGTTCTGGGACCCGTTCTGTACACTATATACACATCTGACCTACCAATATCCGATGATGTCTTAGTAGCAACATATGCAGACGATACAGCTATACTGGCAACTAGTGATACGCAAGCCGAATCATCTTTTTTAGTGCAAAATCAACTCAACATCACTCAAAACTGGCTTACCAGGTGGAACATAAAAGTCAACTCAAATAAATCTAACCACATTACATTTACAATGAGAAAAGGCGACTGTCACCCTGTCAGCATCAACAATGAAATTATACCAAATAAAAACTGTGTCAAGTATCTTGGAATGTATATGGACCGGCGACTGACTTGGAAAAATCATATTAAAAATAAACGCCAACAACTCAACAATAAATTTAAAAAGTTGTATTGGCTTTTTCGACCGAAATCGCAGCTAAGTGTAGAAAATAAAATACGACTTTACAAAGTGATCATCAAACCAATTTGGACATATGGTATCCACCTCTGGGGAACTGCGAGCAATTCGAATTTGGAAATATTATAGAGATTTCAATCTAAGTCACTGCGGACTATTCTGAACTCACCATGGTTTGTGAAAAATAATACAATTCATAATGATCTCAACATACCGAAAGTGAAGTATGAAATCAAAAGGTTTTCGGACAAATATTTAAGTAGAGTTATCACTCTAATACATTAGCCATTTGTTTATTAGATGAAACCAATGAAACAAAAAGATTGAAGAGAATACATGTGTTAGATCTCCCATTTAGGGAATAAATTTGTAAATATATTGTATAATTGTATAAATTTCTGAAACTATCTTAATATTATATTGTATATAAATAATTCTATTACTATATTATAGTAGTCATATTACAATATGATGTAATATACTATATGCTTATTTTTATTATACTGGATTGTATCAAATTTGCTTATTAACATATGATAGATTGCAAATTAATAAAGAGAAAAGAGAAAAAAAAAAAATTAATTAAAGCCATTATTTTTTTTTTGCTCTCTATACATATGAGCACTCAGACAGGAAGTATTGTTTTATTACCACGTTTTTTACCTATTGCACAATGTGACCAAAGATGGAAAATTTTTTTGATAAAATTCTTAAAACTCCTTTTTTAAGTTTTACAAAATTCCTTAAACAAAATTTAAAAAATGGATCACGCACTTTAAAGTTTTTTTAAATATATGTTAGAGACTAGCTGTGTGTATTTTTTTGCGGATACAATTTCTTTGAATAATAAAAAGTCCGCAGGAATCGATCGAGTTTAAAATTTTTTAATTAGAAACTTTCCTATAAGGGCTTTCGAGTTTTTAGTTGTTATTTTTAGTAATTGTTTAAATAATGCATATTTTCCTAATAATTGGAAAATTTCAAAAATAATTCGTATAAAAAAATAAAAAAAAAAAAAATTCTTCCGATATTAACGATATAAGGCCTATTTCTTGGCTTTCGAACTTAGGTAAATTTTTTGAGAAAATTATTTGTGAAAAAATGGATATCGATTAAAATAACTCGTATATTCGAAATTTAGAGTTTGGTTTTAGTAAGGCGCATTCTACTTTAGAAGCTCTTTCAAAATTTCGTAATGATGTAGTTTTGAAATTTACGACATCGTCGTTGCACAGTTGTTGTTTTGCTCGATTTTGAGATTTGATGGAGCGTTAATTTTCAAAAGAAGTTTAATTGGTTTTGACTTACATATTATTAAATTATTTAAGATTTTTTTTTTGCAATAGTCGATTTTGCATACTTCTATAATATTAATAGGCTAGGCGATTTCTTGCGACCGGTGAAAGTTTCACAGTTTTACCCCGATTTTGACAAAAAATTTATCATTTGAAAGATATTTCTTTTTAACTGTGAACCAGGTTTACAGAGTTTCATCGTCTGGAAAATTTTTTTTAAGTTATGATCGCTTAAAGTTGCTACTAACACATACATAGAATTATACAATGTGTGTTTATTAATTTTGTTAATATTTCTGTTAATGTATTGAATTTGTTTTCTTCATTTAAAATGAGATGAATTGTGAAGCATACCTTTAGGGTCTTTATTAAATGAAAAAATAAAATTTCCTAGAATTTGCACACGAATTTCGAGCGCTGGAATCTGCTAGTTTAAATGGTTATTTTTCTGATTTTGGTATTGTTTCTTGTGGTGTGCCGCACGGTTCAATTCTGGAGCCACTTTTGTATAACATTTTAATTCATGAGTTTCCCCATAACTATTCGAACTCTACTGGTATTCTCTATGCGGATTATTCTTTTCTCTACGCCCATCATGAGTCTCCTGATCAAGCTTTGCAAATTGTATCGAGACATCTATTTATAGTTAGAGATTTTTATGATTTTTGGGGTATAAAAATAAATGCTTCAAAAAATGAAGCAATTTGTTTCAGAAATTCGTCCGGGATATATGCTTGGTTCGTAGTTCCAGAAAGCAAAATATTAAAGCTTTTTTTAAATAATACTGAAAGCCCTTTTAAAGACAGCTTTAAATATTTTTTTTTAATTTTAGTGAACATGGAAATTTTGTTTTAAATAAAGTTAACAAAGTGCATGGATGTCTTGGCAGAGTTTTTTCAAATAAAGCTTTACTAGCTAATACAAAATTACTACTTTATAAAACATGTATGAGACCAGTTCTGTTGTATCCATTTCCTATTTCATTTTCTATTTCACTGACATTAATACATAAATTTAAAATTTTTGACATAAAGATTTTAAGATTTTGTATTGGAAAAAATTTTTCATAAAAAAAAAAACGTTTTCAAATTTAATTATTTACAATGAGTCTGGAGTGCTTCCAAATAGCTCTTCTGTGTTTGACATTATAAGGAATTATATTAATAGATTATTCATACAGAGGATCAGAGGATTACAATTGGCGTAATCCTCAATATATGTCTCCTCTTGGTTTAAACCATGTACCATCAGTACTAAATTATCTTTCCATAAAACTTCAAAAGCGAATGAAAACTCGCTAAGAAATAGCAAATGCGCCAGACCAAAAAACTAGGTCATGAAATTTGATGGTATTTTTTTCAACTTTAAGAAATTAATTAAAGCCAACATTTTGTTTTAGTTTCTATACTTATAAGCACTCAGATATGAATAATTATTTTATTACCACGTTGTTAACCTATTAAGCCGTTTCTACCGTTTTTTCAATGATACACAAAAGGAATTCAATGATATCCAGGAAAAGGTAACTAAATTATCGATGTCTATATCTAGTTATGGCAAATTATTTGATGATTATAAATCATTAGATAATTTAAAATCTCCACCTCAATCTTCTCCGAAACGTCGTAAATCGTCACGAAATACAAATAAAGATAAATCTGATAATCTTCCTGCTGTTCCTACGAGTTCAGTAACACTAACATCTGATGCCTCAGTAATTAATTGTAATGCTGATTTGCCTGTGGGCTTTGCTGAAGTGCCATTAAATAAACCTGTGCTTTCTACAAATACTTGTCCTGTGATAAATGCTGGTCAAATTGTTTCGCTGAGAGCTGTTCCTCCAAAAAAAACTGTTTTTATCTCGCGTTTAGCGATTGAAACTACTGCTGAAGATGTCGATGCCTTTGTTAGATCTAAGTTGGGCCAACAAGCAGAAATTTCGACATATAAGTTCGTTTTTTCTCAAAATAGATCTATCACTTCCTTTAAAATTACCGTTTCTTATGATCTTTTTGACCGTATTATTGATCGTAGCTTTTGGCCTGAAAATACATTGGTTCGAGAATATATATTTAGACAAAATTCTAACAATATTGGCCGCCTTCCTCAAACTGATTCAAACGTTCCAAAAAACTAAAAGATCTTACTGGTGAAAATATATCATTAGTTTACCAAAATGTTCGTGGTCTGAGAACTAAACTATCAACTTTATATATTGAAAGTTTCAACATAAGTCATCATATTATCGTATTTACTGAAACTTGGCTTAATCATACCTTTTTAAATACTGAAATATTTTGTAAAAAATATAATATTTTTAGACGTGACCGTTGCAATAAGATGAATGGCGGTGGCGTTCTTATTGCTGTCTTAAATGTCTTATCATCTGAGGTTTTATTAATTGATTCCTCTTTAAACATCGAATTCGTTGCAGTTTTAATTAAATACAATCATAAAAAAATATTTGTTACTTGCTCATACATCCCTCCATCGTCTCCGCAGTCTTTATATATTACACATGGAGAAGCTATTAAATCTGTTCTACGTTCTGCTAATCCGGATGACTCTGTTATTGTTCTTGGAGATTTCAATTTGCCTTCAATTTCGTGGAAGTTCTTACCTGATGAAAAATACTTTGTTCCGACTAAATCAAATGATAAATGTGATGAGCTTTTTAATATTTTTTTTGATTTACATCTTTTTCAAGTAAATGGAATTCTTAATGATCATTCAAAATTATTGGATTTAATATTTGTTAATGAAGTTACTGAATGTTTTACGAAGCGATCAAACCCTATTTCTATTCCTGAAGATGGATATCACCCTACTATTGAAGTAAATATATCCATTCCATCTGGACTTGTAGACACACCTAAAAAAAGTGTTAAAGTTTTTTGTTTCGCTCAAACGAATTACACTATGTTTAATGAACTTATAAATAATACAAACTGGCATGATTTATTATCGTTATCTATTGGTACAACTCGTGCCATTGATCAAATGACTGAAGCTTTCTATAACAAGATGTATTCTTTTATTGAGTCATGTGTTCCTAAAAAATTTTTGAAAAACCTTTCTGGACCACCTTGGAATACTAGGAAACTGGCTAGTGTCAAGAATAAAAAAAATAAATATTACAAAAAATATAAGAAAACTGGATCTCTTGTTGATCATGGAAAATACTCCATTTGTCGTGCCGAATATAATACTCTGAATAATTCATGTTATTTAAACTATTTGAACAAAATGAAAAATAATTTTAAACGAAAGCCGAAGTCATTCTACAAATTTGTTAACTCTAAGAGAAAAACTAAGGGCTATCCTGCTGTTATGAAATTTCTACATAATGAATCCTGTGATGATACTATTGTATGCAATTTATTTGCTGACTTCTTCTCTACTACTTACTCCGATGCAACTTTTGATGATTCTAATGTCTGCTCATATTCACTGACTGCTACTCAAATTATATCCATTCCTTCTCTTGCTATATCTGTGGTTTCTAATGAATTGAAAAAACTTAAATTTTCCTGCAACAGTGGTCCAGATAAAATTCCGTCCTGTATTTTAATAAAATGTGCTGAAGTTTTAGCTGTACCATTAACACTCATGTTTAATACCTCAATTAAATACGGTTATTTTCCCATTATGTGGAAGGATTCATTCATTATTCCGCTATTCAAATCTGGTAACAAGGCTGATATTACTAATTATCGTGGAATTGCTAAATTAAGTATTATACCTAAAATTTTTGAAAAAATTATAACGGATTATCTATGCCATCAAGTAAATACGTTAATTTCTCCCTTCCAACATGGTTTCCAAAAAAGATGTTCAACCTCTACAAATCTATTACAATTTACTACAATTGTCAACCGTGGTTTTCTTGAACGCAAACAAACAGATGCAATTTATACTGACTTCAGCAAGGCTTTTGATAAAGTCAATCATAAGCTTCTTCTTAAGAAATTACATATGATGGGTTTTTCAAATCTTTGCGCAAAGTGGATATATTCTTATTTAACCAATAGAACACAAAAAGTATGTTTTAAAAATGTTACTTCAAAGCCGATAGATGTAATGTCGGGAGTACCACAAGGCAGCCATCTTGGACCGCTTCTTTTTTCTTTGTTTATAAACGATCTTCCGAATGTTATTCGTTTTTCAAACATCTTGATGTATGCGGATGATGTCAAAATTTTCTTCTGTTATAATCAACACTCTGATCATGTTTTTCTCCAAAATGATTTGAATTCATTTTATTCTTGGTGTAATTTAAATTTAATGGAGCTAAACCTTAAAAAGTGTAAACATATGCGTTTCGTCAGAAAGAGGCCGATATCTGTCAACTATATGCTGGGTAATTATTGTCTCGATAAAGTAGATAACTTTATAGATCTTGGTGTTTTATTGGATCATAAACTGACCTTTGTTCCTCATATAACAATTACTGTCAACAAAGCCAGAGGTGATCGCTATGTCACCAAAACTTTATATACGTCACTTGTGAGACCTATACTGGAATATGCTTCTATAATTTGGGACCCAATCTACCAAATTCATGCCGACAGTCTGGAATCTGTGCAGAAACAATTCCTTTTGTTTTGTCTTCGGAGTTTAAACTTCAATCCAAGTAATCTTCCATCCTATACCAGCAGACTTGCCCTTATTAAGCTACCAACTTTAAAAAGCCGGAGAACTATGCTAAATGTTTCATTTCTTCTTAATATAATTAATGGTGATGTTTGTTCCGGTTTTTTGATTAACAATATATCATTCAACATTCCTCAACGACCAACACGTTACTTCTCACCTTTATCTGTACAGTTCTATAGAGCTAATTATGCAAATGCAGACCCTCTCAGGAGAATGTGTATTCAATTTAATGAACTTTATAGATTTATTGATTTCTCATTAAATACTAATCTAATTAAAAGTCAAATAATATGCTTTCTAAATTCATGAATATCTATGTACTAAAATTAATTTTAAAATTTTTTCTTTGTAAATAGTCCGTAAGGATTAATTCCATAGACCAATATACGAATAATGATATTGAGACCGAAAATGGAAAATTTTTTTTGATAAAATTTTGAAACCTCGTTTTTCAAGTTTTGAAAAATTTTCTTAAACAAATTTTTAAAAAATTGATCTGACTCTTTAAGGTCTTGTTAAGTACATATTATACATGAACTGTGAGAATTTTTAGGTAAATCCCTGTGCCAAATTTTTTTTGACAAGTATTTAAGTTTTGCGGATTTCGAGAAAAATGGGATTTTTGTAAAATATTCTGTAAATGTACTCTTCGTAAATACTTTGTATCAAAAATTCATCACATTTCTACTTTTAAATGTTATATTTTATCTTAATAGCCTAGGGTTTCGGAAAAAATTTTATGACCCCATTAACTTTTTTGGAATTGGGGTCACATATGACCCCAAGCTAATAAAAAACAATTTATTCGAAAAATTCAAATATTTTGTAAGTGCTATTGAATTTTTAGATGCGATGCTTAGAATATAATAACTAAAAGTGTTTAACTTCCGTTCCTAAAATTTGAGATAAATCCGAGAAAGTTTACCAATTATTTGCCAAGGCCTGCTTTGGATTTTAAGATATTTTTAAATAAAAATTAACGAAAACGAGTTTTTCTATTAAACTCGATGAAACCACTATTTAGAATTTAAGAAAAATAATTAGGTTAATTTTTATATATTTAACCCTTGAGTGCTCCTGGGATCTAAATAATCCATTGTGATATGTCTTTGGTGCAATTATCTGTTTATTGCTCGCGAATATAAATTAAAACAACTTTTAACCAATTTTGTTGTAAAATTTTTTTTATGTATAAAAACTATCTATATTTTTTTCTGAATAAAATAAGAAGACCCACTAGTACTACAGGAGCTAATTAAGAGCTATTTTTAGTTTTTATTAATATTATAACTATTATTTTAAGAGATTATAACTTTATTTTAAGAGATTCCCTCTGTCGTTATGGCTAGCCTGTGGAGCAAGTGCGTTTTCTCTTTTTCGGATTCAATATCAATATCCTTATGGTCAAGTTTGTTACTGTAAATTACACTTTTACAGTGTTAAGACATTACATTATAAATTTTCTCTATTTAATGTTTTTTTTTCCTATTACTATTTGCAAAAAAAAAAACTCTCAATAAATATTAAATTAATTGAATTTTGTATTTAAAAATTCTCATTTCAGAAATTCACCTCAAATATTTTCATATAAAACTTTAAACGTTTCCTTTTATAAAGTATACGTAAATAAGTAAAAAAGAATAAAAATGTTAAGATAAATCATTTTTTTTATTATTTGATTTATTAACAAATAATTATTTCTATTCAGTTCGAAATCATGTTTATAATTCTTAATAATATTGATAACAGCGCTATCTGGCGTGTCTACTCTTCAACGAAACGACGTGTTCATTGTCCGCATCCTTCTGTCAATTACTTCAACTCATGTTTAATCAACTATTTAAGTCAAACATTAATAAAAAACGATATTAAAAATAAATCTGCTGATTCAATAGCCTGATTTCTATTGTGTAACTTTATAAACGACAAAATATTTTGAGTGCGTTCGTTCAGTCTAGTCATTCTCCATTCAACAATTTCTCTATTAAATTGAATATCATTATATTTGATGATGGTAATCATTGTTGAAACAAAACATTCTTTTGTTATCGTTTTGTGTTTTTATTTTTTTTTTTATTTAGCTAAAAACAGTTTGTGAATATAAATTTAGTTCATTACTCAGTATGTGTTGACCAGAATGAACCACTCGTGCATTAAATTAAAATGTATAAATGACATATTCATTGGAAATTTTCAATCACGAAAATTATATAAAAACAAGTAAGAGTGTTAAATTCGGCTGTGCCGAATCTTTGATACCCTCCACCTCGGTTTGAGTCTTGATAATAAATGTAAATGAAAAAGTAAACAATTTGTTAAACTTAATACCAAATTATTTCAGCAAATTCTTTGGGTTGGTTTTCTTCTTTTCTATTTATTTCGGTGTTTGCTTTTTGGTCATCGTGGTTGCTGATCGGCATGCATTTTGGTTATATACCTATATGCATGCGTTTCCGGTTATATGACATAACTTCTCGTTTAATTTAGTTTTTGCTAATTAAATAGCTCGCCCTAACCTCCATTGCAAAGGTAATGGTTGTGTAGAGTGGCTATATGCATTAAATTGTGCTAATTGGAGATGGCTGTATAGTTTCTTTTAACTGGCCAAATATTTCTTCATTGTGGCCATATAGGTCGGATGGAGTAACAAAATAATAACCAAAAAAAAAAGCTCTCTCAACTTTTTTTTAAAATATTGCCATATTTTGAAAACATAGAGAATAAATTTATAATAATAAATAATCAAATTAGGGATGAAAAACGCAAAAAACGAAAAGTCCCAAACATTTTAAATAAAATAATTTAATGTTATCTTTATTTTCTGAAAAACTTCAAATTTTCATCCAAAAAAAATTGTGAAAATTTATATATAAAA
This sequence comes from Cordilura impudica, assembly GCA_963682025.1. NCBI lineage: Eukaryota > Metazoa > Arthropoda > Insecta > Diptera > Scathophagidae > Cordilura > Cordilura impudica. The sequence continues at coordinate 47,474,455 of OY821517.1, forward strand.
AATAACATTCTCATAAAATTACGTTTACTTATGTAACAATTTTTATGTTAGCAATTCTTAAATATCATTTGAGGTTTTCTTAAATTCATTGAATTTAAATTAATATCGACAAATCTGTTTTTCTATTTATTTAAATTGTAAAGGAGTGGCATCTCTGTCAAAATAAGCGAAAAACACAAAGAATAGAAAAAAACAAATTACTTCGTGTTTGACAGGATGATTTTATGTTTATGTTTAATATCTTTATTTTTTTTACTAATATTTCTGTTTATTTATTTGAAAATGAAATAATGAATTGAATATTTAATTTTTTTATTTATATAAAAAAGTTTTTTAATTAAAGCAAAATATTTTCACTATTTCATGATTTTTATTTATGTATGACGACATTTCACCTAAAAATTTAAGTTTTTATCGATTGGATAAAACACACAAAAATGGTTGTCGTTTAGATAACAACAACAGCTGACTTTAACAATAGCGAATATCGTTTCAAAATTTTACTGATAATTTTGCAATTTTCTTTTTTTTTACAATTCGACTATCGTTAAAAGAAGTTACTGAATCGCGGTACTGAAAAGTTATTAATATCTCCTGAATGGCAATATTTTTTTTAAATGTAAACATTTTTAAATGTAAAGATATTTCTAAATTTAAAATTATTATTTCCGACGTTTTGATATGATTTTCTGAAACTCAATTAATATTTTCTAATTTATAATTGGAAATTTTATTTTCAGTTTTTATTATAATTGATATTTTCTTAAATTTGAATGGAAAATTTAAAAAGTGAAATTTTGTATTTATGTGAATAATAATGCTTTATTAATTATAAACAATTTTTAAAAATTAGATGTAATCGCAATCAGATATTTTATAGGTAAAGCAGAATAATAATTCTATATAACTATGTAGAACTGTTTTGTAAGCAAAAAACTCATTGACGAACTCGGTAACTCTATTTTGTAAAGACAACAAAAAGTTAACCCCCCAATCTCACATCACACTGAAATTCTAAAATCGTTGTGTACGTATTATCAACGAAAAATTGTTCGAATTAGTCGAATCCATCGCCATTAAATTTTATGCTCAAACATCTGACTGCAATCTCATTTTTAAAATGTTGTCGAAGCGTAAACTTGAAAAAATTTGTATACTTCTCTCTCTTATTTTATTTTAAGTAGAGTTACTAAGTTTATTATACAGGCACATGTTTGAGGGAAAATGTTTACATTTATTATTATTAGTATTATTTTAATAATAGTTAATAATATTTATGCTCTATAATTAACAAACGTTTTTGTATGCGCATTTCAAAAAATAAATCATTATAATAGATTTAACAAGTTAAAACTTTAATTACAATTTTACAGGATCCAGTAAATTTGCATTAAATTTATAACAGGGTAACATTAATCATCGTTAGTGTCTGCCACTATTCGCACGAAAAATTTGGTGCCATTAGTGTGACCACTGCGGAAAATGTGTGTGTATTAGTAAAAAAAAATGTGAGTATATTGAGTTTTTCGAACTTGCAGTGTGATGTGAGATTGGTGGGTAATACGCCAAACTTATGTTCATATTTGTAAAAGAATAATGAAAAAACGTATGAAATAAAAGACCAACCCGTGTATACTCTTAACATTGTTCTGTATGATATCTAGTTGAAAATATTAACATTCATGTTAAAATAGAAATAACTATTGCAAAGCTAATTAGAACAAACAAAAATTATGGCGGCATCTACTGTGGCATAGTCACGCTGAGCAAAATGAAGTGACACTCTGTTAATACAAAAGAAATGTATTTTCCCCACAACAAAATACTGCAGAATTTTATGTAAATAAAATAACCGATTTATTTCTAACATGCAGTTACTATCAATATACATACATACATATATATAATATATGTACATTATTTGTATTATTTAATATGTGTATGTATGTATATTTAAATATTACACACAAAAAATACAACATCAAACGTTATTTTTGTGTTTTTCTCTTTAAATAAATTAATACATAAATTTTTTTGCTAAATTTACATTTGGGCAATTCACAACAGGTGTTGTATATTGTATGTTGTATTGAAATACACAATACAATCATTTGTTGTGAACACTCAGTTGTATTTTCATATTGTAAAACGCTTTCTTTAGTAATTTTCGATCCAACGAGGAAAGATCGCTTCGTCGCTTCTGCTATTTTGTATAAGAGAAAACACTTGTCAGTGTTTGCTTTTTGGTCGTGAGATATACCCTGGAGTTTTAGTTACGTACCTCTTGCATTTTAATTTATAATGAAAAAAAAAAAATGTTAAATGTTTTGGTTGGTACTGAAAGAGAAAATACATACTAAAAATATAAACATTAATTTTTATATAAATAAACTTATCGATGTATTTGCGTTATTTGCATTGTTTGCCATATTTTATTTTATAATTATTTATGCTGATAATATTCTATGTATTTGTTTTTTCTTTTTCATAAAAACTGGCATTCACTTGGAACTGATATGTTATGATACAATATACAACATTTACAAAACATAGCAAATGAAGTTGGATCGTGTATCAGATTTTTCAGTGAAAATTACCAACAACAATTTTACACTATTGTAAAGTGATACACGATACAAGAGATACAACGATACATTACCCATTGTGAATTGCCCAATTGTTTTTTTTATTAACAACTAGGTATTTTAGCATTATTTGCTTTAGATGTTGGTGAATTTTTACTCCCTTTGTATTAACTCGTAGTGTCTGCTTGTCGAAAAAATTTTGGATCGATTTTAACCACTTTCCCGTGACCCAATCGATCTGAAATTTTGCAGGCAGGCTTGTGGCAATGACAGAAATGATCTAACATATTTTTTTAGTGATGCCAAAACAATGGAAACTTTTAAATTTTTCTACCAGAGTTGATAAAAAAATGTACAAAGGGTTTGTTTTTGTTATATTATTACCATAACGACCACAAAAACAACAAGTCCAGCTATGAAAACAATGCAAAATTTAGAATAACAACAAGAAAAATATAGAAATATCATGTTTTTCATTTTTTTTTTACTTTTTCAGAGATTTCCCTGGACCTGTTCCACCGATTTTAATGATTTTTGAAGTAGAAATCTTTCCATGAATTTGGTGAATCATTCTCACTAAAAATGATCACTGTAGCTGCACTATTGAGGGCGTGATCGTGACAAGAACAACATAGAAAATTATTTTTTTTTGCAAGACTTTTTTAGTTCTTCATTCAAATCTCGGGCCCTAATCGACCGATTTGGACGATTTTAAATAGCAAACTTCTCATGATGTTAGTGAATCATTTTTATGTCAACGAGTACCCTAGCTGCCGGATTGATGCCGTCATCGTGATTTCCACAGACGGACAGACGGACATCGCTATATCAACTCCGGTTGTTATAAGGATCACAAATATATAAATTTTATGGGGTCCAAAATTTTTTTTCTAATTATTACAAACGGAATGACAAACTGGAGTGGAGGGTATAACAACTCTACAACAGCAACAATGACAGTCATATGTTTTTCAAATAGGAAAAAACTGTTTATGTGTTAGTTTCGGTCATTCCCCAGTATGCATTGAAATATTATTTCTCCAATGTTGGAGAAAAGTTAAGTTCTTAAATTGATGTCAAATGTAATTCTCAACTTGGGTTGAACAATTTTTCTCCTTGTTTGCTTTCAACTTGACATCAAGTTGAGACTTAACATTTTTTCCAATCTTTGAGAAACATTTTTACTCTCAATTGGATATCCAACACTTTTCTCCACTTGAGACCAAACATTTTTTCAACTTGAATACGATTTGTGTTAAGTCTGAGATATTATTTAAATATGTCATAAATAATAAATTAAATTAAAAAATGCCAAAAAAGTACAAATAAATCATTGATATATTTTTAATTATTTCTGCTTTTTGTCGAATTTTTCAAAAAATGTACAACTAATTAATTCATTTATTTTTAATTCTAGATTTTAAAAAATGTACATAATATGTACATTTAATGTTAAATATGTACATAGTAATGTTAAATATATAATGAAATTAAATTGAAACATTAAAATAAGTACATTGTTTTCATTTCTAAAATTAGTATAATATTTTTTAATATGGCAATTCCGTACCTTCCATTTGATACCGATTGGAAATATTTCTTTGCTATCAAGTTGAGAATCACAAATTTCTCAATTTGATAACTATGAAAATCGCCATATAAAAATGTGCCTTTTAAGTTGAGAAGACTATATTCGAACTATTGAGGGCATTTGAGAATTAACGCTGGAGATTTGAGAAATGTATTTGATCTCAAATGCACCTCAAGTTGATAGCAAACAAAAATGTTTATTGGGACATTTATTGTAGGGTCGTTTGAACACACACAAAAAATAGAAAATAAATTGTCAATAAGCAAAGCAAGTGGCTTCGAAATTCGATGATGCCAGTTAATCATTTTTTGTTCACGCGGAATTTATAATTGGAGGAATTTTTTTCTCGAGAAATGTATTTTCCGTGAGAAAGAAATTCCTTGAGAATATTCATAATTGGGATGAATAACTTTTAATTGGAACTTTTTAGTCAGAATAAATCATAATTCTAGTTAGATATTGGTTAATATTTAATTAGAAAAAATATTGTGGTGGCATCTACGCAATTATTGAGGCAGTCACGGAAAAATTAAATGCAAGTCTGTTTTTTTTAATATAACAAAAATGGATTTTCCCTTTAACAAAATATGGCAGAATTCTTTATAAATGAAATGCAAAATGGAAAATCAATTTTGTGCTAATTCTTAACAAAATTAATAAAATATATATATATGTATTATTATATTTATTAATATTTGTAATTTTAAGGTGCTATTACACGAAGTGTTTTTTACATATGTACTGTCACTTTTTTTATCCATATGAAATTCTTCATGTCTGTCAAAATTGTCTTTTACATACGATTTATAATTTTTGCTATCACACGTGCGTATGTATTTCCGTATGACATAACCTCTAAATGTAAACAACAGCTGATTTAATTTGTGAATTTACAAAAATTTTTTGTTAAAAAAAGGTTATGTATTTTTTAATTGTTAATTAATACTAAGCAATTTATTTTTCTTTCAATATTAATCTTAAAAATTTACTCTGTTTTTCTTTCGCCACAAGCAGTGTTGTATTTTCATTTGTTTGTCATGCAAAAATAGAACCTGTTCTAATTGAAAAATTTACGTGTGACATTCTTCATGTATTGTACATAAACAATGTTTCATATGTATCACACGATGTGTACAACTTTTGTTGTGGGAAAATTTGACAGTACATATGTAAAAAACACATCATGTAATAGCACCTTTATTTGACACAATTTCACACACAGTTTTACAGATCAACTGTTTTCAACTGATTTAGAAGTTTTCTGTTTTTGAAACAGTAGTGCCAATTTGTAACATTTTGTGATGTAATGAAAATCGCAGAATAATAAGTTAATACACAATAAAAAATATTAAATTTTTAAGTTTTATATACATATTGCAATAAAAAAAACTTTGGTAAATTTACATTGAAGATGGTCAGAAATGAATGAGAAAAATATATAGACATTTTAGAAAAGCACATTTAATGTTAAACTTTATGCACAAAATATATGGGTTTTTGTTGTTTCGAATTTAACTGTGGCTCTAAGTGAAAAGTTTTAGACCGATCGTATATTACATCTTGAGGATCCTCACCTAATATTTTCAAATATTTTAAATTCTTTTTAACTCATTTAACCTCATTACGAAAATAGTAAAACAGTAAATATGGAAAATCCACGCACCTCAAAAAATTGTTTTCTATGAAATAAATTAAAGACATTTCATATTATACAATTTTCTTTCAAAAATGTATCAATTATTGCAAATTTGAAATTTGACATATAGTATTTGTACATATATTTGTATAGATTTCGCAGTATGAAAAGAACTATTATTTCTTTATTTAGAATATATGTAAGTATTGCTCGCAAAAAAATGCAACATCATGAATGAAACACATAGACGACTGCTGGCAGCAGCATTTGTAGTCGTATAGTCAGCTACTTGATTTTTCTGAATACGACAGCAACATATAATACAAATGCATTTTTATTTAAACATACAATTACTTTTACTTATTTAAAATGCATTAGTACAACGTAAAAATAAATAAATTAGTTTAACGCCTTTTGATTATTAATGGAATTATAGCCTTTCATTTTGCGATTTTTTTTTTAAACAAAATAAAATATTTCATAGCACTAACTTCTTTTACATATTTTGTTATATTGTCAACACTATTTTTGTTTTGTAGCCAACAAAACACACTTGCAGTTTTTTTTTCTATTTGAAGAACATATGACTGCCATTGTTGATGTTGTAGAGTTGTTTTTTTTTGATTTTGTTTCGTTAACTCTTTTGTATTAAAGCACCTCCAATATATGTATCCATTTTAGTTTGCAAATTCAGTATATTTATAATTTATTACTTACAGCAAAAAATAATAGAAACAATTTTATCAGTTATGCTTACGAAACTATATAAATAGACTTGAAGTTGGCTGCAAAAGCAGTAGCCTGTGTAAAGAACAAGTTAGCGACATGTAACTGTTACGTAACGTGTCAGCCTTTTTTTCACATGAAAAGTATTGGGACGTTCCGGTTACGTTCGGTAACTGTTTTAAATGATTTTCATGTAAAAAAAAAACAACTGACTAGTTACGGTTACGGTTAGAAAACATTGACCTTTTATATGTATTATAATGCTATGAATGCATTTATCTTTATTTTATTTTATTTATATATTCTTTTTTTTTGTATTGTATATTATTTTTTTTTATTATTATTACTATTTCATTTAATTATTTTTTTCTTTAAATAAATTAATACATAAAAATTTGTTTTTTAAATTATTGGTGAACTTTTACTCCCTTTATTTACTGCCTTTATATTAACTGGTAGTGTCTGCTTGTCGACAAAATTTTGGATCGATTTTTAGCCCCTTTCCCGTGAGCCAATCGATCTGAAATTTTGCATGCAGGCTCGTGGCAATGACAGAAATGATCTAACAAATTTTTTTAGTGATGCCAAAACAATGGAAACTTTTAAAATTTTCTACCAGAGTTCACAAAAAAATGTACAAAGGGTTTGTTTTTATTACATTATTACCACAACGACCACAAAAACAACAAGTCCAGCTATGACAACAATGCAACATTTAGAATAACAACAGGAACAATATGGAAACATCATGTTTTTCATTTTTTTTTTAATTTTTCATAGATTTACCTGGACCTGTTCCACCGATTTTAATGATTTTTGAAGTAGAAATCTTCCCATGAATTTGGTGAATCATTCTCACTAAAAATTATCACCCTAGCTATCCTATTGAGGGCGTGATCGTGACAAGAACAACATAGAAAATTATATTTTTTCAAGACTTTTTTTAGTTCTTCATTCAAATCTCGGGCCCTAACCGACCGATTTGGACGATTTTAAATAGCAAACTTTTCAGGATGTTAATGAATCATTTTTTATGCCAACGAGCATCCTAGCTGCCCGATTGATGCCGTCATCGTGATTTCCACAGACGGACAGACGGACAGACGGACAGACGGACATCGCTATATCAACTCCGGTTGTTATAACGATCACAAATATATATATTTTATGGGGTCCAAATTTTTTTTTCTAATTATTACAAACGGAATGACAAACTTATATATACCCTCTGCACACTGGAGTGGAGGGTATAATTAAAATGAAGATACACATTAGTTAGGCGTAACAAATTTAAAATTATATCAATTTTAAAATTGATTTTATACATACACAGAAAGAAAAAATTACAAAAGTAAATAAAAACAGATTGTTGGCACTGGATTAAAATCTGCAATAATTTTTTTTAATTAAGGTTTTTTGTAAATTGCTATCTATAATATTAATAGGCTAGGCGATTTCTTGTGACCAATGTTTTGTTCTACCGTTTTATACCGATTTTGACCAAACGTATATTATTTGAAAGGTACTTCCTTTCAGCCGTTTTGCAGATTTATAGATTTTAAAATTTTTTCACTTGTTTTGAGTACATTGCATTTAAAGTTGCTACTAACACATACATAAAATTATACATATGCTATGTGTGTTTTATTGAATTTGTTAATGTGTTTGTAATAAAAACGAGTTTGTTTTTTTGTGTTGATTTGTGAATGGGCTATAATTGATCAGCATACTTTTATGGTTTTTATTTAATGAAAAAATAAAATTTGAATGTACACTCGGGGCTACAATTTCGGGGGCTGGAATCTACTAGTATTGATAATTATTTGTAGATCTTTTTCGACAACTAAAGTATAGTTGTTGAAAATTAATGAATATTACATTAAAGAAAGAGCAGAAGATGAAGACCTTACTTCCACTCATCCGATCGATCTGAAACTTTGCCCACAGACTTGTGGCCAAAGATTAATTTTAAGATTGTCACACACAGTCACGCATAGTCACGCACAGACACGGAGTGATTTAAACCCCATTTCCCCTCATGCACTCAATCTGACTCTTGGTCCATGGACTTGTTGTGACCAAAGATTAATTTTAAAATAGTCACGCAAAGTCACGCACAGTCACGGAGAGATTCAAAGCTCATACGCATAAGGACAGAAAAAGTTTTAATAAAAATTTTGTTTTTATGGGTCAGATTATTTAAACTCTTTCTTTTAACTCATACTGTCTGTCTGTCTGTGGTGGGAAAACCCATTCCCCTTATCCAATTGATCTGAAACTTGGCCCATAGTCTTGTTGTGTCTACGGATTAATTTTGGGGTAGTCATGCACAGTCACGCATAGTCATGGAGTAATATAAATGTCATTTCTCCTGATCAGATCGATCTGAAACTTTGTCCATACACTTGCTGTGAAAAAAAGATAAACTTTGACTTAGTCACGCACAGTCACGGAGAGATTTAAAGCGGATTTCTCCTCACCTGATCAATCTGAAACTTGGTCCATACACTTGCTGTGAAAAAAGATTATCTTTGACTTAGTCACACACAGTCACGTATGGTCACGCACAGTCACGGAGTGATTTAAAACCCATTTCCCCTTATCCGATCGATCTGAAACTTGGTCGATAGACTTGCTGTGAAAAAAGATTTTCTTTGACAAAATTACGCACAGTCACGCATAGTCACGCACAGTCACGAAGTGATTTAAAACCCATTTCCACTTATACGATCAAACTGAAACTTTGTCCATGGACTTGTTGTCACCAAATATTAACTTAAAGATAGTCACGCAGTCACGGAGTGATTTAAAGGAAAGAAAAAATTTTCTTACGTTAGATTTGAAGTAATTTTTCAGACATATCTATAATATTAATAGGCTAGGCGATTTCTTGTGATCGATGTTTTGTTCTACCGTTTTATCCCGATTTTGACCAAATTTATACTATTTGAAAGGTATTTGTTTTTAGCCGTTCCGTAGAATTACAGATTTTTATATTTTTTCCTTTATTTTGAGTAAATTGCATTTAAAGTTGCTACTAACACATACATAAAATTATACAATGCTAAGTGTGTGTTTTTTAAATTTGTTAATATGTATGTAATAAAAATGAGTTGGTTTTTTTGTGTTGATTTGTGAGAGATTCAAAACTCATATTTATATGGAAAGAAACAGTTAAAAAAAAATTGTTTTTATGTTTTAGATTATTTAGAACCTAAAATATTCGGCTACTTTCATAGATTTTTTATAATCTCTGCAAAAGCATCTCTAGTTCTCTCCTCTTTCAGGCGATTCCCTATATCTCGGATACCAATCCACACCTGTATATTAGTAAACCATGTTATTTTCTTTCGCCCTCTAGTAGACTTTCATTCCCTCTAGTAGACTTTCATTCAATATTTGCTCGCGTAATGATTTTTACGAGCTTATATTCTGGGTTCCTCATAATGTGGCCAAAATATGCTTATTTTCGTTTTTTTATTGGGGTTAAGAGCTCTCTATTGCGGTTTTTTCCCCAGTACCACGCTGTTCGATATAACGTAGGTCCATTGTATTTTGAGTACTCGTCGATAAATCCACAGTTCGAAAGTTTCCAGCTTATTTATATCCACAGTTTTTATGATCCATACCTCCACTACATATAGCAGAACAGACCATAGGTCTTGACGAATTGTGGTTTCGTTTTAAGATTAATGTCATGGCTGGTAAAAACTTTTTTATAATTAAAAATATGCTTCCCTTGCCATTTCAAAATGGCAAAAATCCTTCTGGTCATTGATTAAAACCCCGATATATTTAAAATTGTGAACTTTTGCGACGTAGGTGTATTGTATCTTTAAGCTGGTTGAGTTGGGGCAATTTTTCTACTCACAATCATATATTTCGTTTTCCTGATATTAATCTTCAGGCCATATGTTTGACTATATACAGTCAATCTGTCTACTAGATCTTGTAGTTCAGACATAATATCAGCCAGTGAGGTAGTGTCATCAGCGTACATCTATAATATAAATAGGCCAGGCGATTTCTTGTTACCGATGCTACTGTGTCAGTTTTAATCATATTTTGACCACACATGCCTCATTTGAAAGGTATTTCTTTTTAGCTGTCCACCAGATTTACAGATTTTAAAATTTAAATTTTTTTTGATTAAACTTTTAAAGTTGCTACCAACACATACATAAAATTGTACAATGTCATGTGTGTGGTTATTAAATTTGTTAATGTGTTTGTAATAAAAATGAGTTTGTTTTTTGTGTTGATTTTTGAATTGGCTATAATTGATTAGCATACGCTTTAGGGTCTTAATTTAATGAAAAAATTAAATTTCCTAGAATTTGCACTCGAATTTTGAAGGCTGGAATGTGCTAGTAATTATAATTATAATTAACTAAAATAGCCCAGCACTCCAAATTCGAGTGCAAATTTTAGAAAATTTTATTAATTCTTTAAATTTTTTTCTTTCAATGTTTTTTTTTCTTATCTATAAAAATTTATGAATATTTAAATAAAATTCATCCTATAGCTATGCTAATCAATTTTAGCAATTCACAATTCAGCATTGGGCGTGTGATATACATTTATAATGAAAATGATTAGCATACCTTTAGGCTCACATAAAATTATTTGTTATAAATATTTTATTTTATTTTATAAAATATATTTTAAACACATATTATGCATAGGTTTTATCATACGGTATTTCTCCTCCATATGAGCTATATCAGTGCCAATTTTCCCACCCCTCCGAGGCCGCATTTTGCTGAAAAAGGGAAGAAAAAAATTTTTCCTTCACGTATTGATATATAGATATTTGAATTGATCAAAGATTAAAATGTTTGACAATTTCAAACCATTTATAGAAATTATTAATGTTAATATATGTTTTGTTGTATGTATGTACATTAGGGTGGTCCTTAGAAATGAAAATGTGATTTTGTGGATAGGCGGAGTCCACTTTGTTACCTTTCAATATAAAACTAGTAAATGTGAAGTTTGTGGACAATCGGATAAAGAAAAGTCGCGCCGGAAAATATTGGGGAAAATATTACCTTTTTTTTGATTTTACGAAAATTTCGTTCTATAGTTTAATTTATCCGACAAGTTGTTATAAGAATCGGGATCAGTATAAAATTGTCTTTCCAAGAAGCTATAAAAATTCAAAATGGAATAAAAATTCGCCAAGAAATTGGAAATGACCCAGACCACTTTTGTGCCAAAAAAAAAAACTGGGTCATGAAATTTGATAGTATTTTTTCAACTTTGAGAAATTGATTAAAGCTATAATTTTTTTGTCTCTTTACTTATAAGTAATCAGATATGAAGTATTGTTTTATTACCACGTTGTTAACCCATTGCGCGTTGATACCGAAAATGGGAAATTTTTTTGATAAAATTTTGAAAACTCCTTTTTCAAGTTTTAAATAATTTTCTTAAACAAAATTAAAAAAAAATGGCTCTTGCACTTTAAGGTTTCATTAAGTACATATTACAGTTTAACTGTGTGAATTTTTAAGTAAATCCCTTTGCCAGAATTTTTTTTACAAGGATTTTATTTTTGCGGATTTGGAGAAAAATGGGATTTTTGGAAAATATTCTGTAAATGTACTCTCTCTAAATACTTTGTATCAAAAATTCATCACTTTTCTACTTTTGAATGTTATATGCTATCTTAATCCTTTTGGAATTGGGGCCACATGTGACCCCAAGCTAATAAAAGACAATTTATTCAAAAAATTCAAATATTTTGTAAGTGCTGTTGAATTTTTAGATACGATGCTTGAAATATAATAACCAAATGTGTAGAACCTCCGTTCCTCAAATTTGGGATAAATCCGAAAACGCTAATAAAAGACAATTTATTCAAAAGAATATGAAATATAAAATTAATATAATAATATAAAATTAAAGAAAAGCAATACTTGTTGCAAGTCGTAAGTGATTACGGAAAACAATTTGAAACGCACACTTAATCATCCTTAAATACACCAAAATAAATAGAACTAATTTGATATTTCATATTCTTTTGAATAAATTATTTTTTATTAGCTTTGGGCCATTTGTGTGTCTTCTTATTTTATTTAGAATAATATTGATAGTTTTTATACATAAAATAATTTAAATTAAGATAAAATTTAACATTTTAAAGTAGAAAAGTGACGAATTTTAGATACAAAGTATTTAGAAAGAGCACATTTACAGAATATTTTACAAAAAACCCATTTTTCTCGAAATCCACAAAAATAAAATCCACAAAAATAAAATTACTTAAAAATTCACACAGTTAATCTATAACATGTATTTAATGAAACCTTAAAGTGCTAGATCCATTTTTTAAAATTTTGTTTAAGAAAATTATTTAAAACTTGAAAAAGGAGTTTTCAAAATTTTATCAAAAAAAAATCCCATTTTCGGTCTCAATGCGCAATAGGTTAACAGCGTGGCAATAAAACGATACTTCATATCTGATTACTTATAAGTATAGAGACAAAAAAATTATGGCTTTAGTCATTTTCTCAAAGTCGAAAAAATGCTATCAAATTTTATGACCTGGTTTTTTTTTGGCACAGAAGTAGTCTGGGGTATTTAATATCTCTTGGTGAATTTTTATTTGGTTTTTAATTTTTATAGCTTTTTGAAAATATAATTTAATACTGATCCCGATTCTTACAACCACTTGTCGGAAACGTTAAACTATATTCGTAAAATCTCAAATTTTTCCCATATAAACACACTTGAAATTTTCAATCGATTTCCGGCGCGACTTTTCTTTATCCGATTGTCCCCAAACTTCACATTTATTAGTTCTATATTTAAAGGTAACAAACTGGGCCCCGCCTGTCCCCAAAATCGCAAAAATGCCCATATAACGTAGGACCACTCTAATGTACATATATTAATTTTAATTATAAACGTAATTAAAATAAATTTAAATTTAATTTTATTTTTTCATTATATAAAAATTTCAAAACAAGTTATTGTTTTCAATATGAGATAGATACTTATTCTATTATTGAAAATTTTTATTCCAGTAATAAAATCGGTTCAATTAAAAAATTAATTGTATTTAAGAAAATGTACTTACTATAGAAGTTGAGTTGTCGAAATATTTTCTGTTTAATAATTTCTGAGAGTATGAACAACATGTAATTATTGAAAGTAAAGACTGTACACGAAAATAAGTTTGTAGAAATTAATAAAAATAAAATAAAAATATTTGCGATAAAAGAAATCTTCTGGCATTAACTATAAAAATTTACCCAATTTTTTTAGGTTTTGTTTTTCTGTAAAAGAAAGAGAGGAAAATGTGCTCTGAAAAAAAATTCAATAATTGGTAACAAATTACTGTTGTCAGTATTAAATAGAAAATACTCAATACAAAAAACCCAATTTGAAGAAGTCATTATTAAAATATAATTGTTAATTTTTAACAATTTTGTTGCTCAATATGAGAAAACGAGTTGATAAAAAAAATTGTTGAGTGTTTACAATTTTACTTTAAAAAAATAAATATTTATTCTATAAACAAAATCGGTTATTGGTGACTTTTGAATTAAAAAAAAAATCAGGTGAGTCCGATCACAGGGGAGATGTGTAAACATCTTCTAGTAATTTAAGATTTTTTTATGGCACTTTTTTAAAATCATCTATGTATCACTTATAGCAATCAACTGCAGGGGCTCTGCTAATATAAAAATATTTCTTATTATTTATTATTTCAACCGGTTAACTTTTAATTTATATTTCCTATTTTTCATTTTCTATCTTTAATTTTTACCATTTTCATTTTTCGTTTTTTATTTTTCATTTCATTTTTTATTTTTCATTTTTCATTTTTTATTTTTTGTTTTTCATTTTATTTTTCATTTTTTATTTTTCACTTTTCATTTTGTATTTTTTTTATTTTTTATTTTTCGTTTTTAATTTTTTATTTTTTATTTTTTATTTTCTATTTTTACTTTTTTCCATTTTCATTTTTCGTTTTTAATTTTTCAGTTGTTATGTTTCATTTTTTGTTTTTTATTTTTTATTTTTCATTATTTATTTTTCATTTTTCATTTTTAATTTTTAATTTTTAATTTTTAATTTTTAATTTTTAATTTTTAATTTTTAATTTTTAATTTTTAATTTTTAATTTTTAATTTTTAATTTTTAATTTTTAATTTTTAATTTTTAATTTTTAATTTTTAATTTTTAATTTTTAATTTTTAATTTTTAATTTTTAATTTTTAATTTTTAATTTTTAATTTTTAATTTTTAATTTTTAATTTTTAATTTTTAATTTTTAATTTTTAATTTTTAATTTTAATTTTTAATTTTTAATTTTTAATTTTTAATTTTTAATTTTTAATTTTTAATTTTTAATTTTTAATTTTTAATTTTAATTTTTAATTTTTAATTTTTAATTTTTAATTTTTAATTTTTAATTTTTAATTTTTAATTTTTAATTTTTAATTTTTAATTTTAATTTTAATTTTTAATTTTAATTTTTAATTTATAATTTTTAATTTTTAATTTTTAATTTTTAATTTTTAATTTTTAATTTTTAATTTTTAATTTTTAATTTTTAATTTTTAATTTTTAATTTTTTATTTTTAATTTTTAATTTTTAATTTTTAATTTTTAATTTTTAATTTTTAATTTTTAATTTTTAATTTTTTAATTTTTAATTTTTAATTTTTAATTTTTAATTTTTAATTTTTAATTTTTAATTTTTAATTTTTAATTTTTAATTTTTAATTTTTAATTTTTAATTTTTAATTTTTAATTTTTAATTTTTAATTTTTAATTTTTAATTTTTAATTTTTAATTTTTAATTTTAATTTTTAATTTTTAATTTTTAATTTTTAATTTTTAATTTTTAATTTTTAATTTTTAATTTTTAATTTTTAATTTTTAATTTTTAATTTTTAATTTTTAATTTTTAATTTTTAATTTTTAATTTTTAATTTTTAATTTTTAATTTTTAATTTTTAATTTTTAATTTTTAATTTTTAATTTTTAATTTTTAATTTTTAATTTTTAATTTTTAATTTTTAATTTTTAATTTTTAATTTTTAATTTTTAATTTTTAATTTTTAATTTTAATTTTTAATTTTTAATTTTTAATTTTTAATTTTTAATTTTTAATTTTTAATTTTTAATTTTTAATTTTTAATTTTTAATTTTTAATTTTTAATTTTTAATTTTTAATTTTTAATTTTTAATTTTAATTTTTAATTTTTAATTTTTAATTTTTAATTTTTAATTTTTAATTTTTAATTTTTAATTTTTAATTTTTAATTTTTAATTTTTAATTTTTAATTTTTAATTTTTAATTTTTAATTTTTAATTTTTAATTTTTAATTTTTAATTTTTAATTTTTAATTTTTAATTTTTAATTTTTAATTTTAATTTTTAATTTTTAATTTTTAATTTTTAATTTTTAATTTTTAATTTTTAATTTTTAATTTTTAATTTTTAATTTTTAATTTTTAATTTTTAATTTTTAATTTTTAATTTTTAATTTTTAATTTTTAATTTTTAATTTTTAATTTTTAATTTTTAATTTTTAATTTTTAATTTTTAATTTTTAATTTTTAATTTTTAATTTTTAATTTTTAATTTTTAATTTTTAATTTTTATTTTTTAATTTTTTAATTTTTAATTTTTAATTTTTAATTTTTATTTTTAATTTTTAATTTTTAATTTTTAATTTTTAATTTTTAATTTTTAATTTTTAATTTTTAATTTTTAATTTTTAATTTTTAATTTTTAATTTTTAATTTTTAATTTTTAATTTTTAATTTTTAATTTTTAATTTTTAATTTTTAATTTTTAATTTTTAATTTTTAATTTTTAATTTTTAATTTTTAATTTTTAATTTTTAATTTTTAATTTTTAATTTTTAATTTTTAATTTTTAATTTTTAATTTTTAATTTTTAATTTTTAATTTTTAATTTTTAATTTTTAATTTTTAATTTTTAATTTTTAATTTTTAATTTTTAATTTTTAATTTTTAATTTTTAATTTTTAATTTTTAATTTTTAATTTTTAATTTTAATTTTTAATTTTTAATTTTTAATTTTTAATTTTTAATTTTTAATTTTTAATTTTTAATTTTTAATTTTTAATTTTTAATTTTAATTTTTAATTTTTAATTTTTAATTTTTAATTTTTAATTTTTAATTTTTAATTTTTAATTTTTAATTTTTAATTTTTAATTTTTAATTTTTAATTTTTAATTTTTAATTTTTAATTTTTAATTTTTAATTTTTAATTTTTAATTTTTAATTTTTAATTTTTAATTTTTAATTTTTAATTTTTAATTTTTAATTTTTAATTTTTAATTTTTAATTTTTAATTTTTAATTTTTAATTTTTAATTTTTAATTTTTAATTTTTAATTTTTAATTTTTAATTTTTAATTTTTAATTTTTAATTTTTAATTTTAATTTTTAATTTTTAATTTTTAATTTTTAATTTTTAATTTTTAATTTTTAATTTTTAATTTTTAATTTTTAATTTTTAATTTTTAATTTTTAATTTTTAATTTTTAATTTTTAATTTTTAATTTTTAATTTTTAATTTTTAATTTTTAATTTTTAATTTTAATTTTTAATTTTTAATTTTTAATTTTTAATTTTTAATTTTTAATTTTAATTTTTAATTTTTAATTTTTAATTTTTAATTTTTAATTTTTAATTTTTAATTTTTAATTTTTAATTTTTAATTTTTAATTTTTAATTTTTAATTTTTAATTTTTAATTTTTAATTTTTAATTTTTAATTTTTAATTTTTAATTTTTTAATTTTTATTTTTAATTTTTAATTTTTATTTTTTTATTTTTTTTTTTTTTTTTAATTTTTAATTTTTAATTTTTAATTTTTAATTTTTAATTTTTAATTTTTAATTTTTAATTTTTAATTTTTAATTTTTAATTTTTAATTTTTAATTTTTAATTTTTAATTTTTAATTTTTAATTTTTAATTTTTAATTTTTAATTTTTAATTTTTAATTTTTAATTTTTAATTTTTAATTTTTAATTTTTAATTTTTAATTTTTAATTTTTAATTTTTAATTTTTTAATTTTTAATTTTTAATTTTTAATTTTTAATTTTTAATTTTTAATTTTTAATTTTTTTAATTTTTAATTTTTAATTTTTAATTTTTAATTTTTAATTTTTTAATTTTTAATTTTTAATTTTTAATTTTTAATTTTTATTTTTAATTTTTAATTTTAATTTTTAATTTTTAATTTTTAATTTTTAATTTTTAATTTTTAATTTTATTTTTAATTTTTAATTTTTAATTTTTAATTTTTAATTTTTAATTTTTAATTTTTAATTTTTAATTTTTAATTTTTAATTTTTTAGTTTTTAATTTTTAATTTTTATTTTTTAATTTTTCACTTTTCATTTTTCATTTTTTATTGTTCATTTTTCATTTCTTCTTTTTCATTTTTCATTTTCAAACAGGTTATTACATGTCATAATTTTTTCACCAATGCAATCATAAGTCACACCGATTTTTTCTTACGGCTCACATGTTACGTTGTTTTTGTGATTGTATTGTGAAATAGAAATTTACCCCCCTGCGCGTATAGATGTTCACACATTAAAAATTTATTGTATTTACGAAAAAATTTTATTCTCTTAACATAATCGGTTCAATTAAAAAAGTAATTGTATATACGAAAATGTACTTACTATTAAAATTGAGTTGTTGAAAATTTTTTCTGTTTAATAATTTCTGAGAGTATGGAAAACGTGTTTGATATTAAATGTAATAATTGAATGTAAAGACTATCCACGAAAATGAGTTTATAAAAATTAATAGAACTAATTCTGGCCATTACTATAAAAATTTCCCCAATTTTTAGGTTATTTCTTTTTTCTGTAGAAGAAATAGAGTAACATGTGCTATGAAATCTACCGATTTCATTTTATCACTTTTTAGAATTTATTAGATTCAATAATTAAATTATGATTTATATAATATTCACATGAACATCATTTGTACGTTTCAGCCAGCGTTGCACGTATGTATGTTTCCCCCCCCACATTAAGCAAAAATATTATTTCGATTATTAATTCAGCACTGTTTACTACGGTATGCCATATTCAAAACTTTGCAGAACATAAACATGTAATTTCACAATATATATTAATAATTTAGTACATCTGTTTTCAACCCCCCATATATTATGAGTGGGAAGATTCATACGTATAAGATTTTGGAATAAATTAACGGAACGTAGATGACAAGAATTTACGTGAAGATATTTCGTTTTTTTTTTTCTTTTTAAAGAAAATTATGAATTTTGATGTACGAGTATGAATTGGATTTTTGTGAAAAAATTTATTATTATATTAAGACCTCTCCAGAGAATAAACTCTATTCAAATCTTGTGCGAAAAAAACGTGTTACGTGCCATTTTCACACTTTTTCTTTAACAGCAAAAAGCGACAAAATCCTAAAACACTAACAACAAAAATATATTGAAATTGGTGTTACCGGTTTAAGAGGGATTTTATTTTCATTTATAATGTAATTATTTTGTCACTCACTGACAATTTAGCGTATTAAAATATTTTTGCAATATGTAAGTGTTAAAAATTTACGAAATGCAAATTCTAAAGAAAATAAGGTTTAAAAGGTGGCAAAGTCCATATGTTACTCAAGAACTAGTACTGTGGAAACTTTTTCTGATGCTGTTGGAAACAAAGTTACATAAACACTTATGAATAGAATTAAGTATAGGGATGAAATTCTGCTATAAAGTATAAACAATGTTTCTTTTATTTCTTAGTTTATTTTAGGTTATAATTTTTCATAATTTTTATTTTAAGAATAACATGATGTAATGTAATTAATGAAAAATTCATTTCTATCTTATGGTACACCTTTTATGTCTGGCATAAATAATTGGCAAACATTGTAATTTTTGTTTTGACGAAAAGTTTCTAATTGAATTCGAAACACTTTTTTCCCTTTGATAACAAAATGATAAAGGGCGAATAAATGTTTAGAATATAAATTAAAAATTGATGTAACTAACTCTTCTGGACTAATCACAGTGATTTACAAAACCCATTGCCGAAATACACAACAGTTTTTAAGTATTGGGTACATTTTAAATTCTAATCCTTGTAATGTCAAACTTTTAGAAGTAACAAATATTTCATTTGAAACATTTATCATTTTATGATTAATCGATCCAAAAATTAGCGGTAAGTGAATCATTTGCTTATTTTATAATACTTGTGTACAGTGTTCTACAGAACTAATGTTTAACAATTTAGTAAAAAAAAAGTCATTTAAGTGCATAGATTGTAAAAATTTTTTAACAAGTATTTTTTTGATTTTTTAAACGTCTCTTAAATAACAATATCATAATAAATCTTAAACTAAAAAAAAAATTTTTTTTTCTATAATAATTTTATATATATATATATATATTAATATATATTTACGCTGATCCCTGACTCACTGACTGACTGACTGATTCTGTAACGCTGAAATAATACACACACACATAGTACTCCCTACAAAGCTATGGGAAATACACAAACAAAATTTAATCTTTCTCATTTTATACAAACCCACACACAATTTTCTCTCTTCTTTGTTACCGACCAGTGCTGCTAATAAAATCTTCTGAAAATGTACAATTTTGGAAACTAAATCACCAAAATTGTCATTTTTAAAAGAAGAAATTGTCAAGAAAATTTTACCGCTTATAAAACTCGAAAAAATATTACAAAAAGAAGCAATAAAATTTATTCATATCATTCATATACGAATATTATTACAGCATTGGTTATTTCTATATATAAAAATGTATTAGTGGTGAAATTTCAACGAACAAAATTTAACACAGCAATCAACTAAATAATTTTATGGACATGTATCTATAGCTGAAACATATAATATAGGTTTAAAGTATAGCCGTAATTAAAACTTAAATCTTAAATGGAGATGCTATTCAAGGTGTTTCCGTTTTGAAACGACTTGACCCAGAATTAACTCTATATATATTTTGTAATTTACATTTACACTATACTAAAACTATCAATTTGCGATTTACAACCCATTAATTGTTAACCCTTGAAATCCTAATTTTTATACTACTGAATATTTAAAATCTTCAATCATCATTTTAACAAATTTAAAAAATCATTTTAACAAATTGAAAAATCGTCGAAATTAAAATAAGTTGTCAAAATTAGCAGCACTGCTAACGACAATAGCACTACATATGCAGATTTCGTGTTAAATATGGAATAAGATGAACGCAAAAAATGCATCAAAAAACTAATATCTATTCAAATTCTTTAAATTCCCTTTGTTGGTCAATGAAAAAATTCTGCAAAAAAAAGTAATGAAGGAAATTTTAAACATTTTTATTTTTCTCATTTAACGTCGTCCGATATGCATACATGCTTTTTTTTATCAAACTAAACTTTACCGTTTGTCTGTTTTGTTTTTCATCTCAAAGTTGTTTTGAATTGTTAGGAGTGTTTTCGCTCAGGTTCTCTGATGGACGCACTTACCAAAGAGTATGCTTTTTTTGATAAATATTTGAGCAAAAAGAGATCTTCAATGTGGATTTTGTTGTTGTCCAATGTATGATTCCGTTTAAAGCTCTGTATTGAAAAGCACTTGAAAAAATAGTGCAATATTAAGTTTAAAATTTAAATTATTCTGACTTTGCTTAATTAAATTACATTGCAATTTCAGAGGAGAGGTGTGAAAATAATTTTTTTTCACTCATAATATTAATTTTTGCATAATTTGCTTTCAAAAAATTTAGACAAACATAAATTACGTAAATATGTAGGTATATTTAAGATTTTAAATTGAATAATTTATTGAAATTATCATAGAAGAATTAAAGGCGATTTGGATAATAATTTTGTTTTTTAAGTAAAACTAATACGCCCTTATTTTTTTTTGGATTTATATATAACTGAAAAATGTTCGCTTTTTACAGTTCACATTTATGATGACATATGAAATATTATTTTCTCTTTTTTGTAGGTGTATTGGTGTTTGCACTTCCTTAAGGGGTGGTAGGTTTTAAAACCTTTTTTGCATTTCTCTTTCTGAATGCACAACATTTCGAAGGTGTTGTGTCAAAATTTTAAGTAAATCAGAGCAAAACTTAAGAAGATACAGCGTTTCCAGCGACCGGCCTCATACGGTATATAGTATATAAATCATAGTATATAAATTCGAAGTCCGTCAACATCATAACTCAAAATCTACTTGACCGATTCTTTTGCAAGTTTAGACACTATATCTACATATAAATCATCACGTAACCACGAAGCGTTTTTTTTAATTCCATTTTCTTTCCCATTTTTTAACAACAAATTCCCGAAATTGTATAGCAAAAATCGTTTTTCACTTCAAAATACTGCCAAAAAAAAAATTGAAAAAACTCTTCGTCACCTTTGAAACGCGTTCCGATTTTTTTATTTCACATGATCCGGTAACGAGTTATGATGTTCACCGCAAAACAACAACGGACTTATTTATTAAAATTTTTAATTGAAATTTTTTTCAAAGATTCTTCAAATATAATGCTATAACGTATATATGAAATAAATAATTTAACATTATTCATATCTTTCAAAAAGAATTATGAAAATACAACTTTTTTTAACTTTTAAAACCTTACCCCCCTTAAGAAACTTTTAGGAACCTTGCCCTAAAACGTTTTTTTTTCTATGCTATTCTATTTTTCTACAATAAAATGGAGTTAGGTTATAGCGAACTCGGCGGGACCGGCCAAATAGTTCCTTAAGTTCGTTATAACCGTAGTATTTTTTTGATTTGTCCGAAAGATTTAAAAAGTTTTTTTAGTTGAATAAGTTTATTTATTTTGGGGCATTTTAAAAAGTTGTAAAACAATTAAATTACTAAAAAGATACATATTAATTGTTTGTCTTAATAAGACTAAAATTACCGAGTTTCTATCAGAATAAAATATTTTTTTAAAATCATATAATATGAAAAACTCCTTATGTATAAAAGCAGAAAGTACAAAGCAAAGGTTGGCTACTGACAAACTTTTAAGAAAATATACATAAAAGGACCTTTTACAAAACTTCATTTGAAAATCGAAGTTTTTGTTTTGTATTAAAATTAAATGAAAATAAAATTAAATTACATTGAAATTAATTTTTTTTAAATATATAAAATATACGAAAATTCTGAAATGGAAAAAAAAAATTTGTTTGTTAAAGTCAAAAGTTTGATATAACCACTGTTCGCTGTAAGAGAAGCAATTTGTATGAAAAATGTGATTAAAACACTTGGGACCGAAGAAATTCTTCGCTATAAAAAAAATTTATTACAACCATGGTTCGTTATAAGCGAACTCCATTGTATTAATAATTTTGGGAATCTGAAATCTCCTCACTTTGCCCGGCCTTCCCATGTTCAAGTCAAATTGATCACACATCCAATAGTCAAAAAATTGTTAAGCAACTGTCCCATTGAAAAATTGAAAGAGAGAATTGAAACGTATGATTGTTTGTATGATTATGACTGAGAGATTGACTGATTCTGTAACGCTGACCAAAATGATACGGTTCTAATTCCTAAGATTGATCCCGCCCCAACCGACACCACATTACCTTTCATATTTAAACGCCGCCAGTTTCCACTAATTCCTGCATACGCAATTACCATAAACAAGGCTCAAGGCCAGTCATTTGATTTGGCATTAATTTGGAGACCGCGGTATTTTCACATGGCTAACTGTATGTGGCTTTGTCACGATCAAAAGTTGCAATCCAAGTTAAGATACGTATTCAATCGAACCCACAGCAAGGAAAACTATTAAATGACCAACGATTCAAGAGATTCTAAATTGAAAAACTTTTTTGCCAAATATTTATTTCTTATCTGTTTTGATACTTATGTATAGAAATTCTACAGACACAATCTTTTTTGAAATGTACATATGTAACAATATAATTTTCAATTTACTGCTATATTAAAAGAAATATAATTTAGTATAAATTTTTCGTGTATTTAAATTTAAACTGTTTTATTCATAATTTTTAAACGGGCGCCTAGGCGCCACACAATTAACTAGATTTCTATATTTAGACATAATTTACTGGTTTCTTACTTTAAATGAAATGAAATGATGGCGTTATATATGGACGGATTACAGCAGTTGAAATGTCGCAATAAAGTGTAGCTTCAAAATCAAGAATATATATCTTTTTCAGAGTAAGACATGAGGTAGGTAGACTTAAGAGCTGATGCAACTCCGGATCATCTAGCTGTTCCGATGCTAACATCTTAAAATCCAACGGTGATGGCGTAGAAATTACCTTTATGCGAGAGAGTGCATCGGCGACTACGTTATCCTTTCCGCTAATATGACGAATATCTGTTGTGTGTTGGCTGATGTAATCCAGATGCCGCAATTGCCGTGGTGACGCCTTTTCTGGTCGTTGTTTAAATGCATATACCAAAGGTTTATGATCAGTAAAAATGGTAAATACACGACCCTCTAAGAATTACTGAAAATGTTTAAGAGTGGAGTTCGCTGCTAATAATTCATGATCATAAGCACTGTATTTTAACTGTGCATTGCTCAACTTTTTTGAATAAAAGCCTAAGGGTTTCCACTCACCATTTACATGCTGCTGCAATACGCCACCCATTGCGAAATCTGAGGCATCTACACATAATGAAAGCGGAGCATTTCCCTTGGGATAACACAAAAGCGATGCCCCTGCCAGTTGATCCTTACATTGTTGAAATGCTTGTTCCAAAACCTGAGTCCAATCTATAGATCTAGAGTCATTCTTACGATTTCCTTGGTAAATGCCATGAAGAAAAGCTTGAGATTTTGCTGCGTCTGGTATGAATCTACGGTAAAAATTAATCATATCTAAAAAACGTCTTAAGTCCTTAACCGTTTTTGGACGTTTGTAATTTATAATTGCATCTACATGACTGGGTAATGGTTTTAAGGGTCTATGAAATAACTCCCACGAAATAAGTCCCACTTTTAAAAACGAAATAAGTCCCACCAAAAATTGCTTAAAAAAATGAAATAACTCCCACGAAAAAAGTCCCACTTTTGAAAACGAAATAAGTCCCACCAAAATGAAATGATTTAAAAATTTACTTGAAATGAAATAACTCCCACTCAAAATGAAATAACTCGCCCTTGAATAATATATTTCTTAAATGAATTAAGTCCCACTTTCATAAACGAAATAAGTCCCACTTTTTCACTGTTTAATGCGATTTCAAATAAGAAGTATTTGGCTCTTCGAAAAAAACACACGTCGAATAATATGAATAATGAAAGCAGAGGAATAATAAAGAAAAATCGTATGCAAGCTTGCAGAAGGCTTCTTAATGGAATGGATTTTACGAATTTTGATAGAGTTCGGTCAAGGAACGTATAGAGAATGCCTACTAGTAACAACGTTTGGATTCGTAAATGGATTAAGTACCGATCAATTGTTCTTATTATTAAGATGGAAACCGTTTCGGAAGGACCATCAGATTAAAATTATCGACCTTTATAAATGGCTTGAAGATGCAGTGCATGGTAGACGGTATTATAGTTTTAACGTGGCATTGGGATTAGTTGTATTTTGTAATGGTGATATTAGAAAACATGGAACACGAATTCCACTTTCCTACTAAAAATATAATAAAACACATACATACGTAATTACGTCAACAATTTTTTTTAATATTGTTTTTCCAGTAGTTAAGTTCGGTACCTATTTGTACACATTTCTTTAAAGTTTTTTTATTATAGTAAGTATAAAGTAATTAATAACAAAAAAAGGAGAGCCATGAGAGATAAGGACAAAAAATTATAGTTGTCCCTTTTACGAAATGTCCAATATATAACTTTTTGCATAAGAAAAAAATGAGAAATAAAGCCATAATGGCCTTATATTTCATGGCTCTATCGCACCCCTCCATAAAAAAATCATTTATTTATCAGATAAATATTTGAAGGGTTTCATTAACTTCTGCACGACAGAATGGACATACTAGTTTACTGGTTTGATCAATTTTGTGAGTTTGCATTGTAAGACAGCATTCACTGCAAATTTTCAAGTGCTTACAAGGAAAAAATAAGATATTTGGCTGCTTTATGAAACAAACCACGCACATATTATTATTAATTGTATTCTGGTTGGTTTCAATATGGTTTAACGACTCGTCTTCAATGTCCTCTTCCAAATATGATAATTCTTCAAAAAGATCTTCATCAGGCTCCATTTGTACAATTAAAATATTTTTTGATAACACCAGTTGGTCAAGGAATTTAGAAGGAGTTATAGTACCTTGTAAGAGATCATTCTTGAATTTCGAAATCATATCTGCTTTCAAAACACAAGACTTTTTAATACGCTTTTTTCCCACACTACCATTGGTATTCACCAATAATTCAAATTTTCTTACTTTTTTAAATTCTTTCATCCGTAAAAATGCTACAAATTTGAAAAAAGTAGCCTTCTTTGGAATGCTTTTTCCTACGACGCTATTGTAAGCTTCCATTGCAGACGTAGTGCGGATTTCAGTATCGAAAACTGAAAAGTTATGTGGACCGATCTGTAATAATGAAATCATAACACCTTTTTGTAAATATTATGTAAAAGGGAATATTGTACCTTTTGCATCCATTGATTCTCAAAATATTTTATAAATGATTTGAATCTATCTAAAGCGTTCAATTTTACTAAATCTTCGGTTAGTAGTTGGAAGCTATCTGAAATGTGCATTCCAGGTAATAATGGAAGAGATAGCAATTTGTGATGAATTCTAGACGCTTCTTTATTTTGCCGAATATATTGTCCTTCATGGTTATGAATCGACGCAATACCTGGCAATAATGGAACCAGCAACCAAATATTTTTGAATCAGGAAACTTTTTTCAATTGCGCTTCTCAATCCTGTTTCATAATCTGTTATAAAAGTTGCTTGTGACAGATCAATAATGCTCCTTTGTATATAACTTAATAAATGCTGATATGCTTTTAGAGACTTTTTGGTCATCAGTACGAAAAGAAAGGGGAATACCTAAAATATAAAAAATAATAAATATATACATATGTATACATAATATAAATCTATATATAGTTATGAATGAAATTAATTACCGAACCAAAGTATTCACAATGTAAGATTAATAGTTGTTTAAAGCTTCCTAGAGGAAGTACAGAAAAAGTACCATCAATTAAAATGTTTCTTTTCGAATTAACAGGAATGCATTCTTTCATCAGTTCAACAGTTCTTTCGGAACAAAAAACGCAATATGCAAAGTCTTTTTCTTGGTAGCATATGTTTAAAAACTGTCATTGTTTATTTCCATTTAATTTGGAATAACCGAATTTATCATAAACTGCTGCATCTTGGAAAACTTCCTGCACTTCTGCCGGTGTTTTGGGAGAATTTTTAAAATTTTTATTCGCAATATACTGCAAACTCCACTGTATTTTATCAAAGACAATATTTTTGCTTTCGTTTTGATTTCTGCAAAGACTTTATTAAGTACTTACTTAATAAATAATAATTATCATGTGGGTGGTACTTACTCCATGCTAGTATTCACAAAAATATTGCGAATACTTCCAGCGCAATTGTTTTCAGTTGGATTTTCATTAAGACGTGCGCATTTTGTTTTTACATTATTTAAAAATTTTAGTTCTTTGTACAGAGCCTCTTGATTATCGTGATTGTGCGCTTTATAATTTTTTGCTTTAATGCACTCGCTGCCAAATAACATTATTCGTGATGGACAATCCTTTACATAACAAACATAAAAATGTTTTTCTAATTTAGTGCACTTTTTAATATATAATTGTTTCTCAAAAAAAAATATAAAGAAGCTTGCTGTTATTCCTCTTCCCTGCAATTATTTCGTATGTCACACTCATGTTCACTATTGAAATTCACAAACTTAACTAATCAATATAATGATAAGGTCTTGTAAACTAGCACACTTAACAACAAATTTGAAACAATACCATTCATTTCGTAAAGAGCAAGAAATAACGGAACTTTTCGAAAGCATATTCTACAATAGAATAAATTTTTTTTGCAAAAAGCAACAAACAGAACATTATGAAATTCAATGAGAAACAACGTGAAGAGCAACAAATAACGGCAAAAAATTTTTAAGCATTCACTTAAAATGCAAAATTATGAAAATGAAATAAGTCCCACTTAAAACGAAATAAATCCCACCAAAATATAAATTTAGGGGTATGAAATAACTCCCACTCTACAAAACGAATTTATTCCCACTCAAAACGAAATAAGTCCCACTTAAAATAAAAACACGTAACGAAATAAGTCCTATCAATTGACGAAATAAGTCCCACTTTTAAAAACGAAATAACTCCCACTTTCAAAACAGCAATTTTCGGTGCGACTTATTTCGTTTTTAAAAGTGGGACTTATTTCTTGGGAGTTATTTCATAGACCCGGTTTTAAACCTTCAGAAGTCACAAAATATCCAAGAAATTCTAGCTCGGATACTCCAAAAACACATTCAGATAGATTTATTGTAAGGCCTTATTTTCGCAATCTTTCTAACAGTTGCCGTAAATGTTGTCTATGCTCATCAGAGTCTTTCGATGCTATAAGTATGTCATCTATGTAAACATATACAAAATCCATACCTCTGATAACTTCATGCATAAATCTTTGAAAGTTCTGCGCGGCGTTACACAGGCCAAATGTCATTCGTGGAAATTCAAAATTACCAATTGGCGTAGTAATTGCTGTTTTCTTTATGTCTTCTTCTGCTACAGGAATATGGTGATACGCCTTTACCATATCTACTTTGCTGAAAATGCACTTACGATCCAAAAGAAATCCGAAATCATGGATATGTGGAACAGCGTAACGGTCCGGAATCGTTCTAAAATTCAAACTGCGATAATCGCCACAAAAACGCCACTCGCCATTACTTTTTTGTACCATATGGAGTGGGCTAGCCCAGTTGCTGTTAGACGGTCGACAAATACCTAACTGCATCATCAATTGAAATTCTTTTTTGACCACTTTAAGCTTTTCTGGACATAGACGGCGTGGTTTGCAAAAAACTGGTGGTCCCTTCATTGTTTCTATAAAATGTTCTATGGAATGTTTAGCTTTCGATCGAAAATTTTGTCTTTGTGAGATAATTATACTCATAAATTATGGAACGGAACTTTGAATCGGCAGCAACTGATTTAATAGCAACATCATCTTGCACACCAATTCCTTTACAACGTAGGTTTGTTGATGGATCAATTAGACAGTTATGTTTGACATCAATGAGGAGACCAAAGTGGCCTAAAAAATCAGAGCCTATTATTGGTTTTGTTACCTCATCCCATCGAAGTTTTCTTTTTAAAGCAAGATCCACGAATAACGTTTTTGTGCCAAATGTTTTAATTTTTGTCTGATTTGCAGCGTATAGCACCAAAGGATGGGTTAAACAACCATCTGGACTCAACTTAAAATATGGCTGTTTTTTACATCACTGTTTCCAAATTGGCTGAATTTTGGCAGGATTAAAGTGTATCCGAGAAGTAAGAAAAATCCTAAATTTAAGTTCACTGACGCATCTGGATCCGGAAATATGAGGTCTTGAATATCGGGAAAAACTATAAAAATGTACAAAGTTGTACTTACTTAATTATCATTTTCTTGACTAATATTATAGTGACGCAACTTATCAAGGTCGCATTTGAAAGGTTAATTAATTACCTTTAATTTGATATACAACATGATTTTTTTTTTGGAAAGGTCAAAGGTCACATCTCTTGACCTATAATTCGGGAGGCTATAGCTGTAAAAACGACAATTTTAAAAATCTAAAAAAAATATATGTTTAAGATTGGTTCCTTCCCTAAAGTTCCAAAAAATTTCAGACTGGGAGTATGCTTGGATCCAGAAATATTTATCATAGAATAAAGGTAGATATTTAACAAGTGAATTATTATTATTATGAATGCTGTTGTTGTTGGCGTTGTTGACATTATTATGATGAATGCTGTTGTTGTTGTTTAGTTTTATTATAAATGTTTTCAATTACAAATTTGCTATCAGCGGAAATAAATAAATAAATAAATAAATAAAGCATAAACTTCTCGAAGATTTCCGAGTAAATGTCTTTTATTTTTTTTTACTTTTACACCATTTTCTGTTATTGACACGTAGCCTTTACATCCTGGTAGACATCTGCTGACATCATCAGTTTCATAAAAGATTTTCACCACATCAACAATTTCTAATGGCAATCGTTTTCCAAGTTTTGGATTCGGATTCAACCAAGTTTTTTACCTTTCGTGCCATGAAATTTGTTATTTGAAATTCCTCCTCCATTCTTTTCAATGTCCAGCT
This sequence comes from Cordilura impudica, assembly GCA_963682025.1. Taxonomy (NCBI): domain Eukaryota; kingdom Metazoa; phylum Arthropoda; class Insecta; order Diptera; family Scathophagidae; genus Cordilura; species Cordilura impudica. The sequence continues at coordinate 47,504,369 of OY821517.1, forward strand.
TTTAGGTAAAATAGTTAAAAGTTGAATTTTATCACTGTTTTTAGTTATTGATTTAAACTTTTCTTTTAGTTGTTCGATTATTTCCGATTCTGGGCATACGTGAGAGGTTGAAGGTGTTGAATTTGGGAAAATGTTAGTTTTAATTGATGTTGTTATTTTTTCTAACTTTCTAGTTGTATACCCTTTTAATGGAATTTTTCTCGAACATATTGGAGATTCTTGTAAATATGTTAAACTTTCGTTTAACTTAGAAATTCGAACATCTCCCGAAACTGATGCTTCACTTTCCGAGTCTGAAGTCTCGTTTTCTGGCTCGTTCATAGATTGAATATTATTGTTTACACTTCCCTTTAATTTATAAAGTTCTCTTCTGCATATATCACATATTTTATTTGATATTGAAATGTTATTACTAATTCCAGTCATCCATTGCTGAACTTTTCGAAGTCCTCTTGCATTCCGGACATGAGCAACTTTTTTAAATGGATTACAACAATATATTGTATTAAATGACATATTGTTTACAGAGGCAAAAAACAATCACTTTGAACACTTTTGGTTTTATTTAAAAATATTGATTTTATAGCAACACATGTGGATTTTTAAAGCAACGTGCTTAGAATGGTTTCTTTTTCGTGGTGCTTCCTTTGACTTCTCGTTTTTCAATAATTTCTCTATATCCAAGTTATTTGACACTACGAACCACACCCGACAACATTTATACTGTTGTCTCGCTCTAACATAATTACCTGTCAAACCAACCCTAACACAGGCCTGTACTGAGTACAGTACAGAGCTAAAGAACCAGAAACAAATAGCGGCGTGCGTGCATAGCCCGCCGACGCTCACGAGCACAACCAACCACATTCAAAAACAGTAACAGTAACAGCACCGACTTTTTAAATATCTACCTTTACTCTATGATAAATATTTCTGGATCCAAGCATACCCCCAGTCTGAAATTTTTGGAACTGTAGGGAAGGAACCAATCTTAAACATATATTTTTTTCAGATTTTTAAAATTGTCGGTTTTACAGCTATAGCCTCCCGAATTATAGGTCAAGAGATGTGACCTTGGACCTTTCCAAAAAAATCATGTTGTATATCAAATTAAAGGTAATTAATTAACCTTTCAAATGCAACCCTGATGAGTTGCGTAACTATAATACTTTCCAAGAAAATGATAATTAAGTAAGTACAACTTTGTAAATTTTGACCTTTTTTTACGATTTTCAAGACCACATATTTCCGGATACAGAAGTGCCAGTGCCCTCAAACTATGCACTTATTTTAGTTCTGTAATAATCTGTCTTCCCACGAAAAATCATACAATTTGGAGAAGGTAGTGTACACCCATTGGTTGATTTGACATGGAATTACCCGGATCGGGAATTTGTTTCGCTTGAAATGATGATGCAGGATATACTGTTAGATCTGCACCAGTATCTATTAAGAACCTGATTTTCATTTTAGAGTCACGAACAAACAGGAGACAAATCTCTTGGCAGCCCTCATCCGTCACCATAGACGGGGCGCCAACTAGTTTTCCGATTGGATGGCTTGACGATTAAAATTGCAGGGAGTTACGCATTTCGTTGCACGCTCACGAAATTTAAAGTGATACCAGCATAGAGGTTTCTTGTTTCTGGAAAGTGATCGCTTACGAAATTTGGGATCTTTTGATTTTTCCCAAGGCCTGGATCGTCCAATTGCTTCAATTTGCGCTGTTAGCTTCTCAATTTTTCGCTCGAGATCATCAAAACGGTCGTGATTGCGTGCTGGCATTGATATTGAGTTAATTTCACCGGTGTCTGCGCTATCGCCAATTCTGTCTGCCATTACCACAAGCTTAGTGAGCGAATCATCGTTAATGGATAAAATAGCTTTCAGCTGTGAAGGGAGACGCTGCATCCAAAGTTGCTTTAGAAGAAATTATTCATGTGAAACTGCAGTAAATTATGTCATAAACAGATGGAAATGTAAAAAGAAAAAAAATAAAATATTAGCGATTTTCCTTGATTTTAAAAGAGCTTTTGAAATGATAGTTAGGGACATCCTATTGAAGAAATTAGCTAAATATGGTATTGAAGATACAGAGCTAAATTGGTTTCAGTCATATTTAACAAATCGTAGACAATTAACAAATGTTAATAATGAAATATCCAATGTAATAGAAAATGATTTTGAAGTACCACAAGGCTCAATTTTAGGAGCTCTACTATTTGTTATATATATAAACGATATTGAAAATACATTAGAGAAATGCGAAGCTGTACTATATGCGGACGATACTTTGATTTTCACAGAAGCAACAACGGAGGAAATATGTCATGAAAATTTAAAGAATGATATAGATAATATTAATAAATGGCTAAAAATGAATAAATTAAAACTTAACGAAAACAAAACTAAATTAATGGAAATCAATATGAACACAAACATAATATTCGAAATAAATAATGTAATAATAGAACAAGTGAATAATATAAAATATTTGGGTTTCTTGATTGACAAAGATTTAAACTTTAAAGATCATGTCGAATACATATGTAAGAAAATTGGCAAGAAAATCGGGTTTTTTTAAACGTTTAAGAAACAGGGTGACAATATTAACCGCAATAAATATCTATAACACTACAATAAAACCTCATTTTGAGTATGGGTCAACCATATTATTTACATGCTGTTCAGACCAACAAATAACGAGGCTGCAAAAACTACAAAATAAGGCTATGCGCTCAATTTTAAAATGCAATCGGTTTACTTCAATAAGATATATGTTAGACGCACTGAAATGGCTAAACATCCAACAAAGGCTGCAACTTAATACAATATTCTTTATCCAAAAAATGAAGATGGGAAGAGCACCAGATTACTTGATCGAACAAATTAGATATGTTGGAGATGTTCAACCATATAACCTTAGGAATGCCTTAGACTTTAGACCACAGAGAGCAGATACAGCAGCAATACAAAAATCTTTATTTTACAAAGGATTAAATCTTTACAACATGATGCCGAATGATGTCAAAAACGAAATTAATATAAATCTTTTTAGAAAGAAAACTGTAAATTTTATTAAAAATGTTAACTTTTAATCAGAATATATAATAATATTTGTTAATTAATATGAAATGTCATTTAAAAGTACTTAAATACTACTAATAATAATAAATTATTCCAAAACCATAGTTCATACAGCTTATGCTGCAACAGAGCTTATCCCTTGGTTCGTACCAGGGATGAGTAATCTCTAGCTTATGCGGACCTATGCAGGGATGGATTTATTTCTAATAATAATAATAATAAAAAAAGAATCAGTGAATGAATCAATCAGTCTCGTTTTAAGCATTTCGTACGCGGATTAATTATTATGTCGTTTACCTTTCCTAGGATGTTGCTTTCCATCGAAGTCACAATAGTATGGAATTTCGTTGCATCTTGAGTAACTCCGGCCATAAAAAATTGCGACTCTATTTGCTTAACCGTACGATTCATAACCAGCAAAACTCCTTTAATTTCATAACCAGGTACCCGGGTACCCGAAGTAGGTTGTTTTGCGTTTATTGAAATAAAATAATATTTTCCTGTAAATATTTTTGTTGTTGATTATATTTTGCGTTCTCAACTGTACAAATTTGATATTTGGAAAAAAAAACTGGTTTCTGTTCGTATATAAGTACCTAAAGCGACACAAGTAGGCAGAAACTGGTTTTATGTAAGGTTGTTTATTTGCTTATTTTGCCTATTTTCGGTACCTACTTGCTTAATTGCTTTTGAATTAGATAGCGATGTTCATTTGTGTCGTAAAATTGAAGTATTTCATTTGCTTCGCCAATCTGTATTGAATATTTGAACAGTGAAGTTGGTGAAAAATGAGCCGCAACGACGGATATTTGTCTACAAGAGAATACTGGAATTTGAGTGATGAAGCAAGAAGCACATATATTCAACGTTTATTTGAGGAAGCGACTCAAGATGAGGACCTTGAAGTGGACCCTGTGGAAGACCAAAATGAAGGAAATGTGTCCTATACTGGCGAAGTTTCGGAATCAGAGAATGAAGATTTGAATGTTGACAACGCAAACAAAATTGCAGCTGCTATTGACGCACCAGAGGAAATTTTCTTTGATGATGAAAGTGAAGATGATGATATGCAAGAAGATGCACCACCAACAAACCCAGCAGACTACATGACTGCACGTGACGGCACACAATGGCAGCAAACACCACGTAGTTGCCAACAAGTGAGAAGCCACAATATATTCAGAGACCGCTGTGGTCCAGCGCGGATTACTGAAAATATGACGCCTTTGCAGTGTTTCAAATCATACCTCACAGTGGAAATGGTGGATATAATAGTGCGCCACACAAATAGAAAAGCGCATGCCACATATAATGCGTACAATGAAGCGAATCACAATAGACGTCAGTTGAAGTGGAAAGACACGACAATCAACGAAATTTATGCGTTCATTGGAATGATTTTGATGGCTGGCACAAATCATTCTAATGACGAAAACGCAAGAGATTTGTGGACGTCACAGGCTCACCCAATATTCCGCGCCACCATGGGAATAAACAGGTTTTTCGATTTGCTGCGTTTTATGCGGTTTGACGACCCCAGAACACGGGTAGAGCGGCAGCGTCAAGACAAAGCGGCGCCAATTCGCGATATTTGGATAATGCTCAATGCAAATCTTGCCAGATATTATGTGCCATCAGAATATTTGACCATTGATGAACAATTATATCCATACCGTGGTAGAACCAAATTCACCCAATATATACCCTCGAAGCCAGTAAAATATGGCATAAAATTATGGTGGATTTGCGATGCCAAAAACTCATATCCACTTCATGGCCAAATATATACCGGCAAACAAGAAACTGGTCGTGAAGTTGGTGTTGGCGAAAGAGTGGTGAGAGATTTAGTTGGGCCATACTACGGTAGCGGACGAAATATAACAATGGATAATTTTTTTACGACGCTGCCGTTGGCTAGGCAACTAAAAGTAGAAAAGCTCAGCATTGTGGGTACACTCCGCCGCAACAAAGCTTACATCCCTGCGGAGATGAAAGAAGACAAAAAAAAAGACATTGGTTCAAGTTTATTTGGCTTCTACGACAACGTAACACTGCTCTCATATAAGCAGCGGAAGTCCAACTCGGTCATCCTTCTTTCTAGTATGCATGATGATGCACAAATTGACGAGAATGGGAAACCAGAAATTATAAATTTTTATAACCAAACAAAAGGTGGGGTGAACGTAATGGACCAAACGCTTCAAGAATACATGACCCAGTGACAAACAAGAAGATGGCCGATGGAATTTTTCTATAACATCATTGATGTGAGCGCATTTGCATCACACATCATATATTATGGAAATAATCCAACTGCACGATACACCACGACGCGCAGGAAGAATTTCCTGCGTCAACTGGCAGAAAACCTGTGCATTCCTGTTATAGAAAATAGAATTTCAAATTTTCAACAAAAAATGCAATTGAAAGCATCATCGGAAGGCCGTTGGAGAGTGTGCTTTGTGCTGCAGGTCCGTCAACATCTCCGTCAGCACGACAAAGGGGCAGAAAAGTACATACGGGCGTGTGCTACATGTGCAACCTTCTTCCAGATAAGCGCAGAAGAAAAACTAGAAAAAATTGCAGCATATGTAGCACGCCGATATGCGATGAGCACGCCATAACAATTACTAAATGCTACAATTGCCACAATAACAACGATAGTGATTCGGATGAATTATAATATAATATATATAAAATATGATAAAATAAATAAAAAAGACATTTATTTCCAATAAAAACAACACAAAAAAACGTTTTTTCATTTACATGTCAGGCATTTACATAGGAATTGCATTAGGGTACCCGGGGACCCGGTTGTGTGTTTATGGGGGTATAACATTTAAAATCATTTTTTAAAGAAAATATTGAAAATATTTTGAATTTTTTCGTATTTAAATCTTAGTTTGGCCAAAATCTCTCATGATTCGGAGTTTTATGTCCATATCTCAAAAATTATAGGCACAGCAGCACTTTAAAGTACACGGGTACCCGGTTATGAATCGTAGGGTTAAACCGAAGCAATGGATCGGAGCGCCAATATGGTGGAGCTTTAACAGCAACTCCCCACGTAAGTTTGTTGCTGAAGGTAGCGACGAAAAGTCATCCTCGCTGACGGACATGACGGGGTCACCAATGTTGGGAACAAATGAAATTAAATGTTAAGATTTTTATAAAAAAGTATTCTTTTATTTAGTTGTTTGTATGTTTCCGACATGACATATACACAGATGCAGGTTGAACAAAATTACTTTGGTATAAAGTGGGAATCTCATAAAACTTATGTTTTAAGTTTCAAGGAGTCACACTGTTTAGTATTTTTTTGGAGCTATCAAAAGTTACCTTTTAACTTAACGAACCTGTCCGTGATCATGTAAAAAACTATTACCTGATCATTTTAATGCCAATTGGGACCGATTTAGGAGTATAATCAATTCTAAAATTAATCAGTCGGCTATCCTAAACAATCAGCTATCACATCTCAATGTTGACCAATCTTTGCTTGTTGTTCATCAATACCTTACCGAACTCGTGAATATATAAATTTCCAAGTATCCCCTGATTGTAAGCGAATGATTGCTGTGCGAAATATGTATAGACGAAAGTTTCAGCGGTGTAATGACGTCACCAGAAAGACATTATTTCGGGCAGTAGTCAGAGAACTGAATAAAATGATTGCCTACCACATTAATTTTGCTAGAAATGAAGAGTGGGTATCATTTTTGTCCAAATTGCCTGTTGGAGGTAAGAATTTGTGGAAGATTACGGAACGTATTAGAGGTAAGTCTAGTTCAATTAAAAAACTGGTCGTTAATAACCGTATAGTCACTGACAGCGTCGCAATTGCTAACACTATTGCCGATCAGTTCGCTAGAGCTCACAATACCATTACCCACTTTAATAGTTCTATAGATAGAAAAGTCAACTTAGTCGTAAAATCAATAGAAGATGACGACTCATCTAATAACAATATAGACACTTTTACTTGTTCTGATGAAGTCATATTCCTTATTAAAAATCTCAAAAACTCAAAAACTTTCTTCGTTAAATTGTAAAATTTTTGTATACAGAATGGCCATTACCCAACACTATTTAAAAAGGCGAAAGTTATTCCCATGCTAAAAGTGTTAAGGACCCAAATATACCATCGAGCTACGGGCCAATCAGTTTACTGAGTTCTCTGGATAAAATTTTTTAAAAAATTATATTGAAAAGACCGAACAATTTCGTCGATGAAAATAATCTTCTCCATAGCTGCCAATATTGATTTAGAGCTTAACATTCTACTACTCACCAGTTAAAACGTATAGTGAACATGGTAAAAGTCAATAAGAATATACGTTACTCCACATGAATACTCCTCCTCGACATAGAAAAAACTTTTGACTCAATTTGGCACAATGGGCTTATATACTAAGCTTCAATGCCCATTATACCAAATAAAACTAATCAAAAGCTTTCGCTCTGATAGGTTATTTGTAGTCGAAGTGGCCGGGGCTCGCTCAGCTAATAAATATATACCAGCAGGAGTGCCGCAGGGTTCCGTTTTATCTCCACTGCTCTATAGTATTTGCATTTCTGACTTCAAATTATCGGCAGGTAATGACGTGGCTTTTTATGCCGACGACAGTGCGTTCATTTCACACGGAAAGGTTTCGAATGCTATTCTAAAATGCAAAAGGCCCTTGCTGCTTTCTCAAAATCAATTAAATATCTTGTCGTAACACTAGATGAAAAACTGGCTTTCAAGGAACATTTGTAAATGTTTCTTTACAAGCAGTTTGTTGTGGTCGAACTCTGTATCCTGTATAGAAAATCGAGACTGAGTATTAAAAATAAACTTTTGTTTATCAGAACTAAAAATAAAAATTTGAAGATAATACTTAATTTACCAAGACGATTTCCCACTTAATTAAGGATATGACACTGGCATTCAATTATAGATACAGAAGGTCAAATTTTGCCCATTTGAGAGATTTACATAGCATGGAGTAATTGACTCTATACACTCTGGTATAGACTCAATTAGTTCTTTTGTTCAATAAAAACTTTTCAAACCTTCCTTTTTATTTAAATTTTTTTTTTGGTGATATTATATATAGTTTTTTTTCATACTATCTTTTTCCTATATACTAGAATAATATGTTTAAGAAATGCTAACTTATATTAATTAATTATGTAATTATTTGCTGTAATATCTTAACGATAGTAACTCAAAATTGTTTAAGAAATAAGAAACTCAATGACTTATCGATAGTAAATAAATAATATAAAAAAATAAAATAAAACAAGACCGTAGGGTAAAAACATATGAAATCAACCAATGAGTTGACCGCACCGATTTCGAATTGGATGAATTTTGGTACGAAGGGAATGTTAAACATAATAATAGCGTTTGCCAACTTTCAGTGTCGTAGCTCTCGTACTTTCAGAATTATGGCCATTCCAAGTTGGCAAAAATCAATAAAAATGCACTCAGATGCCTTAACACAATTTTTAATATCTCGAAAAGTATTCATTGTACGTTAATAATCAAGGGCTCATTTTACAGACTAAAACATGCGCCATTCCAAAAAAAATTTTTTTCAAATTTTCGATCAAGGATAATGTAAATGAAAAAAGGACTAAAATTTCCAAAGGATATTTCTCGAAAATCAATATTTTTAAAAATTTCAAAAAAATATATGTTAATTCTTATTATGTTTTGTACAAGTCTGTCAAATTTCAATGTGGAGTCTTTATTAAAACATGAGTTATTAAGAAAAAAGCAGGCGAACGTTTATGTATTTCATGAAATGTACCAAAATACAAAAAGGTGACAAATTACAAAAAGAAGGACAAATCAAATGTAACGGAACTTTTTCGACTTTTCTTTGCTTAAACTCTTTTTCTCCATTGCTAAACCTTTAATAAAAAGTACAACATAATGTATTATCATTATTAAACACTTTATTACAGCATATTTATTTATTTCTGAAGGATTTCAATTAAAAAATCTGCATCTGCCGCGTATCGCTTGACTTTAATTTTTTTTTTATCTACAGGTTCAATAGAATGCAGCTTTTGAGTTCCAGGAATAGTACGCAAATCTTTAAAACGAATTTGAAGGAACCGTGCTTCTTCTTCGTGGTCTTCTAGAGTTAAAAACTCGAAATTACAGTTCAAAAGATTTTGCAGGCACCATTCATATAATTGTTTTGGAGTAGTTATTTGACCTTGTAATGGACGCTGTAAACTAGCTCGACGTGCCTCTCTCTTTACGGTACCTCCAAGACCGTCACTTGGGCCTTTTCCATGGCTTGTTGCAAAAAAATGCCACTCAGCATTACATCCAAAATCTTCCATATGATAACATAAATTGATAAAGTTCTTTTTATTTTTAAACTGGGCAGCACTACCGTCTGAAAAATACGTGATTTTCTTCGGGGTTGTTTTAAACTTTTTTCTCAAAAATACATTCAGGTGGCGATGGAACAGGTGAACAGCTACAGAATCGTGTACAAGACAATCAGATATTATTATGAAGTTTGTATGTTGTGTTTTTCCATCTGATTTAAAATAAATAGCAATTGGGTATAAAGTGGCCTGAGAGTTGTTCCAGTGAAATCCCTGGACTGCATCCTGAATAGTAAAAGAAGCATTTTCTGAAAAATCGCAAACTGCTATATACTCATTTTCTTCCAAATTTGATTTTCTTTCGCTCAGATATGCTGCCTGCTGTTTTGCAATAAATGAATGAGGTAATAGAATTTCAAGTTTTTCACATAGGGAATCCACAAAAACGTCGGCTTGGCCAATCATGGTCTCCAAATTATCCCTATCTACACTTACCCATTGTTTATATGTTATTTCATCAATATCATTTTGCTCTAGTAATTGATTTAGTTTTGCTTTTAAATTTTCAATTCCTGGACACTTGTTACATTTACGTAGGTGACACTTTGAAGAAGATGGAATGCATGTCATTTGTTTCAAACAATCTTTGTAACATTCAAGCTGATAATTCGGAACACCAGCAGTTCATTTTTTTAAATTTATAGCATCAATCATCAGCTTCACATTTTGATGCTTTGTACAAACACACACGTTATGAGATCCACTCGCATTTGCTAGAATTATATTCCTCGGACGAAGTTGGCAAAACTTGGAAATACCTATTTTTATTCCATCATGTCGTTCCTTGAATAAGGCGTACATTTCTCTTAAGTTTCCAAGCAAAAGTCTTTTATTTTTCCTGACTTTTGTACCATTTTCAAAAATAGACACGAAATCTTTCTATCCGGGCATACACTTGCTGACGTCATCGGATTCATAAAAGGATTTTACTAAACTGCTTGTCACTGGTGAAATTGGACTTCCCAGTTTTGGGTTAGGCGTACTCATCACCCCCTTTGTTTCAACCAAATGCTTAACTTTTCGCGCGATATAGTTTGTAACCAGGAATTCTTCCTCAATTTTATGTATTGCCCAGCTTTTTGGTAAAATTGTTAGCAGTTGGATTTTCTCACTATTTTTTGTTAATGTTTTAAACTTTTCTTTTAATTGTTCTATTATTTCGGATTGTGGGCACATATGCGAAGTTGATTGTGCTGAACCGTGGAAAATTTTGTCTTGAATCTAATCACTTTTTTTTCTGAATTTTGCATCTCTGTACCGTTTTTGATGTAACTTCTTCTTTTTTATCGGAGATAAAAAAAAAAATAGATTTCAGGTAAAAAAATACACGCCTTGCTTTTCTTGAATTGGAAAATTTGCGTGAAGTACGGGTCATAAAATGTTTTTTAAATAGGGACTGAATTTGCTACTGCCAATAAGCCGACCACAGGTCATAAAATATTTGTACATTTTTTGTGTGAACAGGCAATAAATATTTCGCCTAGGTTGTAAAGTCGAAAAAGTTCCGTTACATTTGACTTGTCCTTCTTTTTGTAATTTGTCACCTTTTTGTATTTTGGTACATTTCATGAAATACATAAACCTTCGCCTGCTTTTTTCTTAATAACTCATGTTTTAATAAAGACTCCACATTGAAATTTGACAGACTTGTACAAAACATAATAAGAATTAACATATATTTTTTTGAAATTTTTAAAAATATTGATTTTCGAGAAATATCCTTTGGAAATTTTAGTCCTTTTTTTATTTACATTATCCTTGATCGAAAATTTGAAAAAAAAATTTTTTGGAATGGCGCATGTTTTAGTCTGTAAAATGAGCCCTTGATTATTATCGTACAATGAATACTTTTCGAGATATTAAAAATTGTGTTAAGGCATCTGAGTGCATTTTTATTGATTTTTGCCAACTTGGAATGGCCATAATTCTGAAAGTTCGAAGGCTATATGTCTGAAAGTTGGCAAATATTATTGTGCCGATCCATAGATCATGTGTACAAAATCTTATCAAATTTGGAGGTGATGAGGTCACAAATGTTAATATTTTCGGTTGATTTCATATGTTTTTACCCCGTACGAGCTGCCAAGATGAACACCGCACTGTCTTGATTTCATTGACCAAAAGTCCATTTGTTTTGTCACCGATGTAAAATTTTAACGCCATTTTGAAGTTAATATATCAAATTAATGTAACCAAAAAATTAAGTTTAACTATTGCTAAGTGTGGATGTGGCATGCTGTCAAACTCAACTGTTTTTTAATTTCAGAAAAAGGTGATTTTTTTTTTACCAAAAATAAATGGTTACTACTCGCAAGTTATCGTCGATAATGACCAGTGGTCTTCTTTACAAGGTTGGTAGGATTGCAGTATGTAGTTTTTGTAAGTGGTCACAACCCTATTTAACATTAGGGATGTTCTAAAATAAATATTAAACTACTATATTTGTGTCAAATTTCAACTTTTGTGGAATAGAACTTCTAGAAAGCAATAGGGAACAAGAAACGTGTACAACCCGGAGAAAGGTGAAAGTGTCCTCTTTAACCCTATATATACTTTTGCATCCGTGACGACCCATGGGTAGAACACTTTTTTCATTTTAATGAAATTACTCTAAAAAAATCAAATTACGGCAATTTAAACAGCCCTATAAGTATACAATGGTGTGTTAAATTTGTGCTTTACATATTTTATAGCTTATAATGGTCATTATTTATTCTATTACCAGTAATGATATCTGCTTACAAAATACATCACCCTTTTGATATATTTGTAAGTAAGAATGTCAATACATTCTTTATTATCATACCTTTTTATACATTTTTAATTTACCAAACAATGCACTAATGCCATACAAATGTAATTCATTAGTGGCACTAATGCCATTTTCTTACCTTTTTATTTTACCTAGAAACATAGTATGATGGCTTATGAGGAGGCTTATAAGAAAGTGACATTTAAATACAAATTCAATTGCTATAATATATTTCAGCAGTCGCAAATAAAAATATTCAGAAGAACAAGATTTTCATAGTTACGTTAAAATAAAATTAAACTTAAATTCGTGTAGCATCGAAATACAAGAGCAATTATCTAATTTCATCAAAGCACTCAAAAACGCTACAAAGAAGTTAGTCACAATAAACAAAACTTTTATATAAAAAGCGCAAACTGGTTAGAAGGTCAACTTACAGTCGCTTCAGAAACAACAATGCAAGATAAGGTTGGAAGACCACGCAAATCTTTGGACAACTGCAGCGACAGATCTAAGAGGCGGAAACTTAAAGATGTTAACGATGAAATTGGATGTATAGATATAGAAGAATCTTTCCTACATCAATTGCGATCGCAGAAACCATTGACAAAAGTGAATATCACTGAAAAAGTTCTTAAAGCTACCAATGAGAACAAAACGGATTATTAAAAGTATACCAACTCCGGGCGATGCGATTGAACAAGGCTCAAATATATATCCAGCATGGCATCACGTAACCGCTGCTAAAAAGGACTATTATGGAAACACAAAGTTAATTATTTATTGTAAATGGGGATGTTCATGGTATCATTTGTACCATTGTGATTGAAAAAGATTTTGGAAGATTCAGAGCCTGCGACTTGTACAAAGCAAGCAAAAGATATTTTTGAAAAATGAGACACCATCTTCTACGAAATACTGTAGGCCAATCAAATTTCAATTCAAAAAAGAAATTCATGATGCCATTAACAACGAAGTTACTGATATCAAAGCCCAAATTGAAACACTACAGCCATTACAATTACAGTTAGATGGGCAGAAAAAATGAAGTAAGCTACCAATTAATGCTGACAATGATAGATGGAAAAGTAGGTCAGGCTTTGACTAACACGAAGCCTGCATCCAGCTGCATTATATGCCAAGCAACATCAAGCCAATGAAATCAAGTCCCGACAAAATTGCTAGAGAATACCGATGCATATGAATTTGGATTATCTCCACTTCATGGAAGAACACGACTTATGGAACACATGCTAAAAGTCAGTTATGATTTGGATTTCGGGTCTTCAGGATCAACAAGAAACAACGAAACCAACAAAGCGTTAAGAAGTTCAAAAAAGAAACATGTTCAAGATGAATATCGCAAAATTGGATTGATTTTAGATCAGCCAAAATAAGGGTCAGGCAATACAAATTATGACAATACCGCAAGAAGATTCTTTTCAAATCCAGAAACAGCATCGGAATTAACAGGAGTGGATTTAAAATTTATTTTCAGATTTAAAATAATCCTAGAAGTACTTGCAATGAAGAAATTGACTCCAAAAAATTTGGAGATTATGCCAAGGAAACTGCAAAAATATATACAACCAACTCCCCATGGAGAAATAAGTCTGCAACAGTTCACAAAATCCTTTATCATGATTAAATTAAATTAAATATCATTTGGTGCCACTTGGAGATCTTTCAAAAGAAGCTCAGGGAAAAACGAGTAAGGATTACAGATTTGATAGAGAGCAAAATACTAGAAAAATTTCACGAAATTCCACATATGAAGATCTATTCAATATATAACGTCAGATCCATTCATCTCCAGTATTCGAAATCAATGGAAAGTGGAACGTCGGGATTTAGATGAAGAAGTCAAGAAACTACTAAAGAACAGAAATAACTCCGAACAAAATATGGAATATTCGCAATCAATATTTGAATCAAATGAATAATGATTATCATTGCATAAATAATAATTATAAGTACGAAAAACATAGTATTAGTAAAAAACAATAATAAGCAGAACCTCCCAGTATTACAAATACTATTAATATCTACTAGAGGACCCCTGCTGCTCCGCAACATTATATTATATTATATTAATTTTTATAATATAATACCAAAATTTGCCAAGAGAAGTTAACGTACATTAATGCCAAAATATGCCAAGATAAGTTAACGTACAGTAAAAGTAAAGTTGATTCTCCACGCATAACTTTCCTCAAACCCAACGAATTTAAGCAGTTAATAGCTCAAAAGAAGGAGCTTGATCCACTGAGTGTTCTTAGATCTATGTCAACAGCCTACGTTAATTAGAACTCTAGTTATAGAGGTTTGAGAGAAGAAAAATATTGAAAAAAATCTTGAATGCAAAGTTTATTCATATATGTATGAAATGTTTTCACAAATAAGAAAGATTAAACAAATAAAAACCTTTATATTCATATCAAAATCAGAATCATTTCGCAATTGTTCAGCAGATTTATTTTGCAAAAATTAACAAATTTGACAGCAAAAAATCATAAATTTTTCTGCAGTACTAGCAAGACTACCAATATACATATATAATAAAAGTAACATTCTTTTAAGCGGAAATATTCTTAGAGTGTAAACAGATTTGCAAATTTGATAGCAAAAAATTTTTAATTTTTCAATAGTAATAGCAAAATTTCCAGTTGATTTTACTTTTTTTTTTGAGTTTACAAATTTTGTTGAGCTTTGAAATTTAAAAAAAAATCCCTCTATTAAAAAAATTCTTGTAATTATTATTAAAATTTGACCTAGAATTTCTTAGAAAGTGCTCAATCAATTTTAATGAAATTAAAACACGTCCAAGCTAAACTTAATATCTATCGACCGGAAAAAGAATTACTAAAAGATTTTGCTCGGTTCAAAAGTAACAGAATTTCGGCCAATGAAAAACAATTTTTAGCCAGGTGCGTGCGCTATCATAAAGATAGGCATTTCAAAAGTGCTATACATCGCATATTGAAATGAGAGAATTGAGAAGGTTAAGACAGTTCCATTTGCAGGCAAGGTTATGGTGTTTGGTTTTGGGATAATTTTTGTTGATCATATTCAGAAAGGAAAAACAATCAACGGCGAGTATAATTTCATTTATTTATTTTTTATTTATTTATATATTTATTGTGCTTTCCTGTACAACAAGAATATTATCCTTTTAATTGCAGTACAGGATTAATTAATTATAAGGGTACAATGTGCTGACATTAGTATTTAAGTGATGAAATTAAGGAAAAAAAAAAATAATGTGAGTCCGATCACAGGGGAGATTTGTAAACATCTAGTAATTAAAGATTTTTTATGTCACTTTTTTAAAATCAAACAGAAAGCGCCATCTATGTATGTATCACTTATAGCAATCAACTACAGGGGCTCTGCCAATGTACAAATATTTATTATTTATCATTTCAACCGGTTAATTTTTAATTTTTCGTTTCTTATATTTCTTTTTTCGTTGTTCATTTTTCAATTTTTATTTCTTATTTTTTTATTTTCATTTTTTATTTTTCTTTTTTCATTTTTCATATTTTATTTCTCATTTTTCATTTTTTATTTTTCATTTTTGGTTTTTCTGTTTTTATTTCTAATTTTTCATTTTTTATTTTTAATTTTTCTTATTTCATTTTTCATTTTTAATTTTTCTTTTTTTATTTTTCAGTTTTTCATTTTTCATTTTTAATTTCGCGTTATTCATTACACAAGGGAACAATGGTTCTGTTGATTAAGAACTGAATATTGTTTTTAAGGTTATTTGGGACGCTGAATCCAAATCTGCCCTTGGTTTTTTTCTATCAGCTCGACTTTTCGAGATATACCGTTATGTTCAAAATTAAGGCACTTCCGCTACATATATTGGAATAACTTGAAAACGGTTCACCATATTAAATTAAAAAAAAAATCCGAAACTCGCAAACAATATTCTCTTAAAGCCGTGCTTACTTTGTTTTTAAATTTTCCAAGTAGTTTTAGAGATATCGTTTAAGTTTTGAAAAAAAAATTAAAATTTTTTAAAAAAAAACATTTTTTTTGTTCTTTAAAAATTCCTAAAAAATAAAAATGGGACAAAAATCACAGTTTTGGTCTACAAACAGTTAGTTAAATATATTTCGAATAAAATGAGCTTTATTTCATTGCAATCGGTGCACAACTTTTGATTTTGTTCACGATTTACTGAATTGATATAAATCGCGATTTCCATACAAAAATAACATTTTCTAATGTGTAAGTGTTTGTATGTAATAAGTTAGTTTTTTATGATTCTAAGAATTAAAAAAATTAAGTAATAAAAAAAGATTATTTCATTTTTATGGTTGCGGTAGCAAACTCATAACGCCTATAAATTTTATTGTCCCTTTATGACACCTAGTCAGTTCACAGTCAATTAAAGAGAAAAAAGAAAAGTCCACTTGTTTTTATTGATGTGTGGTTTACCGTTGGTAACGGATGATTTTTTAAAGGAATTCCCCTGAACACATGTGTTCATTCATAAGTGACTGTCAATAAAATTGTAGATATAATTTTTTTTGGTACTTCAGTAAAAAACTACTAAGTATTTATATGGGTTCATTCAACCAATTTTTCTCTTTCAACAAGTGTTTACGAAAGCGAAAAGTATAACGACAAAAAATATAAATCATTTGTTATTTATTGAAAATTGTGTTACTTTGATATATACTTCAAAATTGTGCAATGGCTACGTCAAGAAACACCTGTAAAATCAATCCCAACTATTTTTGTAACATATGTGGCGAATACACGTTTATAAAAAATAGAAAAAGTGTGTCAGATTTTATTAAAAAAATTTATTTTGACTACTTCGGATTTACCATGGAAACCCGTGACAAGTACTGGATTCCTAATACTGTATGTAAAAACTGTGTAGAGTATTTAAGGTTATGGGCAAACAAGCAACGGACCCACTTCAAGTATAAAACACCAATGATCTGGCGGGAACCTTCGAATCATTATGATGATTGTTATTTTTGCGCTGTCAACATAACAGGCATTAATAAAACAAACCGGTCCAAATGGATTTATCCTAACGTGTTGTCTATTACCCAACCAGTCCTGTACTCTAGTGAGGATTCAGAACCACAACCATCTACATCTACACACAATTTCCACGACTTACGACAAAATGTTCCTTCACCAATTTCTGAATTTGGATCAGATGACTTGCATTTAGATATTTCTTCTGAACGCGAGCAATTTAATCAGGAGGAGCTTAATGATTTAGTGAGAGACCTTGGACTTTCTAAAAAAGCATCTGGAATTCTTGCTTCTCGATTAAAGCAAAAAAATCTGTTAACCCAAGGAACAACAATTTCATACTACCGTAACAGAGAAAAAAACTTACTTCCATTCTTTTCCGAAGACGATGAATTTGTTTATTGTTCAGATGTTCCTGGTTTAGTAACAGCGATGGGATTAGAGGAGTATGATCCAAATGACTGGCGACTATTTATAGATTCTTCTAAACGCAGCCTAAAATGTGTACTTCTGCATAACGGTAATAAATTGGGTTCGTTGCCCATTGCACATTCAACTAAAGCTAAAGAAGAATATTCTACAATTGCCTCAGTTATAAATAAAATAAAGTACAACGAACACCGCTGGCTAATTTGTGTGGATCTAAAAATGGTGAATTTTCTTCTAGGCCAACAAGGTGGCTACACAAAATATCCGTGTTTCATTTGTTTATGGGATAGCAGAGCCAGATCTGAACACTGGAGTAAGAAAGACTGGCCTTCGAGGGAAGCTATGGTTCCAGGAAACCACAATATAGTTAATCAACCACTTGTGCCCAGGGATCGCATAATACTGCCACCTCTCCATATCAAGCTAGGACTTATGAAACAATTTGTCAAAGCTCTCAACAAGGACGGTGATTGTTTTAGATATATCAGTAAAAAGTTCAACAATTTGAGTTCGGAGAAACTGAAAGCTGGCATTTTTGATGGCCCTCAAATCAAAAAATTAATCAATGATGAAAATTTTAGTAATTCCATGACAGATATTGAAAGAAATGCTTGGAATGAATTTGTTTGGATAGTGCGCAATTTCCTGGGAAACAAAAAGGGTGAGCACTATTCGGACCACGTGGATAACATGTTGTCACATTTCAAGCAGCTTGGTTGTAATATGAGCATTAAGGTGCACTACCTACACAGTCATTTGGATTGTTTCCCTGAAAATCTTGGAGACTTCAGTGAAGAACAAGGTGAACGTTTCCATCAAGATATCCGCACTATAGAGGAGCGGTACCAGGGTCACTGGGATAAGCATATGATGGCGGACTATTGCTGGAGCATTAAAACAAATCCCTCTAAACAAGGTTATTTAAGAAAATCTTATAAAAGAAAATTTTTCGATGATATTTGTGTATTAAAATTTTTTATTTTTCTTTAAAATTCTCTTTTTGTGTTAAATTAAAAAGTATAGCTGACCATAAAAATGAAATAATCTTTTTTTATTACTTAATTTTTTTAATTCTTAGAATCATAAAAAACTAACTTATTACATACAAACACTTACACATTAGAAAATGTTATTTTTGTATGGAAATCGCGATTTATATCAATTCAGTAAATCGTGAACAAAATCAAAAGTTGTGCACCGATTGCAATGAAATAAAGCTCATTTTATTCGAAATATATTTAACTAACTGTTTGTAGACCAAAACTGTGATTTTTGTCCCATTTTTATTTTTTAGGAATTTTTAAAGAACAAAAAAAATGTTTTTTTTTTAAAAATTTTAATTTTTTTTTCAAAACTTAAACGATATCTCTAAAACTACTTGGAAAATTTAAAAACAAAGTAAGCACGGCTTTAAGAGAATATTGTTTGCGAGTTTCGGATTTTTTTTTTAATTTAATACGGTGAACCGTTTTCAAGTTATTCCAATATATGTAGCGGAAGTGCCTTAATTTTGAACATAACGGTATATCTCGAAAAGTCGAGCTGATAGAAAAAAACCAAGTGCAGATTTGAAATCAGCGACCTCAAATTAGTAAAAATTTGCTATAAATTTCAAATCAACACAAAAAAAGTTCAATTTTGTTCCCTTGTGTTATTTATTTTCAATTTTCTATTTTTCAGTTTTCGTTTTTAATTTTTTATTTTTCAATTTTCATTTTTAATTTTTCGTTTTTAATTTTTTATTTTTCATTTTCCATTTTTTATTTTTCATATTTCATTTTTTTTATTTTTCATTTTTAATTTTTCATATTTTATTTTTAATTTTTTATGTTTAATTTTTCGTTTTCATTTTTTGTTTTTCATTTTTCAATTTTCGTTTTTCATTTTTAATTTTTTATTTTTCA
>OY821517.1:47528940-47596440 GCA_963682025.1 Cordilura impudica
TAAAATATTTCTTAATGATTCTTCAGTCAAATGCACTCTTTGTGGCGATAAAACATATTTCAGTGCGAAAAAGCTCGCTCAACACTGACTTGTGTTGCAGGGACAGCTAATACGACTTGAGCGGCCACATAAAGTAGCGGAACTTCAAGTTTTTTTTGTTCCCAAAATTCTAAAATATTTTTTCCTTTAGAAATTCTGGGATAGGCTTCATAAACTTCGAATTCATTCTTAATCGAAACATCAACAGTGCATTTATTGTTACTATTTCTTGTTTTTAATGCATCGTCTGCAATTGACTTTTTTCCTTATTCTTTAACAATTCTTCCAGGCTGTCTTCCTCATCCGCAGAAGTAGATATTAATTTAGTTGCGTCAGCATTCGTTGTTTTTTATTGTTGTTAAAATTTGGTTTTGAACTTTGTCAGTATTTTCATTACTTAACATTAGTCGAAATCTAGGATCCAAATACACGGCAGCATTTAAAAGTTCATTTTCAATAAAATAGTTTTCACGTTTAAGGATATGTAAGTACAAGTCAGCACCTAATTATTTATTAGTATTTTTCTCTAAATCTAATTTAAATTTCAACCATATTCCATAAAAATTTCCTAAATTCATCTGTTCATTTTGTAATTTTAATGTTAAATTTTTAACTGGCTCGAAATTCTTAATAAAATCTGAAACAAAATCCCACATTTTATCATCCATACTTAGTTCAGGATCTATTATATCTGAGCAAAACGTTTTGAAATCTAACAAGCGATGGAGCATATCAAAAGTAGAATTCCACCGAGTTGGAAAATCAAGGATTGCTTTTTTATTCCTAATTTTTACCCTAAACTTTTTACAAATATTTCTGCATTTATCAATCTTTTGTTTAACTGAATTTATAGTATCATAAACTGCCAATTGGGCAGTATGAGCTATACATCTGAAATGAATGATATTACCATGTATATTGGATAACATTTCTAGTCCTTCATCTTCATTGTTTTCAATTACTAATTCGTTTATTTCATCTTCTTCTTCTACTTCTTCAAGGTCAGAAACTTCAAATTCATTTCGTAGCAATTCGGCAGCTTTTAGCATGTTTCTACCATTGACAGACGTAACTGAGTAAACTTGATTTATATTTATGTCATAAGATTGGAACACTTCAATTTTGACATTTTTTATATAATAAGCTGTTTGTCGATCATCAACCTCGTACATTGCTAATGTTCTTAAATAAATTTTTCCATTACAAATATACTGAGCATTTATTCCAATTACGCTTTTACCAAGGCGAGATGCTGAATCAATTTTTAGAGATATTAATTTTTTTCGAATTTCACCTTTAACTTCATTTGCCTTATCATTTATTAAATCCTTAATATTTTCTGAATTTACAGTAAGGTGCAGTGATTTCATTATAGGTTCTATAATATCACGCATCCCTGAATCTTTAAAAATGGTAAACGGGCGACCATTAATAGTAACTAATTTAACGCAAGCTTCCGTGAAACATTTTGCTGTCATAATAATTTTGATTAATCCAAAATAATTTTCCAGGGAAATTGAATTTTTATCCTGCATTTTATGTTTTTAAAAACTTTCTGACGTTGACGGTTGAATATTCGTCTCCTCATTAATAATTCGATATTCATCTGGATGCTTTCGTTTGAGATGTCGACCCAAATTAGCAGAATGTTTACCTTTCATAACAAACGAGCATTTTTTACATGTAGACTTATCTGTGTTAGAATCATAGTCAAAACGTTTCTGAACAGGATTTTCCGACATCTATAGGGTACATAAAAACAGTAAATAAAACTAAGACTAATTTAAAATAATTAAAATTGGGTACCTCAATAAAAAATCACACACTTAAATGCTGTTAATATATAATTTTCGTAAATGTTTAACCTGTAACTAATTATTATACACTACCCTATTAAAAAAAATTTAATTATTACACACTATTTAAAAAACTACATTTTACGTACCTGTTTACTTGTAAAAATATTTATATATTTATAATATTACTTATAATATTAATTATTAAAAAATTTTGCTTGCATCACTTAAGAAAGCTAAAAACCAAATAAAATTATAATGGGGAAATACAAAAATACGAATTACTTGAGAAAACAAAGAAAACAAACAGTATCTTGTTCATTCATGAATTAGAATTTTCTCACGTTATGTTAATGCACAAAAAAAATTTTCAGCGGATAATAAAATGAAATATGGAGAAAGAGAATCTGCAATATTTTTTTTTCGCTGAAAAAAAAATCAAATATTGAACTTGAGCCCATTTTCAGACAGGAACGGGTTCAGGTTCAGGGTTCAAAACTTTTTTAAAAAAGCTTGAACCGGAACGGGTTCCGGGTTCGGGTTCTGGTTCGGTTCGAAACCCTGAACGAAATTTTCTTAAAATCTTAAAAAAGTAATATTTTCCTCATATAAACACTAGGGTGACTGCGGTTTGTATGAAAAAAATTTTTGGATTATTTGACACTGGATCTAAAACTTTAGTGCGCAAAATTTGAACCAAATCAGACAATGGATTCTGGACGCGCATTGAGTTCAAACTTCAGATATGCATTTATATGTAAAAACTATAAAAAAAAAATCATTTTTCACAAAAATTTTGATATTAATAATTACGTTTGAATTAAATTAATTAATAAACCATAATCTAGAGTAAATTATCTTTCTAATACAACAACAAAATCTGTCATCGGTTGAAAAACAGCCAAGTTATATCAAGTTCCCCAGGCAATAAATGCGCCGCAGTCCACTTGAATAAGAAAATCGAGCTCACATTTTTAAAGACATTGAGACAATTTATAACAACAACATTTTTGCATTCTGCTGATCCCAGAATAATCTCGTGAAAAGTATTTTACATCTCGTCTATTATTATGGCGTTCTAAATTAATGTCAAAACGGTACGTATTTTTTAGCACTATTTCAAAATCTCCAATTTTACTTTTTCAAAAATTTTGTTCAAGAAATTTTCCGAAGTGAACAATTGGACTTTAAGGTTTTATTAACAAAATTTATGTGATTAAAAATGCCAAACATTGTGGGTATCCTGTTATTAATTTGGCGAGGGCAGCATTTTTATTTCAGCGGAGTTGAAGAAAAATGTGATTGTTCATCTTTTTGATGTTTTCATATTTCAAATATCTTTTGCCAAAATATTATACTACTTGTGTAAGTTCTCAATCTTGTAAATTAAGGTTAAATTAAAACACTATAAATTGGCCCTCTTTAAGGTCAAAGGTCAATCTTAAGGGGATTTAAATTTTTTTAAAACCAAATATCGAAATAATTGGGGAAGGATTTCTATAAAACTTGTTAATAATATTTAAATTATTCTAAAAAATAATATTCTGGACTTATTTTCTGAAATTAATCCGATTAATTTATGTCTAATTGACTCTTTATGTAAATCTATAAATATTTTCTTTATCAGGATTTTTTTTTAAATAAAACATATGTAATGTATTTATAAAATTCCTCAAATTTATTCATTATTTTATGAAAATTTGTAGATTAATTAGTTTTTATATTTAATACAGTATAAACAAATTTGTATATCGAGGGCTTGTATTCAAAAAGTGCTATCTGCATCAATAATTATTTTAAAGAGAGCGTGTAAAACCAAGTTATTAATAAGATCTGAAAGTATTTGTCGATCGATTTGCTACAATATCTATTAATAAAGCATATAAAAAACATGAATTCTAAGATAAATTATAGTAGAAAAAAAGTATTTTGTAATGTGAAAAATCTGTGGTTTTCTGGAATAAACGCGTATGTCCATTTTTGTCAGTTTTGAGTTAACTATGCCAAATATATTAAAATTTAACGCTCTTTACATGTGTTACATTTAAAAAAAAAATATTGACCATTTCTGAGTTTTTTCTTCAAATATGTATGTCAACGTACGTTTGCTTGTTGACAAATTATTTTCTCAGAAAACGACACATAATGACATACGTTGTTATTAATGAAAAAAAATGCTAAATAATTTTGGATTATTTTATAAAAACTTTTGTGTTTATTTCTGTTATTTTTTGCCACTATTATTCTTGATACGTTGTTATATTCTCATCTTAAGTCCCGTTAACTTTTTGTTGACGAACAAAAAAATAAATTTTTCAAGCAACAACAACTTATGTCTACATGTGTGGTTGCATTGGTAGTTTTCTTTTTCAAAGAAAACGACTTTTGTCGACATAAGTTCTTTTATCTGCACACACTTTAAGCGTTATTTACATATTGTTTTTTTTGTCCGTCTCTATGATCTATTCCTCTGAACATTTTTGACTCAAAATTTTATATAAAGTATTTATTTCCCATATCTACAGGACTGTTAAATAAAAAGCTCTAAACACTTTATATCGAGCCCATAATTTTAAATATAACGTTTTTTTGTCTCTCCTGAACATTTTGATTTTACGACATATGCGGTTATTCTAGAAAACCACAGAAATATGTCACTACCTTTTTGGGATCCAAGGCTCTAGACGCGTCACTCATAGCCTCTCTTATAGCAAAGCAAACTTCAGGTTTCTCTCGGCGGATCCTGTTTCCACAGATGAGGTCCTGCAGTCCGATTAAAAGGCGGTATAACCTTTCAACTACAACAGCTTTGTTGAAACAGGAAATGGTTTAGCAAAACGGGAGATAAGAGGCAAGTTTGGAGGCCCCTTTTCGTCTTACTCACCCTCACCCTAAGGTAGCAACCCAGCCACTAAACTAGGCAACATTAGGTTAATCCCCTATTGCAGCCGAACCAACATATGATTACAACACAAACAAACAGAAGAAGAAACACAAAACAAACAGATATTTAGATGACGAACCACGCATGCCCCCGGATAAGATTTGCTACATGGAATGTAAACACTTTGTTTCAAGTAGGAAAGTTAGCTCAACTGTCGGCAGAATGCAAAAGACTAAACATATCTGTTATAGGTATTAGTGAAATGAGGTGGAACGGCAGCGGCGACTTCACAAGTTCTCAGGGTGACCGCATGCTGTTCTCTGGCCGTAAAGAAGGAGAAGCACACACACATGGGGTAGGAATCTTTATAAATCACAGATTACGAAACACCCTAATAAACTGGTCGGGAATTTCCGAACGAATTATAACAGCTCAGCTGAAAAGCAGTATCGGTAAAATTACAATTGTTCAATGTTACGCGCCTACCGAAGTATACGACCTGGAAACTAAGGAAAAATTCTACGAGCAACTAAACTGCGTCTTGCACAAAATTGACAGGAACGATATCCTTATATTAATGGGTGACTTTAACGCACGCATCGGGCATCGAAACGAAAGCTTTGAACGAATTATGGGAAAAACAGCCCTGGTGATAGAAACGAAAATGGCGTTCTGTTTCTGGAAACATGTGCGGCGCACGAACTTGCTATAGGTGGCTCCTACTTCCCTCACAAGCTACACCACAAAATGACGTGGCAATCGAGAGACTCACGATATGATTTTCATAGCCCAATTGATCATTTCTGTATTACGAGAAGGTGGCTCAATATACTACAAGATGTCAGAGTACTACGTAGTGCTGACATAGCTTCCGACCACTACCTATTGATAGGCGAGCTAAAACTAACGCTTCGCAAACACACACACCTCTCGGTATCGAATCAACCAAATCGACAAACCAACAATATCAACAAACTGAAAGCCGAAGACATTAATAGAAGATTAGTCTCATGCATTGTTGAAAACCATCAAAGTATTCCACCAATCCCTCCACTAAGCTCCAACTTAGATGACGAATGGCTGAAGATTAAGGCCATTCTCAGCGAATCTGCTAATGAAATTGTTGGTTTTTCCAGAAAGGAAAATAAAGAATGGCTGCCTATTGACTTTTGGAACGTTCTGGAAGAACGGCGAAAAACAAGAGAAATGATGTTATCAGAAAAAGACCCCTCTCGTAAAAACGAGCTGTAAGCCAAACTATCAAACCTTATCAAGAAAGTTAAGAGACAGGCCAGAAACGATAAAAGAAACTATTTTAACACACTCGCTACAGAAGCTGACAATGCTGCACATCAAGGTAACCTAAAAACCGTTTGCAATGTGATCAGAAAACTTTCCAGTAAGAAATCCAACACAAATATACCTATAAAAGATAAAACCGGAAATATGCTGACTTATACTGATGAGCAATTTATAAGATGGAAAGAATATTTTGAGAAAACCTTAAACCATCCCTGCAATGCAGACAACTCCTATCAAAGTGATGAAGCAACCGATAACAGAACCCCACCCCCATTAACGGCAATCTGTTTAGATCCTCCCAGTCTCCACGAAATTTCAAAAGCCATTAGACAGCTAAAAACGGAAGACCTGCCGGCATTGACAACCTACCTGCCGAATTCTACAAATCTGCGCCTACTACTATCGCTGAAATACTACTGCCTCTATTCTAAAAAATATGGATGACTGATGCTATCCCCCAGGAATGGAAAGAAAGTCTTATAATTAAAATACCTAAAAAAGGAGATCTAAAATCATGCAGTAACTGGAGAGGTATCGCATTAACACCCTCTGTATGTAAGATATTTAACAAGGTAATACCTAACCGTATGCTCGAACCTTTGGATGAACACCTCCGAAAAGAACAAGCTGGCTTCCGCCCCAATCGCTCTTGCGTAGACCAAATAAACAATACGCCTAATAGTAGAACAATGCAACGAGTATAATACAACGCTATACTTAACGTTTATTGATTTTGAAAAGGCCTTCGACGCGATAAACAGAGCGTTAGAGAGCAAGGGCGTCCCGCAGAAACTAATTAACCTTCAAAGCCCAATACACCGATGCGAAAATGAGCGTACTACATCTTGGAAAAAGCAGCCAACCTTTCAGTACATTAAGCGGAGTAAAACAAGGATGTCTTCTCCCCCCGCTCCTTTTTATCACAACCCTTGATGTTATTCTTGCATACAGCAATGACCAAAACATGGGTATTCAATGGAGAATAAACCAGAAACTCGAAGATCTAGAATATGCTGACGATATCATCCTACATGCCACAACGAAGGAAAACATGCAAAGAATGATTGATGACCTGTCCCTAAGAGCAGAACAATTTGGTTTACAAATAAACGCAGCAAAAACAAAGTGCATTGCAGTAAAAAGCAATCAACCAACAACATTCACTCTAAAAAACAACCCCATTCAACATGTAAATAGCTTCTGCTATCTTGGAAGCAACATCACACCCGACGGCAGTGCAACTAAAACCGTAGATATGCGAATACATAAGGCAAGGGCAGCGTTTTACAATCTGAGACACGTCTGGACATCTAACGCCCTATCACCAAAAACAAAGATACACATATACAACCCATGTATAAAAACTATACTTCTATATGGCTCCGAAACGTGGATGGTAAACCAAAGCATTAAATGCAAACTGCAAGGTTTCACAAACAGATGCCTGCGCAACATCTTAAAAATATAGTGGCCAAGAACAGTATCGAACGAAGAACTAGTACAAATCTGTGAGCGGGAAACCATCAATACGCAAATCAGAAAAAAAAAAAATACAACTGGCTAGGTCACACGCTCCGTAAGCCATACGACGAAATATGCCACGCAACACACAATGGAACCCACAGGGTACACGCTTGCGAGGAAGACGAAGACTACTTGGAGACGCACTATTTTCCTTGAGACAGGGAAATCTTTCAACGAACTTAGATATATTGCAACAGACAGAAACGAATAGAGATTCTATGTAAACAGCTTATGTTCCTGATGGAATACGCTAATAAATATAATATATTTATTTTCAAAATTAATTACACTTTTTCTTTCTTACTGAAAAAATAGGGGCTATAAAAATGTTCAAAAGTCCATCTGATAAACTATTGTCATATTTTCTTTGCCTTTTCTTTGAAATTGTATCAATAAAAACTATTTATATTAAAATTTTAAAATTGCACCTAAGGTAGAACTTTGCATGGAATTACCTTTGAATGATATCGAGTCTTCAACAATGAATAAAAATTTATTTTAAAAAAAATTTATATAATATTTTTAATATTTTTGCAATGTCGGATTAAACATCTTTACTTGTTCTTAATCTTTTGGACACAACTGTAATTCACACAGTTTGTAAGAATAACTACAACAACATAAAAATAGAGTATTTTCCGTTACTCAGCTCATCTATATTATGTAGTCGCTTCGTGTCGAAAAGACTTGTAAGTTAAAAGTGTTTTTTCCTAAACTTCTAAATTAACAATGTATTCATCTTGTGTTAAATAAAAAATTAATTACGATAAGTGTTTCCTTTCTTATTTCAACACCATAACATAAAATAATTATTAAATTAAATTTCTACGCCTACAGAATAACTTTGGTGTAAAAGAATTATACTTTAATTACTTAAGAAAAAAAAAACCCATTATAATTTATGTACGGTTATTAATAATATTATAAAATAGTATGAAGAACTTGATATAATATTGAGTTTTAAAATGTTTGAGAATATGAAGAAGTCTACTTGATATATTTTATGAATCCTAACAATTTGGTGTACAAGAATTGATCAAATCGTTCTCAGGTAAATCGATACAAAAATGATCTATCTCAAACTGGTTTAAACTGGTCCATTTCTGATTCATTTCGTACTTGTTTTTTTTTTTTTTTAAAGTTTGAAAATTATTTTCCGAGCATAGTGTATGAATACATAATAATGAAAAAGACAAATTAAGCTACATGACAAATAAAACACTTTAATAACATAAAACATATTTCCCAACAATGATGGTCGTAATCACTTGCGTGGATTAATTGATAATTATTTAATATTCAATTATTTCTTATCTATATATTAATCTAAGTGGTTAACCTTTTTGCCTTTCTTTATTAATTCATAATTACGCAATCTAGCCTTACGCATTAGGTTAAATATAATTGTTTGATAGAATACTTGCGGACACATCAGTCCTCAATGGTATCGAAAAATTATATAGGAATTAATGCGGACAAAGCAAAGCGTGTAATTGACGATGACACAGATAGAAAAACAAGGAGGTTAAGAGAATTCGAGTATTTTTAACCATGATTTAAATGAACTACATAACATATATAATGTAAAACTTCTGATAATAATTGCTCGAGCTTGTGTCTATATATGATTCTTTTCAAAAATTCTTTAAATTATTCTGAAGCACTGCCCTCAAGTTCTTCCATGAACTATTGTCTTGTAATACATATCGTATCATTTGTTCTTAATATATTCTTTTTGGAATCATACTTAGTTGGTACCAAGTACTATTTGTTTACATTTACCAATTCACTCTCCTATAATACACAAAATATTTGTGTGTCTTCACTGGCTACACTCAAATTATTTGCACAGTTAATATTGGTAGCTCAATTAAATAGTCTGCTCCTAAATTAATTTCAAACGGAAATTTTTATTTAGTTTTCAATAAAAGTTGAAATATAATTAGCAACGGTATGTTACGAATTTTATACTGTTATCTTTTATTTATTTCTAATTATATCGTAAACTTATTTTCGTTTGTGAAATAAAACAATTGTTTTACAAATGAGTAAATAAAATAAAAAAATAAAACTTTATTCCTTATGCATATGAGTTTTGAATATCTCCGTGACTGTGCGTGACTGTGTGTGACTATTTTAAAATTAATATTTGGCCACAACAATTCAGTTTCATCGGATAAGGGGAAGTGGGGTCTTAATCTCTCCGTGACTGTGCGTGACTCTGTGTGACTATTTCAAAGTTAATCTCTTTTCACAGCAAGTCTATCGACCAAGTTTTAGTTCGATCGGATAAGGGAAAATGGGTTTTAAATCACTCCGTCACTGTGCGTGACTATGCGTGACCGCGCGTGACTATGTCGAAGTTGATCTTTCTTTACAGCAAATACATCGACCAAGTTTAAGATCGGTCGGATGAGGTTTAATGACATTTAGAACACTCCGTGACTGTGCGTGACCATGCGCGACTGTGCGTGACTAAGTCAAAGTTAATCTTTTTTCACAGCAAGTGTATGGACCAAGTTTCAGATCGATCGGATGAGGATTAATGACATTTAGATCACTGTGCGTGACCATGCGCGACTGTGCGTGACTAAGTCAGAGTAAATCTTTTTTTCACAGCAAGTGTATGGACCAAGTTTCAGATCGATCGGATGAGGGGAATTGACATTTAGATCACTACGTGACTGTGCGTGACTACGCGTGACTGTGCGTGACTACCCCAAAATTAATCTGTAGTCACGACAAGACTATGGGCCAAGTTTCAGATCAATTGGATAAGGGGAAATGGGGTCCACCTATGGCAGACAGGCAGACAGACAGAGAGTATGAGTTAAAAGAAAGAGTTTAAAAATAAGCATAACCCATATACGAATAGAACTTTTATTAATTTTTTTGCCTGTAGTTTTGAAAAAGTTCATATCGGAAGCTATCTTTACATGGTCCGAACCTGATCATATTTGGTAAAGTCAATATATTTTTGCAAAAAATATTAAACGAGCGAAATTTGAGAAAAATCTGTGAAATATTTTTGTTTTTTGATAGTGTTACGTGCAGATCGGGAAACAGCTTTATATGGGGGCTATGGCTAAGAATTATTCTATTATTCTATTCTATTGAATTATTCTATTGAATAATGGATGTAATAAACATACACAAACCCCCTTTGAACGAGATCTACATGATAATTTAGATCTTACGGCAATTTGAGTCGATCTCACAGAGGTCATTTGTACGGTAACTACGTCCGAACATGCACCGATTTTCGCCAATTTCAATACCTATGGCTGATAGGAGTTTACATACCAGCTTTCATCAAAATATATTCTTATTTGCCACCTGTAGTTTGATTACAATGATAATATGGACACACAGACGGACGGACGTACGGACATGTGACTTAGAAAGCGATTCTGATAATAAGTATAATAAAAGTTGGGTCTAGACCAAACATCAGCACAAAGTCATTATACCCTAACCAAGTAGTGTTATAGGGTATAAAAGCATACATACATACTTTCGCTTTTAAGTATGTAAGTGTGTATTCGTATAGATAGAAGTTAGATAAATAGCCAAATTAATCACGTGTGTATTGGGATATCGTGTCTTTACTTTTGCAGTTTAAAAAAAATCATGTGAGTCCGGTCACAGGGGAGATGTGTAAGCATTTAGTAATTAAAGATTTTTTTATGGCACTTTTTAAAATCAAACAGAAAGCGTCATCTATGTATTACTTATAGCAATCAAGTGCAAGGGCTCGGTTAATATAAAAATATTTATTATTATTTATTATTTCAAATGGTTAATTTTTAATTTTTCGTTTTTCATTTTTATTTTTCATTTTTCATTTATATTTTTCTATTTTAATTTTTTATTTTTACATTTTCCATTTTCCATTTTTTATATTTCATATTTTATTTTTCATTTTTTCTTTTTCATTTTTCATTTTTTAATTTAAATTTTCCATTTTTTATTTTTATTTTTCATTTTTAATCTTTTATTTTTAATTTTTAATTTTTAGTTTTTAATTTTTAATTTTTAATTTTTAATTTTTAATTTTTAATTTTTAATTTTTAATTTTTAATTTTTAATTTTTAATTTTTAATTTTTAATTTTTAATTTTTAATTTTTAATTTTTAATTTTTAATTTTTAATTTTTAATTTTTAATTTTTAATTTTTAATTTTTAATTTTTAATTTTTAATTTTTAATTTTTAATTTTTAATTTTTAATTTTTAATTTTTAATTTTTAATTTTTAATTTTTAATTTTTAATTTTTAATTTTTAATTTTTAATTTTTAATTTTTAATTTTTAATTTTTAATTTTTAATTTTTAATTTTTAATTTTTAATTTTTAATTTTTAATTTTTAATTTTTAATTTTTAATTTTTAATTTTTAATTTTTAATTTTTAATTTTTAATTTTTAATTTTTAATTTTTAATTTTTAATTTTTAATTTTTAATTTTTAATTTTTAATTTTTAATTTTTAATTTTTAATTTTTAATTTTTAATTTTTAATTTTTAATTTTTAATTTTTAATTTTTAATTTTTAATTTTTAATTTTTAATTTTTAATTTTTAATTTTTAATTTTTAATTTTTAATTTTTAATTTTTAATTTTTAATTTTTAATTTTTAATTTTTAATTTTTTATTTTTAATTTTTAATTTTTAATTTTTAATTTTTAATTTTTAATTTTTAATTATTAATTTTTAATTTTTAATTTTTAATTTTTAATTTTTAATTTTTAATTTTTAATTTTTAATTTTTAATTTTTAATTTTTAATTTTTAATTTTTAATTTTTAATTTTTAAATTTTTATTTTTATTTTTCATTTTTAATCTTTTATTTTTAATTTTACTTTTTATTATTTCATTTTTCATATTTTCATTTTTAATTTTTCATTTTTCATTTTTCATTTTTCATTATTCATTTTTCATTTTTCATTTTTCATTTTTCTTTTTTCATTTTTCATTTTTAATTTTTCATTTTTAATTTTTCAATTTTAATTTCCTGTTTTAAATTTTTTTTCATTTTTAATTTTAAATTTTTTATTTTTCGTTTTTCATTTTTCATTTTTTATTTTTTATTTTTAATTTTTAATTTTTCGTTTTTTTCCGATTTTCTATTTTCGTTATTCATTTTAATTTTTTATTTTTTAGATTTTCCATTTTTTATTTTTCATTTTTCAATTTTAATTTTTTATTTTTCGTTTTTCATTCCTTATTTTTAATTTTTAATTTTTACATTTTCCATTTTTTATCTTTCATATTTTATTTTTAATTTTTCATTTATAATTTTTAATTTTTTATTTTTCATTTTTCGTTTTTCGTTTTTCATTTTTTATTTTTAATTTTTTTTTTACATTTTGCACTTGCATTTTTTATTTTTCATATTTTATTTTTCTTTTTTTCTTTTTCATTTTTAATTTTTTATTTTTCATTTTTTATTTTTCATTTATAATTTTTCGTTTTTCGTTTTTCATTTTTTATTTTTAATTTTTTACATTTTGCACTTGCATTTTTGATTTTTCATATTTAATTTTTCTTTTTTCTTTTTCATTTTTAATTTTTTATTTTTCATTTTTTATTTTTCATTTATAATTTTTCATTATTTATTTTTGATTTTTTCTTTTTTATTTTTAATTTTTTATTTTTCATTTTTTAGTTTTCTTTTTTCATTTTTCATATTTCATTTTTCATTTTTGGTTTTTCATTTTTAATTTTTAATTTTTATTTTTCATTTTTTGTTTTTCATTTTTCATTTTTTATTTTTCATTTTTCGCTTTTCATTTTTCATTTTTCATTTTCATTTTCAATTTTCATTTTTTATTTTTTTCTTTTTTATTTTTAATTTTTAATTTTTTATTTTTCGTTTTTCATTTTTATTTTTTATTTTTAATTTTTCATTTTTACCTTTTATTTATTTTTCCATTTTTAATTTTTTATTTTTCATTTTTCGATTTTCGTTTTTAATTTTTTATTTTTAATATTTCATTTTTCATTTTTCGTTTTTTTCCGATTTTCGATTTTCGTTTTTCATTTTAATTTTTTATTTTTCATTTTTCATTTTTCGTTTTTCATTTTTTATTTTTTTTACATTTTTCTTTTTTTTTAATTTTCATATTTTATTTTTCTTTTTCTATTTTTCTTTTTTCATTTTTCAATTTTATTTTTTTATTTTTCATTTTTCATTTCTTATATTTAATTTTTCATTTTTTATTTTTACATTTTCCATTTTTTATTTTTCATATTTTATTTTTAATTTTTCATTTATAATTTTTAATTTTTATTTTTAATTTTTAATTTTTAATTTTTAATTTTTAATTTTTAATTTTTAATTTTTAATTTTTAATTTTTAATTTTTAATTTTTAATTTTTAATTTTTAATTTTTAATTTTTAATTTTTAATTTTTAATTTTTAATTTTTAATTTTTAATTTTTAATTTTTAATTTTTAATTTTTAATTTTTAATTTTTAATTTTTAATTTTTAATTTTTAATTTTTAATTTTTAATTTTTAATTTTTAATTTTTAATTTTTAATTTTTAATTTTTAATTTTTAATTTTTAATTTTTAATTTTTAATTTTTAATTTTTAATTTTTAATTTTTAATTTTTAATTTTTAATTTTTAATTTTTAATTTTTAATTTTTAATTTTTAAGTTTTATTTTTAATTTTTAATTTTTAATTTTTAATTTTTAATTTTTAATTTTTAATTTTTAATTTTTAATTTTTAATTTTTAATTTTTAATTTTTAATTTTTAATTTTTAATTTTTAATTTTTAATTTTTAATTTTTAATTTTTAATTTTTAATTTTTAATTTTTAATTTTTAATTTTTAATTTTTAATTTTTAATTTTTAATTTTTAATTTTTAATTTTTAATTTTTAATTTTTAATTTTTAATTTTTAATTTTTAATTTTTAATTTTTAATTTTTAATTTTTAATTTTTAATTTTTAATTTTTAAATTTTAATTTTTAATTTTTAATTTTTAATTTTTAATTTTTAATTTTTAATTTTTAATTTTTAATTTTTAATTTTTAATTTTTAATTTTTAATTTTTAATTTTTAATTTTTAATTTTTAATTTTTAATTTTTAATTTTTAATTTTTAATTTTTAATTTTTAATATTTAAATTTTTATTTTTATTTTTCATTTTTAATCTTTTTTTCTTTTTATTATTTCATTTTTTCATTTTTCATTTTTCATTTTCCATTTTTCATTATTCATTTTTCATTTTTCATTTTTCATTTTTCATTTTTCATTTTTAATTTTTCAATTTTAATATCCTGTTTTAAATTTTTTTTCATTTTTAATTTTAAATTTTTTATTTTTCGTTTTTCATTTTTCATTTTTTATTTTTTATTTTTAATTTTTCGTTTTTTTCCGATTTTCTATTTTCGTTATTCATTTTAATTTTTTATTTTTTACATTTTCCATTTTTTATTTTTCATTTTTCAATTTTAATTTTTTATTTTTCTTTTTTTATTCCTTATTTTTCATTTTTTATTTTTACATTTTCCATTTTTTATCTTTCATATTTTATTTTTAATTTTTTTTTCATTTATAATTTTTAATTTTTTATTTTTCATTTTTCGTTTTTCATTTTTTATTTTTAATTTTTTTTTTTTACATTTTGCACTTGCATTTATTATTTTTCATATTTTATTTTTCTTTTTTTCTTTTTCATTTTTAATTTTTTATTTTTCATTTTTTATTTTTCATTTATAATTTTTCGTTTTTCGTTTTTCATTTTTTATTTTTAATTTTTTTTTTTTTACATTTTGCACTTGCATTTTTTATTTTTCTTATTTTATTTTTCTTTTTTCTTTTTCATTTTTAATTTTTTATTTTTCATTTTTTATTTTTCATTTATAATTTTTCATTATTTATTTTTTATTTTTTCTTTTTTATTTTTCATTTTTTATTTTTCATTTTTTAGTTTTCTTTTTTCATTTTTCATATTTCATTTTTCATTTTTGGTTTTTAATTTTTAATTTTTTATTTTTCATTTTTTGTTTTTCATTTTTCATTTTTCGCTTTTCATTTTTCATTTTCATTTTCAATTTTCATTTTTTATTTTTTTCTTTTTTATTTTTAATTTTTTATTTTTCGTTTTTCATTTTTATTTTTTATTTTTAATTTTTCATTTTTACCTTTTATTTATTTTTCCATTTTTAATTTTTTATTTTTCATTTTTCGATTTTCGTTTTTAATTTTTTATTTTTAATATTTAATTTTTCATTTTTCGTTTTTTTCCGATTTTCGATTTTCGTTTTTCATTTTAATTTTTTATTTTTCATTTTTCATTTTTCTTTTTTCGTTTTTCATTTTTTATTTTATTTTTTTTTTTACATTTTCCTTTTTTTTTAGTTTTCATATTTTATTTTTCTTTCTCTATTTTTCTTTTTTCATTTTTCAATTTTAATTTTTTATTTTTCGTTTTTCATTTATATTTCATTTTTCATTTTTTATTTTTACATTTTCCATTTTTTATTTTTCATATTTTATTTTTAATTTTTCATTTATAATTTTTAATTTTTATTTTTCATTTTACGTTTTTCATTTTTTATTTTTAATTTTTTTTTTACATTTTGCATTTTTTATTTTTCGTATTTTATTTTTCATTTTTCATTTTTAATTTTTCAGTTTTTATTTTTCATTTATTATTTTTCATTTTTTATTTTAATTTTTGATTTTTTCTTCTTTATTTTTAATTTTTTATTTTTCATTTTCATTTTCAAAAAGGTTATTACATATCATAATTTTTTCACTAATACAAACATAAGTCACACCTATTTTGTCTTACGTCTTATGCTTTTTTTGTCATTGTATTGTGAAATAGATTTTACCCTCCCTCGCGTATAGATGTTTACACATAAAAAAAAAACAAATTTACATAACATTTCTATGGATAGGAAAATTAAATTTGCACAATTTGATATTTTCGGCAAATGTATGAGAAATACATCATGATGTTAAAACTCTCATATCGAAATTTAAATGTTGTAATATGAACCAGTAGTCATTAGAGTAAGCAATATCTATTTTTCAAAAACGATCCAAAAATTTTGAATAACCTGTTCTCATTTTTTTAGAGGATTATCTACATTATCCAATACATTAAGCATCCAATGAATTTAACATTAAATGGATTATTTTTAAAAGTATCTTTAGATTTGTGTATTATATGAAAACCAAGCAATATTTACGATAATAATACATGAGAAAATAACTACGACTTTCATTGCTTTAACAACTGCTCTAAAACGGTTTTAATGAAAAAAATACTTTGAGTGTAACACTCTAAGGTATTAAAAGAACACAGCTGTAGCCTTTATGTGCTGTTCAGCAGTACTTAAAATAAACCTTAAAAAGAGATTATAAGAGGGGATTAAGTATCCAGTATGATAATACTCCATTTTCACCACGCATGGTTTGAGGATAAAAATATAATAACTTAGAATGAAAGGCCAAAAAGCAAAAAAAAAAATTAAATAAATAAAATAAAGAACATGAGTACAAACATGGTCCCACTTGAATTTTGAGTTATAGAATTTACATTTGATTTAATTAATAATCTAACTAATAGGCCAACAAGGGATGTAACCCCAGTAGCTTTTCCCTCCTTTATCTGTTTTCCAAATATCGGATTGCCCCATCAAAACTAAAAATCTCTTAGTTTTATTTCCACAAGTATAACAATCTTTCCTAGGTAATATGTATATTAATACAATTTTAAGAAAATTTAAATCTGATTTTAAGAAATTCAAATGTTTCCATACTGGTTACAAACATTTCGTTACTTTTTGTTTAATCAGGTTAAAAAAAAATTAAAAACACTTTATATTAAGTAATATAAAACAAGAATATTATATATAATAACCTATACTTTTCGTTTATAGAGGAGGTCTCAGGCCCAACTTAAGTGGTTATTGGAAATAAGCATAAAAAAAATTTGAGTAGCATTTGTCTGCAGATATGAAAAACCTATCTTGAGCATATTAGATAAAGTTACTTTTTATTTTGCAAAAACATATACAGACCAAATTCAAGAAAAAATCTGTGTTTTTTGATAGATCTAAATGAAGATCGGGAAGCTGCTATATATGGGGGCTATGAGTAACGATTTATTTTTGGGCTACAGATTAATGGATATAATAAACACAAACAAACCAAATTTAACCAAGATCTCTATAATAATTTGAGCCTTATGGCAATTTAAGTCGATTTCATAGGGGTCATTTGTATGGGGACAAGGTCTGAATATGTACCGGTTTCAGCAATTTCAATAGCGTCCGTTCTATTGCTGATAAAAGCTTATATATAACATTTTATCAAAATATATTTATACTTGCGACATGTAGTTTGGTTACAAGGTTGACATGAATACACATACGGAGAGAGGGACAGGCGGACGTCGCTAAATAGACTCAGAAAATGAATTATGAATCGATCGGTATAATAAGAGATACGTCAAATATTTTTGGTAGTTATAAACATCAGAACAAAGTCATTACCCTGACCACATAGTGATATAAGTTATAAAAATATTTACCAAAAATTAGTATTTTATTTATATCATATACCACTATGTGGTCAAGGTATAATGACTCTGGGCTGATGTTTATAACTACCAGATATATTTGACCTAGACCCACCTTTTATTATACCGATCGACTCTGACTCACTTTCTGAGTCAATTTAGCGATGTCCGTCCGTCCGTCCGTCTGTCCGTCTGAACGTCTGTCCGTCTGTGTGTCCATGAAAACCTTGTAATCAAACTACAGGTCGCAAATATGAAAATATTTTGATGAAATTTGGTATGTAAGCTTCTATCAGCCATAGCATGAACGCTATTGGCGAAAATCGGTGTATGTTCGGACAAAGTCCCAATACAAATGACACCTATGAAATGACTTAAATTGCCATATGATCCAAATTATCATACCCATTAATCAGTACACACATTAATCAGTAGTCCAAAAATGAACCGTGTAGGACAATTCTTAGTCATAGCCTCCATATAAAGCTGCTTCCCGATCTTCGCTTAAAACTATCGAAAAAGAAAAATATTGCACAGACTTTTCTCAAATTTGGTTTGTATATGTTTTTTGCAAAAAAAAAAAAAAGTGACCTAACCAAATATGGTCAGAATCGGTCCATTTTTCGACCTAGTCCCCATTTAGATATAGCATCCGATATGATGCAGCCAAAAAAATTAATAACAACTAGCAGATTCCAGCACTCGAAAATCGACTGCAAATTCTAGACAACTTTATTTTCCAACTTAGCCAATTCACAAACCAACACTTTTTTGGTTTATTGCTATTGTGAATGAATTCATTATCTTATCTTAAGATAACAACCTCATTAATAAACACATTAACAAATTTAAATTTATATATGTGTTAGTAACAACTTTAAATGCAATTTACTCAAAATGAAGGAAAAAATTTAAAAATCTGTAAATCTAGTGACCAGCTAAAATGGAATACCTTTCAAATAATATACGTTTGGTCAAAATCGGAGAAAACGGTAGCACGAAACATCGGTAGCAAAAAATCGCCTAGCCTATTAAAATTATAGATGCACCTCATATTTGGTTTATGCTTATTTTCTATATCTAATTATTTGGACCAAAGAGATAGGGTCTCTAAACGCATAGTGTAGGGTATCGTATAGTCGGTCTAGGCGGCCTATAATTTTCTAACTTGTTTTTGTTAAACTTTGTAACACAAGTCGCACAGTGGTATGTCTTCATGCAGTTTTGTGCAAAAACTATAAGGTTAGTTGGCTCTGAGCATTATATTGACTAAATTAAGAAAAAAATGGAGTTTCATCAAAATCGAAATGGATAAAATTTTTCCTATTCAAGAAAAAGTCTGAAAATTTGGTCATACACCTTCTTGAATTAAAAAAGATGCATGCCAGGTTTCATCAAAATCGGCCACGCCCACCGCCCATGAAACCCAAACAAAATATAAATACGAATTTATTTAAATATTTTGTTTGTCATTCGACAAAAAACTAAATTTATTCTTCATCTCTCATTTATTTGACTGCATCGTCACATCCTAAATCCTGTTTGGATAGCTCATGTCTTCAGCTGGTTATAAAAGAGTCTGATTAAAGCAATAAACGACGAAAAATGTC
This sequence comes from Cordilura impudica, assembly GCA_963682025.1. Taxonomy (NCBI): domain Eukaryota; kingdom Metazoa; phylum Arthropoda; class Insecta; order Diptera; family Scathophagidae; genus Cordilura; species Cordilura impudica. The sequence continues at coordinate 47,548,639 of OY821517.1, forward strand.
AATGTTTTTCGAAACTCTATGGCATTTTTAAGACAATATTAACCCTTCTGCATCCCTTATATATGTGCCCTTCGCATGATCCTTTGGGTCAATATGACCCAACATTAAATTGTAGACAAAATTTCAAATTTAATATAGGAAATTTATTGGTTTTGTGTTTTTTTTTTATTTAGTATAATAAAAAATATTGCAAAATAAAATAAGTAATCCCTTCCTTAACAATTATTAAAAAAGAAAAACATATATATAATAAAATTAAATTTGAAATTCAGCCTTTTTTTTTTTTGAAAAATAAAATTATAATTATATTTTTAATGATAATGTTTAAAAATTTAAGTATTTGTGTCACAATTTATGCACAATGTGACCATGTGTTCCTTGCAAATAAATTTTTTACACGAATCATATTTAGTGGAATACTAATTTGAATTCCTTCCATGTTGACAAAGGAAACACCGCTATCAACTATTTGGTAAATTGCTACATAGTGGTGTATTTGTACTATTTTGTTTAGAACATTTGCGAGGCACCAGTGAGATTATTTTGTTTTGGAATATTTTTAACAAAATTTCTTGCTGATGGTCCATGTGGCAAGTTCTACTGGATACAGCCTGCGTCTGAAGTTTTTATTGTAATTCCAGGCAGGATTCATATCAGTATAATATTTGAAAATAATGCAACAGGCATGTCCTAATCATGCGCTTACATGTGTAATTAGCAACTAGTTGGTCAAGCGCTTTCGTTTGGTTGTAATGATGTATTATTTCAGGTTTTTTTTTCATCTTCTCTTACATCGGCTGAATGATGTAGAGAACTTAAGAGGAGAACGTATTTATTTTTTTGGCACATAGGATGCTATAGTTATATCGTTTGAAAACGAAAAATCAGAGTGCGATACGGGCTTTTTTCATACCCAAAATTTGTAATAGCAAACAAGTTTTATTTTTACGGACATTGTCAACTAATGTAATATTCCGACATTGTTGCTTGAAAAATAAGTCTTCCGTTTTTTTCATTCCACAAGCTAGTGAGATTTATAAACTCCTGTCATTATTTGTAATCCAAGATATGCATCAAGCCCTATCGTATCAATTATTTCCATATAATTCTACAACTTTTTGATTTGTCATTTGAATCACAATATTTTTTATATTTGGTGATATGAACAAATCAAATGAAGGCTTTATATCTGTAACCATAGGTGTTGTTACTCTTTTTGTGGGTCCAGGCTTATTCAACAAAATTTGCACTTTTGTCCTCAGCTAAATATGTAACTGAAGTGCTGTGATCAATTTCTAGTGCATCTTCCACATCCACGCTTTCACGCTATTATTTGATGATGAATATGAATCGTCTTCTGCATCGTTGTCAGGTGAAAAAATTTTGTATACATCACTATCATAAAAAATGTCATCATCTTCGTCATTCATTATTTGATGCAAGATCACTAAGAATCTGAAGCAATTTCATTATGGAACAGTCATATGTTAGAAATTTTATTTTACAATACTTGATTTTCTTCTTTGTGCCATTATGTAAAAATACCCAATTATGATGAATTATATAAAAAAAAAAAATATATATAAAAATATAACTCATATAAAAAAAATTGAAAATTGAATTCATATCATCATGAAACAAATTTCAAGAGATACCTTTGCGGGATTCTCCAAATCCCACCCACAGTTTGAGAATAATGAAATTTTGAATGAAAAAATATTCATTGAAAGCGATTTTAATGATCATTTGACTGAAAAAATGATCGATCGATGATTCTGAATGAAGATGAACTCAATTCAATTATATTCAATTGGAAAAAAATGTGAGGGGGAGGAAATGTGAAATGTGGAGGGGGGAGGAAAAATTTATATTTTATTATTTACTTTTAAAAGCATAATTTTCATCCCTGTAATGGATAAATTAAAGTTTCACGTTCATATCTTATAACTAAAGGGAAAAATTTTGCGTTTGAAAACCAAAATTGGGTCAAATTGACCCAAGGAGTGCAGAAGGGTTAATCTACACTTCTTGTAGTCCTTATTTCTCTTGCTTATTCTTCTCCTTCCGTTAGCATGCCAATAAGATGAATTGCCGCATCCATAATGGACGATCCATCCATGGATCCATTATGGATGAGTTATCAAAACATACTTCCATGCATAAGTATTTTTTGGACGGTGACTGGCAAGATATATAAACCATATTTTCCAATTATAGTTTATAAACTTTTCCGAACTGATTTTCTGGCCACACGTTATTGTTTGAAATATTATTCGGAAACGATCTATCGACTTTTCGTCATAGATATTCGTCATATTCGTAATATCAGCAACGAATGCAGGTAGTATCAGCAACGAATGTTGGAGAAAAAACGTTGCGACGTATATTCATCATTGGATGATCTTGTTCTTTGTTTAACTGAATCGGCTCTTCATTCGTGTGCATTCGTTTCTTGAGTTCTTCTTGTATACGGAGCTTGTTTTTTGGTTTCAGTTGTTTCTGTTCGTCTATTGGCGCAGACCATTTTTGAAAGAGTTTGTTGTAAGCAGCATGAAGAACGCACTTCATAAATTTAATTCTAGCTAGTAACGAAAAAAACAATGCTTCCCCAGTAATAGCTTTTCTTGTGATTGCATATCCTACGGTTTCGTTTTACATATGTCCCAAACAGCTGACGAATAATAGTTTGTGCCGTCTTGCCATTCAACTTAGTAAATACTAAATTATATTTCACACAGTTGCAATATCATCCTTCACTCTCTCAACAGGACTTAAGATTTTCTCTTTTGTTTCTTTAGCAAATTCCAAGGGCGACAGTCTCCATCTCCAGATGTTGACTTTAGAGTAAAGGGCATCATGGAAACTAACAACAAGTTCTTATCTGTAATATCATCTGCTAAGTTCTAATTATATTCCATATGGGCAGATGAACCATCACAATCTGATTTAGACGTAAGCATGCAACTATAAACCGTTCTAGCATTTATATCTTCGTTTGAAAAACTTTGCAATAAATGCCCCAGTTGTTAACAAATTGTTGTAATATTTAATATTCGATAAATATCTGAACTAAAAGTATGCAATAATAGCATTTTGAAAACATTTTATGACAAGTTTCATGACAGTTGACATAAATTTGTAGTTTGGAAAATTTCCGTGAATTATTTTTTTTGGATGTGTAAACATCTATACGCGCAGGTGGGTAAATTTCAAAAAACAGCGAAACATGTAAGCGTAACATGTGAGTCGTAAGACAAAATGTGATTGTATTGGTGAAAAAATTATGATATTATGATAACCTGTTCGAAAATTAAAAATGAAAAATAAAAAATAAAAAAAAAAAAGAAATAAAAAATAAATGAAAAAAATGAAAAATAAAAAATTAAAAATGAAAAATAAAAAATTAAAAATGAAAAATGAAAAATGAAAAATAAAAAATGAAAAATTAAAAATGAAAAATAAAAAATGAAAAATTAAAAATGAAAAATAAAAAATGAAAAATGAAAAATTAAAAATGAAAAATAAAAATGAAACATGAAAAATAAAAAATTAAAAATAAATAATGAAAAACGAAAAATTAAAAACGAATAATAAAAAATGAAAAATAGAAAATGAAAAATTAAAAATGAAAAATAAAAAATGAAAAAAAAAAAAATAAAAAATAAATGAAAAAAATGAAAAATAAAAAATTAAAAATGAAAAATAAAAAATTAAAAATGAAAAATGAAAAATGAAAAATAAAAAATGAAAAATTAAAAATGAAAAATAAAAAATGAAAAATTAAAAATGAAAAATAAAAAATGAAAAATGAAAAATTAAAAATGAAAAATAAAAATGAAACATGAAAAATAAAAAATTAAAAATAAATAATGAAAAACGAAAAATTAAAAACGAATAATAAAAAATGAAAAATAGAAAATGAAAAATTAAAAATGAAAAACGAAAAATCAAAAATGAAAAACAAAAAATGAAAAATGAAAAATGAAAAATTAAAAATGAAAAATAAAATAATGAAAAATAAAAAATGAAACATGAGAAATAAAAAATTAAAAATAAAAAATGAAAAACGAAAAATTAGAAATGAATAATGAAAAATGAAAAATAAAAAATGAAAAATAAAAAAAAACAAAATAAAAAATGAAAAATGAAAAATAAAAAATGAAAAATGAAAAATAATAACGAAAAATGAAAAATGAAAAAAAAAAAATGAAAAACGAACAAGTAAGAAAATTATAGTCGGTCTAGACCGACTATACGATACCCTATACCATGCGTTTAGAAACCGTATCTCTTAGGCCCAACTAACTGGACAAAGAAAATAAGCAAAAACCAAATTTGAGTGGGATTTTTATTAATTTTTTTGGCTGCAGATATGAAAAAGTTCATACCGGATGCTATATCTATATGGGATCTAGGTCCAAAAATGGACCGATCCTGATCATGTTTGGTAAAGTCTCTTGTATTTTGCAAACATATATACAAACAAAATTTGAGAAGAATCAGTGCAATATTTTTGTTTTTTAATAGATTTAAGTGAAGATCGGGAAGCAGCTCTATATGGGGCCAAAGGGATCATTTTCGGACTACTCATTAATGGATGTAATGAACGCATACAACCCCAATTTGAGTAAGATCTATATGATAATTTGGATCTTATGGCAATTTATGTCGATTTCATAGGGGTAATTTGTATGGGGGCTAGGTCTGAACATGGACCGATTCTCGCCAATTTCAACAGCGTTCATCCCATGGCCGATAAAAGCTTATGTACCAAATTTCATCAAAATATATTCATATTTGCGACCTGCAGTTTGATTACAAGGTTTACATGGACACACAGACGGACGGACGGACATTGTTAAATCAACTCAGAAAGTGATTCTGATTCGATCGGTATAATTAAAGATGGGTCTAGGTCAAATATTTTTGGTTGTTACAAACAGCAGCACAAAGTCATTATACCCAAACCACATAGTGGTATAGGGTATAAAAATGAAAAATGAAGAACGAAAAATGAAAAATGAAAAAAAAATTAAAAATGGAAAATAACAAATTAAGAATAAAAATTAAAAATAAAAAATAATAACGAAAAATGAGAAATAAAAAATAAAAAATAAAAAATGAAAAATGAAAAATGAAAAATGAAAAATAAAAAATAAAAAATGAGAAATAAAAAATTAAAAAAAAAAAATAAAAAGGAAAAATGATAAATAAAAAATAAACAAGTAAGAAAATTATAGTCGGTCTAGACCGACTATACGATACCCTATACCATGCGTTTAGAAACCCTATCTCTTAGGCCCAACTAACTGGACATTGAAAATAAGCAAAAACCAAATTTGAGTGGGATTTTTATTAATTTTTTTGGCTGCAGATATGAAAAAGTTCATATCGGATGCTATATCTATAAAGGGACTAGGTCCAAAAATGGACCGATCCTGATCATGTTTGGTAAAGTCTCTTGTATTTTGCAAAAATATGTACAAACAAAATTTGAGAAGAATCAGTGCAATATTTTTGTTTTTTAATAGATTTAAGTGAAGATCGGGAAGCAGCTCTATATGGGCTCAAAGGGATCATTTTTGGATTACTCATTAGTGGATATAATGAACGCATACAAACCCAATTTGAGTAAGATCTATATGACAATTTGGATCTTATGGCAATTTATGTCGATTTCATATGGGTAATTTGTATGGAGGCTAGGTCTGAACATGGACCGATTCTCACCAATTTCAATAGCGTTTATCCCATGGCCGATAAAAGCTTATATACCAAATTTCATTAAAATATATTCATATTTGCGACCTGCAGTTTGATTACAAACTTTACATGGACACACAGACGGACGGACGGACGGACGGACGGACATTGATTCGATCGGTATAATTAAAGATGGGTCTAGGTCAAATATTTTTGGTTGTTACAAACAGCAGCACAAAGTCATTATACCCAAACCACATAGTGGTATAGGGTATAAAAATGAATAATAAGAAATTAAAACTAAAAAATTTAAAAATAAAAAATGAAACATGAAAAATAAGAAATGAAAAATGAAAAATAAAAAATTAAAAATTAAAATTAAAAAATGAAAAATTGAAAATAAAAAATGAAAAATAAAAAACTAAAAATTAAAAAAAAAAATGAAAAATGAAAAACGAAAAATTAAAAAAAAAAATTAAAAATTAGAAATTAACCGGTTAAAATAATAAATAATAATACATATTTTTATATTAACATAGCCCCTGCAGTTGATTGCTATAAGTATTACGCTTTCTGTTTGAAAGTTCTATAAAAAAATCTTTAATTACTAGATGTTTACACATCTCCCCTGCGATCGGACTCACATGATTTTATTTGATATGTGAACATCTATTCGCGAGGATTCGGTAAAAATTAAAAATGAAAAATTAGAAACGAAAAATGAAAAATAAAAAATGAAAAATGAAAAATAATATATGAAAAATGAAAGATAAAAAATTAAAAATTAAAAACGAAAAATGAAAAATTAACCTGTTTAATTAATAAATAATAAATAAATTTTTAGTTTAATGAAAAACTAAAAACGAAAAATGAAAAATAAAAAATAAAAATTGAAAAATAAAAAATAAAAATTGAAAAATAAAAAATGAAAAATAAAAAATTAAAAATAAAAATTGAAAAATAAAAAATGAAAAAAGAAAAATAAAAAATTAAAAATGAAAAACGAGAAATGAAAAATAAAAAATGAAAAATACGAAATAAAAAACGAAATATGAAAAATAATAAATAAAAATACAAAATAAAAAACTAAAAATGAAACACGAAAAACGAAAAATTAAAAATAAAAAAAGAAAAACGAAAAATTAAAAATTAAAATTTAACCAGTTTAAGTAATAATAAATATTTATACCCTATACCACTATGTGGTTTGGGTATAATGACTTTGTGCTGCTGTTTGTAACAACCAAAAATATTTGACCTAGACCCATCTTTAATTATACCGATCGAATCAGAATCACTTTCTGAGTTGATTTAACAATGTCCGTCCGTCCGTCCGTCCGTCCGTCTGTGTGTCCATGTAAAGCTTGTAATCAAACTGCAGGTCGCAAAGATGAATATATTTTGATGAAATTTGGTATATAAGCTTTTATCGGCCATGGGATGAACGCTGTTGAAATTGGTGAGAATCGGTCCTTCTTCAGACCTAGCCCCCATACAAATTACCCATATGAAATCGACATAAATTGCCATAAGATCCAAATTGTCATATAGATCTTACTCAAATTGGGTTTGTATGCGTTCGTTACATCCACTAATGAGTAGTCCAAAAATGATCCCTTTCACCCCATATAGAGCTGCTTCCCGATCTTCAGTTAAATCTATTAAAAAACAAAAATATTGCACTGATTCTTCTCAAATTTTGTTTGTGCATATTTTTGCAAAATACAAGAGACTTTACCAAACATGATCAGGATCGGTCCATTTTTGGACCTAGTCCCTTTATAGATATAGCATCCGATATGAACTTTTTCATATCTGCAGCCAAAAAAATTAATAAAAATCCCACTCAAATTTGGTTTTTGCTTATTTTCAATGTCCAGTTAGTTGGGCCTAAGAGATAGGGCTTCTAAACGCATGGTATAGGGTATCGTATAGTCGGTCTAGACCGACTATAATTTTCTTACTTGTTTTATATTAGCAGAGCTCGTCCAGTTGTTTGCTATATGACGCTTTCTCTTTGATTTTAAAAAATTGCCATAAAAAAATCTTTAATTGCTAGATGTTTACACATCTCCCATGTGATCGGACTCACATGATTTTTTAATCGAAAGAAGACATTAGGACTTTTCATTGTATTGAAAGAACACCTTGGGGGAAGTGGGGCTATATTATTCCTTTTCCATTGAAAATCAAAAATATATTAATTTTTAGAGGCTTATTGATTTGGGCATATATTCTTAACAGTTAATGTTATCCTCATAATTTATATAGAAATGCTATATTTTTCAAATATATGGTATTATCAAATGGTATTGTCAAGAAAATTATACATGAACCACTGAACAGCATGAAAATATTAGATATTTCTTGCTCATCAGATACTTTACTTAAATTTTTCAATAAATAAAATACAATTTTTCAAAAAAACCATAAATGCACATTTCATATTTAAACATTTCTCTATAAAACTGCTTCATTGGATGTTTAAAATTGGGTGGCACGAAAATTGAACTGTGTGTCGTTTACATATCTATGTATACTAGCAGATACCAGCCCTCGAAATTCGAGCGCAAATTCTAGGAAAATTTATTTTTCATTAAATTAAGATCCTAAAGGCATACTAATCCATTATAGCCAATTCACAAATCAACACAAAACACAAACTCATTTTTATTACAAACACATAAACAAATTTAATAAACACACACATAGCATTGTATAATTTTATGTATGTGGTAGTAGCTACTTTAAGTGCAATTTACTCAAAATAAAGGAAAAAATTTAAAAATCTGTAAATCTGCAAAACGGCTAAAATGAAATACCTTTCAAATAATATACCTTTGGTCAAAATCGGGATAAAACGGTAGACCAAAACATCGGTCACAAGAAATCGCCTAGCCTATAAGTAGTTGCTTGGAGATACGAGTACAACGAACAATACTTATTTATGGACTTATATTCTATTAGGGCTATCTAATCAAACACAATTGTACAGAAGAGCAAAAATAAAGTTTTATTGACTCATAATGTAAAAAAAAATTCCCATATAAATTTTCCTTCTAACTAAAAAGTTGAAGAAAAATTATGTAGAGAAAAAATTAAAAATAGATTGGGTCTAGAATTGTTTTATAACACGCTCCAAATTAATACCACTGATGGCGAATATAATACTGAAGAGTCTGTCATCAGCTTATACTAGTGTGTTGTGTCATCGTAAGTAATGTTCCCAAAATAAGAAACTAAAATAAATATAAAGAGTGTCGTATGTTAGGGTTTCACACTCAAATTTCTTAGTATAGATGGAATTAATTGGATAAGTTTTATTCCACATTGATATGTCAAAACAAGTGTTTTTATCATATAATTATCACATTAGCATTTCTTACTATTTGTGAATGTTGTCATATAATTAAAACATTATTTTGAATAGCCGCCCTCATAACCAGAATTACAGTTTCATTTATATGTGGTTGAATAAATGAAGGGCAAAGTTCATATAGATATAAAAACTGTAATTGACATTCCACCCTTATTGTATGAAGGTATACATAATCATTAACACATTATGGTTTAACTTTAAATGTCTAGATAAGGAGCTGTCGAAAGCAGAAATTACGGTCGAAATTTTGTCAAGATAATAAAATTCGTGTCATCATTTACAAAGCTATAAAACAATAACAAAAATACTTAAAATTTTTACCTTATACAATATTCGAGTGTGATACGATTATGTGAGGTTTATATTTTACAATAATGCTACTACATGAATATAAATACCTTGAAAAATTATTGAAACACTTCAAAATGAATTGGCAAAAAAATATTTCAAAATAAAAATAAATTTAAACTTGTTGTGATAGACAAAAAAAAAAAAATATAATTTTTGAACTTGATTTTGACTAATTTCTAACTCAATCATTAATTTTTATGGCCACAAAAAAATTTTAATTAATTTTTTTTTGTAATATTTTATTTTTCGTCATTATTTTATTTCTTTGCCTTAAAATTGTTGTCTCTTCAAGCTTTATTTAAACTAAAAATATTTGATCTTGGGCTTGACTAATTTCTAACTCAATCATTAAAATGCGGTAGATGGAAAATTAAATTTTTTTATTTTTATATTTGTAAAAATAGAAAATAATAAATTTTTGAAAATTATTAATCAAATTACCTTCTGGTCTTTAAGCCTTAAGAATTTTACAATAGTTCTACTTGCACTTTTAGGTGTTGCACTATTAGTACATTTAATATGAGCAGCATCTTATGTATGTGTTAAATAGTAGAGGGTTAAAGTAAATATTCGTCAGCTTTTTTTTATTTGATGACCTTTCTAAATTCAATTCAGAGTTTAACCCTGCTGTTAGGTTTGGACCATTTTGGTCAAATTTTTTTTTCTTTCCTTTCTATCTTTTCAACGGTAAAACATATCGACTTGAAACGTCAGCTCACGTGGTTTTTTTCTAAATCAATGTTTTTATTCAAATAATTAAGTGTCTAACATAAATTGGAAGGGAGAAAAATAAACAGTTACAAATTTTATGTTAAGGACCATTTTGGTCCATTGTAATTTTTTATTTATTCGCTTCTATGCAGGATGTACAAACAATTTTTCGGCTTAGTTTGCAAATAAATTTGCTGCAGATAACACATTTACTATCGCATTTTGATTTGCAGCAACCACAAATTCCACGTTTTCTAGCAGGTGGGTTTCTTGTATCACTTGTAGAAGCTACGGGGTCTGTGGTAGATGCTCTTACCTCAGCCAATAACTCTGCTGAGAAATTTTGTTTGGGTATGTTGGTTCGTTTCATCATATGTTCTTTGGCCAAAGAAAGTGCTAATAGTCGTAAAAATTCTGGTCGCTTACGATTTTGATCACTGGGTGCCCACGAATCATCGATTTCAGAAAACAATATAAGCGCATTCAATGCTGATATATCTATCATATTTGCAAAAACAACATTCGGCCATCGATTTGTTTTGCGTTTAGTACTGTAGTAGCCAATCTTTTGGTCGACAGTATCTAGGCCTCCTAAAAGGAAACAAAATTAAATTTTGTTTACTAAAAATCTATGAACACTGGCAAAAAGTTACACACCTTTTGTTGAATTATAATAAGACACAATCTCAGGCTTCTTTTTTGGTCCATTGGCATCAACTTCTGCCGTTTTGTGCATCGTACTCATCAAAACAGTACCTTTGTTTTTATGGCTGTTGTATGAAACTAATGTTGCGACTTCATTGAAAGCAAATGTTGAAGTATATAAAGGAACTTTTTTGAATATGAGCAACTTCGGTGGAATAAATGTTTTATTTTGATGTGTAAACATCTATACGCGCATGGGGGTAAATTTCTATTTCACAATATAATCACAAAAACAGCGTAACTCATATCGGTGTGAGCTGAAGCAGATAACGCTGTGTGACTTATGATTGTATTGGTGAAAAATTATGATATGTTCTTTTCTAAACATTTTCCAATTGTCTTTCAAAAAACATAAATTGTATTTCAGAAAGCATCAATTGTATTTCAGAAACCATCAATATAATTTCAGAAAACATCATTTGAATTTCAGAAAGCATCAATATAATTTCAGAAAACATCATTCGAGTTTCAGAAAACATCAATTGAATTTCAGAAAACATCAATATAATTTCAGAAAACATCAATATAATTTCAGAAAACATCATTCGAGTTTCAGAAAACATCAATTGAATTTCAGAAAACATCAATAGAGTTTCAGAAAACATCAATATAATTTCAGAAAACATCATTCGAGTTTCAGAAAACATCAATTGAATTTCAGAAAACATCAATTGTATTTCAGAAACCATCAATATAATTTCAGAAAACATCAATTGAATTTCAGAAAGCATCAATAGAATTTCAGAAAACATCAATTGAATTTCAGAAAGCATCAATAGAATTTCAGAAAACATCAATTGAATTTCAGAAAGCATCAATAGAATTTCAGAAAACATCAATATAATTTCAGAAAACATCAATTGAATTTCAGAAAGCATCAATAGAATTTCAGAAAACATCAATTGAATTTCAGAAAGCATCAATAGAATTTCAGAAAACATCAATTGAATTTCAGAAAACATAAATAGAATTTCAGAAAACATCAATATAATTTCAGAAAACATCATTCGAGTTTCAGAAAACATCAATTGAATTTCTGAAAGCATCAATATAATTTCAGAAAACATCAATTGAATTTCAGAAAGCATCAATATAATTTCAGAAAACATCAATTGAATTTCAGAAAGCATCAATAGAATTTCAGAAAACATCAATTGAATTTCAGAAAGCATCAATAGAATTTCAGAAAACATCATTTGAATTTCAGAAAACATAAATAGAATTTCAGAAAACATCAATTGTATTTCAGAAACCATCAATATAATTTCAGAAAACATCAATTGTATTTCAGAAAACATCAATAGAATTTCAGAAAGCATAAACTGTATTTCAGAAAACATCAATAAAATTTCAGAAAACATCAATTGAATTTCAGAAAACATCAATATAATTTCAGAAAACATCAATATAATTTCAGAAAACATCATTCGAGTTTCAGAAAACATCAATTGAATTTCAGAAAACATCAATAGAGTTTCAGAAAACATCAATATAATTTCAGAAAACATCATTCGAGTTTCAGAAAACATCAATTGAATTTCAGAAAACATCAATTGTATTTCAGAAACCATCAATATAATTTCAGAAAACATCAATTGAATTTCAGAAAGCATCAATAGAATTTCAGAAAACATCAATTGAATTTCAGAAAGCATCAATAGAATTTCAGAAAACATCAATTGAATTTCAGAAAGCATCAATAGAATTTCAGAAAACATCAATATAATTTCAGAAAACATCAATTGAATTTCAGAAAGCATCAATAGAATTTCAGAAAACATCAATTGAATTTCAGAAAGCATCAATAGAATTTCAGAAAACATCAATTGAATTTCAGAAAACATAAATAGAATTTCAGAAAACATCAATATAATTTCAGAAAACATCATTCGAGTTTCAGAAAACATCAATTGAATTTCTGAAAGCATCAATATAATTTCAGAAAACATCAATTGAATTTCAGAAAGCATCAATATAATTTCAGAAAACATCAATTGAATTTCAGAAAGCATCAATAGAATTTCAGAAAACATCAATTGAATTTCAGAAAGCATCAATAGAATTTCAGAAAACATCATTTGAATTTCAGAAAACATAAATAGAATTTCAGAAAACATCAATTGTATTTCAGAAACCATCAATATAATTTCAGAAAACATCAATTGTATTTCAGAAAACATCAATAGAATTTCAGAAAGCATAAACTGTATTTCAGAAAACATCAATAAAATTTCAGAAAACATCAATTGAATTTCAGAAAACATCAATATAATTTCAGAAAACATCAATTGTATTTCAGAAAACATCATTTGAATTTCAGAAAACATAAATAGAACTTCAGAAAACATCAATTGTATTTCAGAAACCATCAAAATAATTTCAGAAAACATCATTTGAATTTCAGAAAACATAAATAGAATTTCAGAAAACATCATTCGAGTTTCAGAAAATATCATTCGAATTTCAGAAAACATAAATAGAATTTCAGAAAACATCAATATAATTTCAGAAAACATCATTCGAGTTTCAGAAAACATCCATTGAATTTCAGAAAACATCAATAGAATTTCAAAAAACAACAATATAATTTCAGAAAACATCATTCGAGTTTCAGAAATCATCATTTTAATTTCAGAAAACATAAATAGAATTTCAGAAAACATCAATTGAATTTCAGAAAGCATCAATAGAATTTCAGAAAACATCAATTGAATTTCAGAAAGCATCAATAGAATTTCAGAAAACATCAATTGAATTTCAGAAAACATAAATAGAATTTCAGAAAACATCAATTGTATTTCAGAAACCATCAATATAATTTCAGAAAACATCAATTGTATTTCAGAAAACATCAATAGAATTTCAGAAAGCATAAACTGTATTTCAGAAAACATCAATAAAATTTCAGAAAACATCAATTGAATTTCAGAAAACATCAATATAATTTCAGAAAACATCAATTGTATTTCAGAAAACATCATTTGAATTTCAGAAAACATAAATAGAACTTCAGAAAACATCAATGGTATTTCAGAAACCATCAAAATAATTTCAGAAAACATCATTTGAATTTCAGAAAACATAAATACAATTTCAGAAAACATCATTCGAGTTTCAGAAAATATCATTCGAATTTCAGAACACATAAATAGAATTTCAGAAAACATCAATATAATTTCAGAAAACATCATTCGAGTTTCAGAAAACATCCATTGAATTTCAGAAAACATCAATAGAATTTCAAAAAACAACAATATAATTTCAGAAAACATCATTCGAGTTTCAGAAATCATCATTTTAATTTCAGAAAACATAAATAGAATTTCAGAAAACATCAATATAATTTCAGAAAACATCATTCGAGTTTCAGAAAACATCAATTGAATTTCAGAAAACATCAATAGAATTTCAGAAAACATCAATTGTATTTCAGAAAACATCAATTGTATTTCAGAAAACATCATTTGAATTTCAGAAAACATAAATAGAATTTCAGAAAATATCAATTGAATTTCAAAAAGCATTATTTGAATTGCTGAGAACATTAATTGTATTTCAGAAAACATCAATAGAATTTCAAAAAGCATCATTTGAATTGCTGAAAACATTAATTGTATTTCAGAAAACATCAATTGAATTTCAGAAAACATCAATTGCATTTCAGAAAACATCAATTGAATTTCAAAAACAGCATAATCGACTTATTTTTTATGCACTGGAAAATATGATGTTGATGTTTTCTTTAATTATTAGATGTTTACACATCTCCCTTGTGATCGGACTCACATGATTTTTTTTCGAACTGTACCCACGTATGTCAGTTTCCTTTCCAAAAGCTTTTGCGCCAAATCAAACGACGAAAAGAAATTATCAGCCGTGATATTTTGACCTTTCAAACCTTCAGTCAAGTCCAATACGATGCGCTGTCCTTGGTTTTTCTCAGGCTGATCATATCTTTGTTTTCCTAAATATTGCTGTATCTTCCACACACAACTTGTTTTAGAGTCAACAGACAACCAAAATTTTAAGAAATATTTGGCAGGTTTTGAAGGCATATATTGTCTGAAAGAGCATCGTCCTCTGAAAGACACCAGTTGTTCATCAATAGTAACATTTTCATGGCAGTTGAAACTCATTGAAAGAATGCCTTCCCAACGGTTCCACAAATCACGTATAGGAGCAAACTTATCGGTGCTTTGCATTTGTCTTCGGCTCATAACATCATCGAACCGGAGCCCTCTTGTAATCATTTGAAAAGTATCCTCAGACATAATTGAACGGAAATTAGGACGACCAAAACGTCTATCAAACAAACCATGTACATATGTCTTCGTTTTTGCCGCTGCCATATAACAAATAAATTTGGCTACTATTTTACAGAACCAAAATAAAAAATCTGTATAAATATACATACCGACACACACCAGCAAGAATAAGTACTGCAATATAAGCACGCAAAGTGGCTTCATCAATGTCTTTCCATTTACCCTCGAATTTTACTCTGCCATACATATTGGTATTTTCAATAATTATTTTTTCTAATGGTGGTGGAAAAAACAGTAAAAAAGATGAAAGAATATCTTGGCACCTGGATACAGCAAATCGAGTTGGTCCTGGCTGTATTGAAATAATATTTTCAGAACGAGTTCCAATAGAACAGGGTAAGGGAACAGCACTCCATTGCATTTTATTTTTTGCAATAAACAATGGATCTACAGTGCTAGCAGCAGCCACATCTTCTTCACTATCTGTTTTAGAATCACTTGATTCGGTATTTTCAAATTCAGTATTTTCTCCTAAAATACTTGAATTTGAAATATCCGAGGCACTGTCATTTAGGATTTCAGCAATAGCATCGGTGTCCAAAAAACGTAAATTTTCCATTCTAACAAGAAATAAACACAACACAACACAAACAAGACACAAACTAAACTGCAACTAATGCAAACAATTTACACGACTGCATCACAAAATAAAATCAGGGGAATCACAAAAACACAAAAAAAAAACAAAACACACACACACATGTCTGCATGATAAAATGCAAAAAGGGGACTCACACAAAAAAAGCAATTTATTGAATGTCAACAGTAACTTGAATAGCTGATTTGATGGCATAACAAAACAAAATTAGGGGAATCCCACTATTGGCTTTCAAATTTAATTTGTATGAAATATAATAACAAACATTCAAAACAAAATGAATAGCCCAAACGATTTGTTAAGCATACAAATATAACTTTTAGTGAAAATATATGTTGCCAAATACTTAATTGAAATAAATAAGTATAAAAAATAGACTTACGCCCCTGGTTTTCAAAAAAAAATTGGTATAGACCAAAATGGTCCGTTAACCTCGAATTCGTAAGTTTTTTTTAACCTAACAGTAGGGTTAAATTTATTAAATATGAATACGCTCATATGAGCGTATGATATATATTTCTTCACAACAAAAGTATTACTCATACGTCCTACTCATACTTCTTGCATATGAAATTGAAATTGTTCTTTCTAGAAGCCTGAGTTTATAATATAAACTGTTCATTTCATAAGACAATTGTTCCTGATCAACTCACATATATTCTTATGCTTTTGCATTTAGTCGTCACGGACGAGTAAAGACATGTAGAGGATGTATGATGATTTTTTTAATGCACTGAAATAAATTAATAGTAATATACGAAAAATATTTTATGAGCAGGGTTTCGAACCGAACCCGGAACCCGTTCCGGTTCAAACTTTTTTAAAAAAATTGTGAACCCTGAACCTGAACCCGTTCCTGTCTGAAAATGGGTTCAGGTTCAATATTTGATTTTTTTTCAGCGAAAAAAAATATTGCAGTTTCTCTTTCTCGATATTTCATTTTATTATTCGCTGAAAATTTTTTTTGATGATTAACATAACGTGAGAAAATTCTTACTCATGAATGAACAAGATACTGTTTGTTTTCTTTGTTTTCTCAAGTAATTCGTATTTTTGTATTTCCCCGTTATAATTTCATTCGTTTTTTAGCTTTCTTAAGTGATGCAAGCAAAATTTTGTAATAAGTAATATAAATAGGTACCTAAATATTTTCATAAAAATGTAAAAAACGTAAAATGTAGTTTAATAATTATATATTTTTTTTTAAATAGGGTAGTGTATAATAATTAGTTACATGTTAAACTTTTACGATAATTATAAATTAACAGCCTTTAAGTGTGTGATTTTTTATTGAGGTACCCAATTTGAATTATTTTAAATTGGTCTTAGTTTTATTTACTATTTATACCCTATACCACTATGTGGTTTGGGTATAATGACTATGTGCTGCTGTTTGTAACAACCAAAAATATTTGACATAGACCCATCTTTAATTATACCGATCGAATCAGAATCACTTTCTGAGTTGATTTAACAATGTCCGTCCGTCCGTCCGTCCGTCCGTCCGTCCGTCCGTCCGTCCGTCTGTGTGTCCATGTAAAGCTTGTAATCAAACTGCAGGTCGCAAATATGAATATATTTTGACGAAATTTGGTATATAAGCTTTTATCGGCCATGGGATGAACGCTATTGAAATTGGTGAGAATCGGTCCATGTTCAGACCTAGCCCCCATACAAATTACCCATATGAAATCGACATAAATTGCCATAAGATCCAAATTGTCATATAGATCTTACTCAAATTGGGTTTATATGCGTTCATTACATCCACTAATGAGTAGTCCAAAAATGATCCCTTTGACCCCATATAGAGCTGCTTCCCGGTCTTCACTTAAATCTATTAGAAAACAAAAATATTGCACTGATTCTTCTCAAATTTTGTTTGTACATATTTTTGCAAAATACAAGAGACCTTACCGAACATGAACAGGATCGGTCCATTTTTGGACCTAGTCCCTTTATAGATATAGCATCCGATATGAACTTTTTCATATCTGCAGCCAAAAAAATTAATAAAAATCCCACTCAAATTTGGTTTTTGCTTATTTTCAATGTCCAGTTAGTTGGGCCTAAGAGATAGGGTTTCTGAACGCATGGTATAGGGTATCGTATAGTCGGTCTAGACCGACTATAATTTTCTTACTTGTTTTATTTACCCTATAGATGTCGGAAAATCCTATTCAGAAACGTTTTGACTATGATTCTAACACAGATAAGTCTACATGTAAAAAATGCTCGTTTGTTATGAAAGGTAAACATTCTGCTAATTTGGGTCCAGATGAATATCGAGTTATTAATGAGGAGACGAAGATTCAACCGTCAACGTCAGAAAGTTTTAAAAAACATAAAATGCGGGATAAAAATTCAACTTCCCTGGAAAATTATTTTGGATTAATCAAAATTAATATGACAGCAAAATGTTTCACGGAAGCTTGCGTTAAATTAGTTACTACTAATGGTCGCCCGTTTACCATTTTTAAGATTCAGGGATGCGTGATATTATAGAACCTATAATGAAATCACTACACCTTACTGTAAATTCAGAAAATATTAAGGATTTAATAAATGATAAAGCAAGTGAAGTGAAAAATATTATTAAAGGTGAAATTCGAAAACAATTTATATCTCTAAAAATTGATTCAGCATCTCGGAATAAATGCTCAGTATATTTGTAATGGAAACATTTATTTAAGAACATTAGCAATGTACGAGGTTGATGATCGACAAACAGCTTATTATATAAAAAAATATCATAATTGACGTGATCGAATCTTATGACATAAATATAAATCAAATTTACTCAGTTACGTCTGTTAATGATAGAAACATGCTAAAAGCTGCCGAATTGCTACGAAATGAATTTGAAGTTTCTGACCTTGAAGAAGTAGAAGAAGAAGATGAAATAAACGAATTAATAACTGAAAACAATGAAGATGAAGGACTAGAAATGTTATCCAGTATACATGGTAATATCATTCATTTCAGATGTATAGCTCATACTGCCCAATTGGCAGTTTATGATACTATGAATTCAGTTAAACAAAAGATTGATAAATGCAGAAATATTTGTAAAAAGTTGAGGGTGCCTAATAGAGCCTCTTTAGCAAAAAAAATTAGGAATAAAAAAAGCAATCCTTGATTGTCCAACTCGGTGGAATTCTACTTTTGATATGCTCCATCGCTTGTTAGATTTCAAAACGTTTTGCTCAGATGTAATAGATCCTGAACTAAGTATGGATGATAAAATAAGGGATTTTGTTTCAGATTTTATTAAAAATTTCGAGCCAGTTAAAAAGTTAACATTAAAATTACAAAATGAACAGATGAATTTAGGAGATTTTTATGGACTATTGTTGAAATTTAAATCAGATTTGGAGAGAAATACCAATAAACAATTAGGTGCTGACTTGTACTCACATATTCTTAAACGCGAAAACTATTTTATTGAAAATTAACTTTTAAATGATGCCATGTATTTGGATCCTAGATTTTGACTAATGTTAAGTAATGAAATTACTGCCGAAGCTCAAAACCAAATTTTTGCAACAATAAAAAACTTAAAAAATTTACATCTACATATGGAAAAGCAAAAACAGACTAGCACAGAAACAACGAATGCTGACGCAACTAAATTAATATCTAGTTCTTCGGATGAGGAAGACAGCCTTGAAGAATTGTTAAAGAATAAATGCACTGTTGATGTTTCGATTAAAAATTAAAAATGAATTCGAAGTTTATGAAGCCTATTCCAGGATTTCTAAAGGAAACAATATTTTAGAATTTTGGGAACAAAAAAAATTTGAAATTCTGCTACTTTATGAGGCCGCTCAAGTCGTCTTAGCTGTCCCTGCAACACAAGTCAGTGTTGATCGAGCTTTTTCCGCACTGAAATTTGTTTTATCGCCACAAAAAGTGCATTTAACAGAAGAATCATTAAGAAATATTTTATTTATTAGATTAAATGAAAATTTTTTCGAAAAATAAATAACTAATAATAACAATAAATAATATACTTTTATTTACTTTTCTATAAATATTTTTTTTTAATTTACCAGAAGCATGACATTAATCACTAAAAATTCGATTTTTTTTTTGGTAAACCTTTTGAACCCGAACCCGGACCCGAACCTGAACCTGAACCCACCAAATTTAAATTTGTTTAACCCGTACCCATACCCGAACCCGAAATTTTCGGGGTTCGAAAACCTGCTTTAAAGTAAATGTTAGTTGAAAGTAACTTTAGCTAAAGTCAACAATAAAGTTACCTTTAATTTATTTTCGTTATTACAACTTCATATTAAAATAAAATTATTATTTTTGATATTGTGGCAGCATCAAAGGAAACACCGATTACTTTTGACCAAATGAATTGATTTATCGAAATACATAGTGGGGTTAAACCATCTGAACTCAACTTAAAATATGGCTGTTTTTTACATCACTGTTTTCAAATTGGCTGAATTTTGGCAGGATTAAAGTGTATCCGAGAAATAAGAAAAATCCTAAATTTAAGTTCACTGACGCATCTGGATCCGGAAATATGAGGTGTTGAATATCGGGAAAAACTATAAAAATGTACAAAGTTGTACTTACTTAATTATCATTTTCTTGATTAATATTATAGTGACGTAACTTATCAAGATCGCATTTGAAAGGTTAATTAATTACATTTAATTTGATATACAACATGATTTTTTTTTTTGGAAAGGTCAAAGGTCACATCTCTTGACCTATAATTCGGGAGGCTATAGCTGTAAAAACGACAATTTTAAAAATCTGAAAAAATTATATGTTTAAGATTGGTTCCTTCCCTAAAGTTCCAAAAAATTTCAGAAAGGGGGTATGCTTGGATCCAGAAATATTTATCATGGAGTAAAGGTAGATATTTAACAAGTGAATTATTATTATTATGAATGCTGTTGTTGTTGGCGTTGTTGACATTATTATGATGAATGCTGTTGTTGTTGTTTTTGTTGTTGTTGACATTATTATGATGAATGCTGTTGTTGGTGTTGTTGTTGACATTATTATGATGAATGCTGTTGTTGTTGCTTAGTTTTATTATAAATATTTTCAATTACAAATTTGCTATCAGCGGAATAAATTTTAGCTTGTAATTGTGTTTTTGAAATTGGTATGAAGCTGTGCTGCTTTTGAGTTTCCGGAATTGTACGTAATCCTATAAATCTATCAGTTAGCAATTTCTCTTCTTCTTCATAATCTTTTATACAAGTGGAGAGGAGTAGTTATCTGATCTTCGAATGGACGTTGCAAGCTGGCTCTTCGTGCTTCACGCTTTACCGTTCCCCCAAGACCATCACTAGGTCCTTTGCCGTGACTGGTAGCAAAGAAATGCCACTCAGCGGAACAATTAAAATCTTCGCTATGATGGCATAAATTGGCAAAGTTTTTTTTATTTTTAAATTGAGCGGAAGAACCGTCCGAAAAATAAAAAATTTTCTTTGGTATTTTCAAAAACTTGTTTTTTAAAAACTCATTTAGGTGGCGATGAAATAAATGAACTGCTATGGTATTATGTATTAGACAGTCTGATATTATTATAAAATTTGTAGTTTCTAATTTTCCATTTGATTTGTAATAAATTGCTATTGGGTATAGTGTGGCCTGGCTATTATTCTATAAAAAGCCTTGCACAGAATCCTGAACCACAAAAGTTGCATTTTCGGAGAAGTCGCAAATTACTAAATACTCATTTTCTTCCAACGCAGACTTTCTGTGAGCCATAAATGCACCCTGCTCTTTAGATACGAATGAATGGGGTAGAAGAGTTTGCAGTTTTTCGCATAAAGAATCCAGAAAAGATTCAGTTTCTTTAATAATAGTTTCCAAAGAGTCTCTATCTACACTTATCCACTGTTTATATATGATTTCATCAATTTCATTTTCTAATAATAATTCACCAAGTTTCTCTTTAAAATTTTGTATATCTGGACACATGCTACATCTGCCAAGGTAGCAATTTGGTGATGGGGGATTGCATATAAGTCTTTTTAAACAATCTTTATAAGTTTCCAGCACAAAATCCTGCACATTTTCTGTCAATTTTTTCAGGTTTATTGCGTGGAGCATTAGTTTTGTATTTTGATGTATTTTACAAACACATACATTATGGCTTCCTGACGCATCTGCTAGAACCACATTTTTTGGCCGAAGTTCACAAAATTTAGAAATTCCAATAGTTATCCCTTCATGTTTTTCTTTAAATAAAGCATAAACTTCTCGAAGATTTCCGAGTAAAAGTCTTTTATTTTTTTTTTACTTTTACACCATTTTCTGTTATTGACACGTAGTCTTTACATCCTGGTAGACATCTGCTGACATCATCAGTTTCATAAAAAATTTTCACCACATCAACAATTTCTAATGGCAATCGTTTTCCAAGTTTTGGATTCGGTGTACTCAATACGCCTTCTGTCTCAACCAAGTTTTTTACCTTTCGTGCCATGAAATTTGTTATTTGAAATTCCTCCTCCATTCTTTTCAATGTCCAGCTTTTAGGTAAAATAGTTAAAAGTTGAATTTTATCACTGTTTTTAGTTATTGATTTAAACTTTTCTTTTAGTTGTTCGATTATTTCCGATTCTGGGCATACGTGAGAGGTTGAAGGTGTTGAATTTGGGAAAATGTTAGTTTTAATTGATGTTGTTATTTTTTCTAACTTTCTAGTTGTATACCCTTTTAATGGAATTTTTCTCGAACATATTGGAGATTCTTGTAAATATGTTAAACTTTCGTTTAACTTAGAAATTGGAACATCTCCCGAAACTTTCCGAGTCTGAAGTCTCGTTTTCTGGCTCGTTCATAGATTGAATATTATTGTTTACACCTCCTTTTAATTTATAAAGTTCTCTTCTGCATATATCACATATTTTATTTGATATTGAAATGTTATTACTAATTCCAGTTATCCATTGCTGAACTTTTCGAAGTCCTCTTGCATTCCGGACATGAGCAACTTTTTTAAATGGATTACAACAATATATTGTATTAAATGACATATTGTTTACAGAGGCAAAAAACAATCACTTTGAACACTTTTGGTTTTATTTAAAAATATTGATTTTATAGCAACACATGTGGTTTTTTTAAAGCAACGTGCTTAGAATGGTTTCTTTTTCGTGGTGCTTCCTTTGACTTCTCGTTTTTCAATAATTTCTCTATATCCAAGTTATTTGACACTACGAACCACACCCGACAACATTTATACTGTTGTCTCGCTCTAACATAATTACCTGTCAAACCAACCCTAACACAGGCCTGTACTGAGTACAGTACAGAGCTAAAGAACCAGAAACAAATAGCGGCGTGCGTGCATAGCCCGCCGACGCTCACGAGCACAACCAACCACATTCATAAACAGTAACAGTAACAGCACCGACTTTTTAAATATCTACCTTTACTCTATGATAAATATTTCTGGATCCAAGCATACCCCCAGTCTGAAATTTTTTGGAACTTTAGGGAAGGAACCAATCTTAAACATATATTTTTTTCAGATTTTTAAAATTGTCGTTTTTATACCCTCCACTCCAGTGTGCAGAGGGTATATATAAGTTTGTCATTCCGTTTGTAATAATTAGAAAAAAAAATTTGGACCCCATAAAATATATATATTTGTGATCCTTATAACAACCGGAGTTGATATAGCGATGTCCGTCTGTCCGTCTGTCCGTCTGTGGAAATCACGATGACGGCATCAATCGGGTAGCTAGGGTGCTCGTTGGCATAAAAAATGATTCATTAACATCCTGAAAAGTTTGCTATTTAAAATCGTCCAAATCGGTCAATCAGGGCCCGAGATTTTAATGAAGAACTAAAAAAAGTCTTGAAAAAATATAATTTTCTATGTTGTTCTTGTCACGATCACGCCCTCAATAGGATAGCTAGGGTGATAATTTTTAGTGAGAATGATTCACCAAATTCGTGGGAAGATTCCTACTTCAAAAATCATTAAAATCGGTGGAACAGGTCCAGGTAAATCTATGAAAAATTAAAAAAAAAAATGAAAAACATGATGTTTCCAAATTGTTCCTGTTGTTATTCTAAATGTTGCATTGTTGTCATAGCTGGACTTGTTGTTTTTGTGGTCGTTGTGGTAATAATATAATAAAAACAAACCCTTTGTACATTTTTTTGTGAACTCTGGTAGAAAATTTTAAAAGTTTCCATTGTTTTGGCATCACTAAAAAAATTTGTTAGATCATTTCTGTCATTGCCACGAAAGGTAAAAAACTTGGTTGAGACAGAAGGCGTATTGAGTACACCCAATCCAAAACTGGGAAAACGATTGCCATTAGAAATTGTTGATGTGGTGAAAATCTTTTATGAAACTGATGATGTCAGCAGATGTCTACCAGGATGTAAAGACTACGTGTCAATAACAGAAAATGGTGTAAAAGTAAAAAAAAAAATAAAAGACTTTTACTCGGAAATCTTCGAGAAGTTTATGCTTTATTTAAAGAAAAACATGAAGGGATAACTATTGGAATTTCTAAATTTTGTGAACTTCGGCCAAAAAATGTGGTTCTAGCAGATGAGTCAGAAAGCCATAATGTATGTGTTTGTAAAATACATCAAAATACAAAACTAATGCTCCACGCAATAAACCTGAAAAAATTGACAGAAAATGTGCAGGATTTTGTGCTGGAAACCTATAAAGATTGTTTAAAAAGACTTATATGCAATCCCCCATCACCAAATTGCTACCTTGGCAGATGTAGCATGTGTCCATATATACAAAATTTTAAAGAGAAACTTGGTGAATTATTATTAGAAAATGAAATTGATGAAATCATATATAAACAGTGGTTAAGTGTAGATAGAGACTCTTTGGAAACTATTATTAAAGAAACTGATTCTTTTCTGGATTCTTTATGCGAAAAACTGCAAACTCTTCTACCCCATTCATTCGTATCTAAAGAGCAGGGTGCATTTATGGCTCACAAAAAGGCTGCGTTGGAAGAAAATGAGTATTTAGTAATTTGCGACTTCTCCGAAAATGCAACTTTTGTGGTTCAGGATTCTGTGCAAGGCTTTTTATAGAATAATAGCCAGGCCACACTATACCCAATAGCAATTTATTACAAATCAAATGGAAAATTAGAAACTACAAATTTTGTAATAATATCAGACTGTCTAATACATAATACCATAGCAGTTCATTTATTTCATCGCCACCGAAATGAGTTTTTAAAAAACAAGTTTTTGAAAATACCAAAGAAAATTTTTTATTTTTCGGACGGTTCTTCCGCTCAATTTAAAAATAAAAAAAACTTTGCCAATTTATGCCATCATAGCGAAGATTTTAATTGTTCCGCTGAGTGGCATTTCTTTGCTACCAGTCACTGCAAAGGACCTAGTGATGGTCTTGGGGGAACGGTAAAGCGTGAAGCACGAAGAGCCAGCTTGCAACGTCCATTCGAAGATCAGATAACTACTCCTCTCCACTTGTATAATTGGTGTCAGCAAACTCTTCAGAACTGCAACTTTGCATATTTAACGGAAAAAGATTATGAAGAAGAAGAGAAATTGCTAACTGATAGATTTATAGGGTTACGTACAATTCCGGGAACTCAAAAGCAGCACAGCTTCATACCAATTTCAAAAACACAATTACAAGCCAAAATTTATTCCGCTGATACCAAATTTGTAATTGGAAACATTTATAATAAAACTATACAACAACAACAGCATTCATCATAATAATGTCAACAACAACAACAACAACAACAGCATTCATCATAATAATGTCAACAACAACAACAACAACAACAGCATTCATCATAATAATGTCAACAACGCCAACAACGCCAACAACAACAGCATTCATAATAATAATAATTCACTTGTTAAATATCTACCTTTACTCTATGATAAATATTTCTGGATCCAAGCATACCCCCGGTCTGAAATTTTTTGGAACTTTAGGGAAGGAACCAATCTTAAACATATATTTTTTTTAGATTTTTAAAATTGTCGTTTTTACAGCTATAGCCTCCCAAATTATAGGTCAAGAGATGTGACCTTGGACCTTTCCAAAAAAAAAAATCATGTTGTATATCAAATTAAAGGTAATTAATTAACCTTTCAAATGCAGTCTTGATGAGTTGCGTAACTATAATACTTTTCAAGAAAATGATAATTAAGTAAGTACAACTTTGTAAATTTTGACCTTTTTTTTACGATTTTCAAGACCACATATTTCCGGATACAGAAGTGTCAGTGCCCTCAAACTTTGCACTTATTTTAGTTCTGTAATAATCTGTCTTCCTACGAAAAATCATACAATTTGGAGAAGGTAGTGTACACCCATTGGTTGATTTGACATGGAATTACCCAGTGGCAACATTCCTTTAGTTGTTCGCAAATAAACAATAAAAACAATAGAATAAAAACCAAAAACCTTTATTATAAGTTGCATAATTGTTGTAAATGTGTAATAAAACTTTTTAAAAATATACAAGCATATATTTAAGTATCTATAAATAAATTTATTTCCAAAACTAAATTGATGTGAAGTTCGTCTTCATAGGTCAGAAAATGTGTGGCAATATTAAATACATAAACCTCACGTTAAAAGTTAAAGGCAACAATATCTTCCCTTTAGCTTATCGGTCACTTTTAGCTTAAAGTGTAGTTGTAATAACGAAAAACTAATAATATACCTGATAACATCCTAACTTTAGCTATTGGCAAGTTGTAATAATGGCCCTAAATGTATTTATTTATTTATTTATTTATTAAAATTTGTAATCAAAAGCCTATTGGCCTAAAAAATTACATAGCTTATCTCGGAGTAGGCAAATAAGTATGTGTATGAATAACTTAAATTAATAAAGAATAATAAAATCTAACTAATAAATCAAAGCTATCAACTTTCCCTATCGCACGAATATGTAAGTTCTCAATTAATTACTAATAATAATTATCAACAGTAGTATAAAGGACTAAAGTAGCAAGCAAAAAAAAAAAAAAAAAAATAAAATAAATAAATTTAATTAAATTTAATTAAATTTAATTAAGTTTAATTAAATGTGATCCTTAAATAATTTTTGAAAATCATAGATCCCCAACGAAAAATTTCGCTCGTTGTAAGTCAGTACATTATTCCATATCCTCGAGACTTTAACAACAAAGGAGCGTTGCATAAAGAAGAGTATGTATTGTAGGACATACAATTGAAGACGTTCGCATTGAGTGCGAGAAATGAAATAAGTCATGCAAATACAGTGGGTTACCAGATTTCAAAGTTTTATAAAACAAGGTTATTAATCGTAAAATTATAAAGTCATCAAAGCTCAATATATCGTCTCTGTCGAAACGTGATCATTCAAATTCAGAGCATATACAAAACGTAGAACTCTGTTAAAGCACTTTCTTAACCTCATAATATTAGTAGCTGAAGTGGAAGAGTAAACTTCTATTCCGTAAATAAATATTGGCATTATTATAGACTTGGCAATAAATTTTCTAATATGAAAAGGAAAATAGTATCCTAAGCTATTAATTTTCCTAAGACTAAAATAGACTTTGGATGAAATCATATTAAGATGACATTCGAAGGAGAGTTGATCATCCAAATATAAACCTAACGATTTATAACGGGACACAAACCCAATATTAACACCATTAAGCCTTAAGCATGGACATTGTCTCACGGACCCATCAAATTTCATCGCGCTCGTCTTCATGGGATTCAGATTTAACCTGTTATCGGCACTCCACTGACTAATTTTGTTGCTAAATAAGTGGACAAAATCAGTTAGTGCCATATTTCCATTCATACATCCAACAATTTGCACTGCAGAAAGAAAGAGATGCCAAGACATCGTTAACATAAATCGTAAACAAAAGTGGAGCCAGAACGGATCCTTGAGGAACTCCACGATACATTCGAACCCATTCGGATCTCTTATCACCTACTTTTACAAACTGTTATCTTTCATACAAAAAGGACTCAACTAGTTTGCACGCCTCTGACGAGAAGCTAAATAGCATACTAAGTTTTCTCACCAACAGGGTGTGATTCATGGAGTCAAAGGCCTTTGTAAAGTCCAAAAATACAATTAAGGATCCTTTGCCCTCATCCACACTCTTCCTTACTTTCTCCACTACATCTAAAACTAAAGTAATTGTGCTATGACCTGCTCTAAATCCTGACTGATAGGGAGATATTAGATTATTCTGGTTTAAATGGGTAATGATTCCTTCTTTCATAATAAACTCCATTATTTTGGAGCATATCGGTAAGATGCTTATAGGTCTGTAATCTGATATGCTGCTAGGATTTCGTGTTTTAGTAATCGAAACAATTCGAGCAAGCTTCCTGGAGTTAGGATATATATTAGTCATTAATACGGTGTTATAAATATGCGTTAAGGGTTTAATAATGAATTGCAAAATTGTTCGTATAAATTTTATACTTAGTCCATCATGTCCAACAGATTTTGATTTTATATGACTTAATGCCATAATTACATCATATTCCTCAATTCTCCCAAAATTAAAATTATTGCCCAACGGCGAGCTAAGATATGTAGTGTTGGTTAACATATCGTCAGCTGGCAATGCAAAACTATTATTCATTACATTGAGATCCTGAGATATCTCATTATTAAAAGTTCCCTTTATGTCGGTTGATTTCAGTCTGTCCCAAATATTACCAAACATTCCATTACAAAAATATCTCTCGCACTCCGGTTTCCTAACCTTCCTAATAATTGATTTAAGCCTATTGCGATATTTAAAGAAAACTATCCATCGTTCATTCATTTCCTCTTTCTAAGCTCTAAAAGCTAAGTCCCTTAACTCTCTAGCAACTCATATTTCCCGATAATTAAACCAATTATATTTTTTCTTCATAATTTTCCTTCTCATTGGCACATGCTTATCATATAAATTTAAAATTATAGAATTAAAAAATGATACCTGAGCATTAGTGTCAGCTGTCCTGTATATTATCAAAGCTTGTTAATTCTAAATCCCTTGCACACTCTGCTAAATTAAAGTTATTATAATTCCTATATAAAATGCATTCAGGAATTATATCTGCCGTCAAAGAAAGTGATAGGTATATTAAAGCGTGGTGTGAGTTTAATGCTGGCACTTGAAATTGACCAGTTTTCTGTACTAAATCAATATCAGATACAAGGAAGAAGTCTATAAGTTTTGTTGAGTGGTAAACACAGTCAAAATGAGTTGGCAAACTATTGTGTATTAAATATAAATTGTGATTATGACAAAAATTTCGCACCTCTACATTATTATCAAAAATATTCGTATTAAAGTCTCCCATAAACACTACATTACCATATGATTTTAAATTTTTTCAATTATACATTCTTCCTTTATTTACATATGTATTTTAACAAATTTGATATTTACATATGAGATCTTATCTTTATATAGATATTGCAACAAATAATATATAGGATCTAAAGACATTAAATAGTTTTTATTTTATTTTTTAATGATTTTTAAAGGAAAATGGGAGGAAAAAAACCTTTATATGTTTTAATAAATTCAAATACTATCTGAAAATATTTATATGCTTATAGAAGGTTTATTAGAAATAATAGACCTCTATAAGCATATAATTTTCAATTTGGTGATTTCTTTTTAATTTTACGTTATTTCTCTACATTCTCTTATCAGTTAGTAAGAGGAATTTTCAATTTTGGCAAAGTAATTATTGTTAATCCTTGTTATGAAATCGATAATTTTTTCATAACCTGTTTCTTCATGAAGAAGATTTGTAGGATACCTCCAGGGCTTTTTATTCATCATTTTAAGACATTTGTTTTGTATAATTTGTAAGCGTTTTAGGTGGCAGTTGGCAGCGTCACTCCAAATAGGACACGCGTATGTTAATATCGGCCTTATAACACTTTTGAAGAGTAGATTTTTGTTTTTGGGGTTTAGAAATGACCTTCTATTTAGTAGTGGCCATAATGCTTTAAATGATTTTATAGCTTTTTGACACGTAGCCATAATATGTTGTTTAAAAGTAAGCTTTTTGTCCAAGACAACTCCGAGATATTTGACATGATTAAGTACATCTATGGTATTATTTCCCATATGAAGATGACGTCTTGGCAGTCTTTTGGGAGATTTTTTGAACGGAAAAATAATTGCTTGGGTCTTGTTTGGATTAATTTTGATTTTCCATTTGTGAAAATATTTACTGCAATTAACAAGTCCCTTTTCCATTTTCTTCAGGAGTGCACTTGTCAGTTTGTTTGAAGAAATTAACGCAGTATCATCTGCGTAGTAAGCAACTTTCATATATTTCGGAACTTTGAAATCGGATGTATATATCGAGTAAAGCAATGGCGACAAGACTGATCCTTGAGGTAACCCTGTGGTAATGGTTTTTGGAGATGATGTTTCATTATTAATCGCAACTTTAAAGCTTCTGCCGTGAATGAAATCTGAAATAAGTTTGCATAAATATTTTGGTATATTTGCATCAAGAAGTTTAAATACTAGGCCATTATGCCAAACGGTGTCAAACGCTTTTTCAATATCTAACAATATTAGACCCGTTGAACGTTTATTGTTTTTATTTGTGATTATTTGATTTTTAATTCTGTTTATTTGGTGAGTAGTGCTATGCCCTTTTTTAAATCCAAATTGTTCTTTAGCAACAATAGAATTGGTCGTTACAAATTCACTAAGACGAGAATGTAGTATTTTTTCAAATATTTTACCTAAGTTACTTAATAAACTAATAGGTCTATAGCTATTTGGGTTATTTTTTGGCTTACTAGGTTTGTTGATAGCTATAACCTTAGCGTTTTTGAAATGGTTTGGGAAATAGTTGAGTTTGATGCAGCTGTTAAATATTATAACCAGTAATTTTAGAGCTTTGAGTGGTAGTTTCTTTAAGAGCAGGTTGGGAACATTGTCAAAACCAGGAGATTTTGAGGGTTTTATTGATGAGACAATATTCATTACTTCTTCTAGAGATGTATAAATTGCTGACTCAGAACTGGGATTTTCCTTCTTAAAATTATTTACTGTTGTATTTATTACTATATCCGCTGAGTGGTTGTAATTCGAAGTGAGGTTATTTGCTTTGACAAATGTATTTGCCAGGACTTCAGCCTTGTCCTTATCAGATGTTATCCTTGTATTTCCAACCTCAAGGTGAGAGATTTGATTTTTTCCTTTTCCTCGCAAGTTCCTGCTTATTCTCCAAAATGATTTATCACCTGGTTTTAAATTGGATAATAATTGACACCATTTCTTATTGCGTTCCCAATTAATACTTTTATCAATCATGTTACTTAGAAACTTAGTACATTGATTATAAAAAGTTTGCTCGGCTATATTTGAAGATCGTTGGCTTTTTCTTTTAAAGCTTCGTCTTAGTTTAATATATTTCACAGTACTTTCTGGTAATGTGAAATTATTTTGTTGAGTTATTTTAGGTGTAGACGCATCCCTTGCTTCAAAAACTACATTTATAAATTTTTGTATTTCCTGATCAATTATTACCTTGGTGTTGAATATATCCGAATTTAACGTGATTTTATTTTCTAAAAAATTCATATAAATGTTCCAGTTGGTTGCACTATAATCATAATAGTTGAGGTCAACCTGCGAGGCCACTGATCTTTTAAGTGTACACATAATGGGGCGATGGTCTGATGGTATTTCGTAATCCATTGTCTTTACGTCTATATTCAAAGCGGTATTGCTTAAAATAATATCGACTGTAGATGCTTCGCGATTGTGTTGATGGGGGAATAGGGTTGGACTATTAGGATAGTGTATAAAAAAATTGCTTGATTGCTGTAGATTGTTCAGTGCGATTCCTGCAGTATTATTTGAACGGCAATTCCAAGAGCAATGTTTGGCATTTAGGTCACCAAAAACTATGTATTCTTTGGTGGAAGGTGTTAGGTTCAAGATATCAGCACAGAAGTTATGGGTATATCTTGGTGAATATAACGAAGATACAACAATAGGTCTATTATTTATAATAACTTCAATTGAGATGTTTTCGATTGATGAAGTGTGTGATATAAAGAGGTTTTTATGAGCGACAGATTTATGAAATCTGTTCTGTCACTTCTATATAAATAATAATTTTTAAAATAGGGTCTATGATTTTCTGAAAAAAATGTTTCATTCAAATATTTTCTCTTTCAATTAGTATTTCAAATTGTTTTAATTTAGAAAAATTTCAAATGCCATTAGCATTCAAGTGAAGCATTTTGAATTCGTTTAAATTATTAGTATAATCCATGGGCGTATTTTACCATTGACATAACAACTTTAATTTGTTGTACTTTTGAAGTGCACCTATGCAAATCATCCATAGCTGTAGTGAAAATATCAAAAAGCTCATCAATGCTAAATAAATCGTTGTTTGTTTTCAGCTGGTTAGCATATGTAGCTTTGCTGTTATTATTGATGTTATTGTTACAATTTGTGTTGTTGTTTCTTAAGTTAGGAAAATCTCCCACATTAAATTGAAATGAGTTATTTTGTTGTTGTCTGCTTTTATTCGGACTTTTAGAAGTAACTCTTGTTCTAGTTTCCAAATAGAGAGAAGAGAGAACGTAACGGACAGTTGATATCGTTTGCAGAGTGATCAGTTCTCTCTTTTCCTTGTTTTTTTCAATTAAAGCATGTAAAAACAGCTGGTCTTTTTTCATTTGTGTTAAACGGACACACACTTGTATGATGTTGTTCTGCACATATCATACATGCAGCACTTCGATGGCAATGTTCACCGCCATGGCCATACATCAAGCAGTTCCAGCATTGAGTTGGTTTGCTCTTGGATTTCGATTTATATTTTTTCCAAGAAATTATAATATTAGAAATTGTTCGTACATTTTTTAAAGCAGTTGGATTAAAATTTTTACGAACAAATTGAACTTTATAAACTGCATTATTGTTTGAACTGAATTTGGTGGTTATTTCAGTTACGGAAGAGGGGGATAGGTTGTAGTTTTTTAGCTCCTTGGAGATTTCCTCAGAGCTTATGCGGGGTAAACCGTGTAAAAAGGTGGTGTATAACCTATTTTCTTTGGAGCCATAAGAATGAAACTCCATCTTATTCTCTTTAAGTATTTGCTTGTAGCATTCGTACATTTTATTACTAGGAGCAAAAATTTTGGTACCAATTGAAGTACGTTTGAAAATGCAATCCTTACCAAGCAGCTTTTGTATTTCTGTAAATGAAGCGTTAGCTTCTACAACAATGGGTGGAGGTTTGTGTTCTTTAACATCGTTAATATTTGATACGGGAGTTACGTCCATATCATTGAGGCCAGCAAGCAGGCTAAATCTGTTGCTTGAAGTTGACGCCATGTTCGGGTTAACAAAACCCGGAGGAAGTTTTGTCATCTTCTTATTCACAAGCTTTCTTTTTGATGAAGATTTGGCCCCTCGGGCCATCGCAAAATTTTTATTCCTGTTTTAAAGCTGGATTGTCTACCACGTGAGTTCAAATGAGATCAAGAATAGGCAATTGCAAAAACAAAAATAAACACTTGTTTTTAATTTTAAATAGTTGTACTCTAAGCGCTTTGATTTTTTACACAACCGTTCGTAAAGAGAGTTAGATTCGAACTGACATTACCATATGATGCTGACAGGTCATCTAGCAGATTCTCACACAGCCTAAACCTCCCATGCGGTAGATAGATCACTCCTACAAGAACTTTCAAAGAAACGCTTATATCAATTTCAACAAATAAAGCTTCACACACACCTTCATCCATTACTTCATGTACAACATGTGATTTTAATCCTTTCGATACATACAGACAGACACCTCCACCTCTCATGCATAACCGATCCCTATGAAACAATTTATATCCTTCAATATTCACAGCTGTGTAAGGAACACTTTCCTTAAACCACGTCTCACTAACTCCTACTACATCCAAGTAGCATTCCTTTAAAATTTCTCTTACCTCTTCAATTTTGGCACAGCTTCCAGCCGGTGCTATACTTTGTGCATTTAAATGTCCTATGTTCAGATTACTACTTTTTAAATTAGCCTTAAGAATTGAGTTGTCACTCGCTACTGGACCCATATTACTATTAGTTGAATTCAAATCCAAATATTAATTTACATATTGATGCGAAAAGAAGAAAAATAGCTAAAAAAAAAAATAATCAGAACCATTAAAATTATAATTAACATATAACAAATTCATTTTATAATTTCTTAAAAATATTTATATTATTACAATGATCCGTAATACCGTTCTGCACATATGCAATAACATTACTGAGAAATGTTCTGTTGTCTTATTTTAATATTTGATAGAATCATTAAAACTAACATACGTAGAGAAGCTCATTTATATTAACATAGAGAAATCATTCAAATATGTATGAAGAGCAACTCATAATACAATTTTAAAAGTTTTTTAATGTTAAATCTAAAGTACAAGATTGCAGAAAAAAAGACTAAACAGCAAAAGAAAAAGAAAAAGAAAAAGCAGAACCATTTGATAAACAAAGCATAATAATGTAGAAAGTTATAAACATATGCAAGAATAACAAAAAACACAATAACCTGTTTCAAGCGGTTTGATAAAAAGAATAATTTAAATACGGTATAATATATATTTAAATATGTTCAGATGATAACAATTTACTCGTATTATGCAATAAATATTCTACATTGAAACTAACTCCTCTCTCACGAACCAGCTTTCGGCCAATGTACTTCATTTTAGCTGCTGTTTATGTTAAATTATCATTTAGAAAAACTCTAGCTTCTATATCACCAATATTTCTAGTTCGGGCTTGGTCTCCAGGTATAGCTTCATTAGATTCAATTTCAGTAGGCGCTGCATCATTAGATTCCTCATTAATTTTCTCTATATCTAATGTGTATATTTGGCATAGCTTTAGGTCACATTTTTTATGATATTTTTCCATTATGAGATCTCTTTTTGCAATGCTATTGAATTTTACTAAAACATTCTTCTTATTGCGAATCCAACAACATGTATTGATTTCAGACAAAGCGATGTCCACTTTATAATGCTTACAAATGTTGATAATTACTTTGATCAGGTAATTCGATTTAATTTTAGACGGAATACCAGAAATAATTATATCAGACCGGTTGAGAAGCCTGCGTAGTGAATTATTTTCTACTTCGAGTTGTTTGAATTTCATAGCTGTTTCTTCTTCGAGTTTATCAACTTTGGTTACACAATTGTTAAGCCTATTTGAAATGTCCTCGAGATGAGTGGATATCTCAGCCGAAACTTGCGAGGGGAGATTCTGCATCCGAGTTTCCATGTCATCAAGTTTCACAACTATATCATTTAGACTTGGAGAATTTCCTAATTTACATGAATCACATTTAAAAATAAGCCCATTGGAACACTCCTTCATTGCATCAACAACTGAACGAGTAAGACCTGGAGTCATTTCCAGAGCACAATTATGATGGAAGTTTCTACTGCAGAACCCACATTTTATTTTATCTTCTCCACGCTTGAATGTATTTTTGCATTTTAAACAAGACATTATGCTTACTGAAGGTGCCATTGTAACAAAAATTTATTTAATAGTTTAGTTTTTGTAAGTTAGGTTAGGTTCTTACTATGTTTCTTTTGTTCTTTTAATTTTACTTATTAATTTATGTGCAGTTCTTGAAGTGCATGTATTTTGTGATAAGATTATATAGCAGTCTCTGTCTATCACAATGATTCAGCGAGTGTTTGACCAAAAAAAAAAATCATGTGAGTCCGATCACAAGGGAGATGTGTAAACATATAATAATTAAAGAAAACATCAACATCATATTTTCCAGTGCATAAAAAATAAGTCGATTATGCTGTTTTCTGAAATTCAATTGATGTTTTCTGAAATGCAATTGATGTTTTCTGAAATTCAAATGATGTTTTCTGAAATACAATTAATGTTCTCAGCAATTCAAATAATGCTTTTTGAAATTCAATTGATGTTTTCTGAAATTCTAATTATGTTTTCTGAAATTCAAATGATGTTTTCTGAAATACAATTGATGTTTTCTGAAATTCTATTGATGTTTTCTGAAATTCAATTGATGTTTTCTGAAACTCGAATGATGTTTTCTGAAATTATATTGATGTTTTCTGAAATTCTATTTATGTTTTCTGAAATTCAAATGATGTTTTCTGAAACTCGAATGATGTTTTCTGAAATTATATTGATGTTTTCTGAAATTCTATTTATGTTTTCTGAAATTCAAATGATGTTTTCTGAAACTCGAATGATGTTTTCTGAAATTATATTGATGTTTTCTGAAATTCTATTTATGTTTTCTGAAATTCAATTGATGTTTTCTGAAATACAATTGATGTTTTCTGAAATTCTATTTATGTTTTCTGAAATTCAAATGATGTTTTCTGAAACTCGAATGATGTTTTCTGAAATTATATTGATGTTTTCTGAAATTCTATTTATGTTTTCTGAAATTCAATTGATGTTTTCTGAAATGCAATTGATGTTTTCTGAAATTCAAATGATGTTTTCTGAAATACAATTAATGTTCTCAGCAATTCAAATAATGCTTTTTGAAATTCAATTGATGTTTTCTGAAATTCAAATGATATTTTCTGAAATACAATTGATATTTTCTGAAATACAATTGATGTTTTCTGAAATTCTATTGATGTTTTCTGAAATTCAATTGATGTTTTCTGAAACTCGAATGATGTTTTCTGAAATTATATTGATGTTTTCTGAAATTCTATTTATGTTTTCTGAAATTCAAATGATGTTTTCTGAAACTCGAATGATGTTTTCTGAAATTCAATTGATGTTTTCTGAAACTCGAATGATGTTTTCTGAAATTATATTGATGTTTTCTGAAATTCTATTGATGTTTTCTGAAATTCAATTGATGTTTTCTGAAACTCGAATGATGTTTTCTGAAATTATATTGATGTTTTCTGGAATTCTATTGATGTTTTCTGAAATTCAAATGATGTTTTCTGAAACTCGAATGATGTTTTCTGAAATTATATTGATGTTTTCTGAAATTCTATTTATGTTTTCTGAAATTCAAATGATGTTTTCTGAAACTCGAATGATGTTTTCTGAAATTATATTGTGTTTTCTGAAATTCTATTTATGTTTTCTGAAATTCAGATGATGTTTTCTGAAACTCGAATGATGTTTTCTGAAATTATATTGATGTTTTCTGGAATTCTATTGATGTTTTCTGAAATTCAATTGATGTTTTCTGAAACTCGAATGATGTTTTCTGAAATTATATTGATGTTTTCTGAAATTCTATTTATGTTTTCTGAAATTCAAATGATGTTTTCTGAAACTCGAATTATGTTTTCTGAAATTATATTGATGTTTTCTGAAATTCTATTTATGTTTTCTGAAATTCAAATGATGTTTTCTGAAATTATATTGATGGTTTCTGAAATACAATTGATGTTTTCTGAAATTCTATTTATGTTTTCTGAAATCCAAATGATGTTTTCTGAAATAGAATTGATGTTTTCTGAAATACAATTGATGTTTTCTGAAATTATATTGATGTTTTCTGAAATTCAATTGATGTTTTCTGAAATACAGTTTATGTTTTCTGAAATTCTATTGATGTTTTCTGAAATACAATTGATGTTTTCTGAAATACAATTGATGTTTTCTGAAATTATATTGATGTTTTCTGAAATTCAATTGATGTTTTCTGAAACTCGAATGATGTTTTCTGAAATTATATTGATGTTTTCTGAAATTCTATTTATGTTTTCTGAAATTCAAATGATGTTTTCTGAAATTATATTGATGGTTTCTGAAATACAATTGATGTTTTCTGAAATTCTATTGATGCTTTCTGAAATTCAATTGATGTTTTCTGAAACTCGAATGATGTTTTCTGAAATTATTTTGATGTTTTCTGAAATTCTATTTATGTTTTCTGAAATTCAAATGATGTTTCCTGAAATTCTATTTATGTTTTCTGAAATTCTATTTACCACGCCTAACCGCCATCTGGGGCCTTATGGGACCCTTAGAAGCCACTGCCTGTACGCCAGCCACTTTACCGCCCTCGTACACCTCCAATCGCCCCTTCAGCCGTTCGTTCTCGGCGATTAAATTAAAGAGCAGTTGCTCATATACGCCAGCATGCCCCATAACCGCCTTGGCCAACCGCGCATCAACGCCATCAGCCATTACCAGCTCCAACAAATCGGCGCTTACCTCCTTCATTCTACCAACCATGCCAGCTTCACGTACTGGCCGGGCCCTAATACGGTCACGCGTCTTTCTACTGGTGGCAGCAGACGCCTTGTCGCTGATTACAGCTTCAGCAGCCCCATCCACCAACTCCTCAGCACCAGCAACAGCAACAGCAACACCAGCAGCAGCACCAGCAGCAACAACAGCAGCAGGACGCCTAAATCTAGGCGAAGCCGGCTTCTTCGAAGAACCAAATTTGACCCTCTTAATTTCTTCGTCCATCTCCGTGCTCGACAACTCGCTCTCCGTGTGACGGAGCAGACTACCACCCGCCGGGGGTGCACCAGTACCACACCCATCGGTAGTCGCCATGTCCGAAGCGTCACCTTTTGGCTTCACGGCCCGCTTTCTGGGCGGTAACGGCATCTCACAACTTAACTACTAAGTACTAACCTTGAGAAACTGCTACAGAAGGACGGACGTTGACGGAAGGACGGACACGTCGACGGAAGTACGGAAACTTCAGTGGAAGGACGGACACATCAACGGAAGGACGGAACGTCAACGAAAGTACTGACTCCTTACCGGAAGGACAGACACGTCCACGGAAGGACAGACACGTCCGCGGAAGGACGGACACACCGACGGAAGGACGGACAAAAATTCTTTTAATAAATCGAACGAACAATCAGTACTGTTGCGTATACTTAATAGTTTATAAAAGTTGTTATGTATACGCAACCCGCTCACCACAGTACTACTACTAACTATGACGGAAGTTAGCAGAGTCTCACACCGGTTACACCCGAGACACCAACCGGAAACGGACTTAGCCGAGACACAAACCGGAAATGGACGACCCGAAACAGGAAGTTGGAAACCGGAAACGGAAACGGAAATAGACTTTAGTTTCACTACTCGCCGCTAGAGTCAATATTGGCGCTAGTGTATATCTTCTATACGTCACCGTCTCTAACCACACTTTGGCCGGAGATTTTTTAGACACCGATTTTACAAATGTTCAGCGGAGCACCCAAACAAATAAATCTCAAGGTTAATTTAAAGTCACTGTCTTAATTATTTTCACAATATTCACTCTATCACTATCGCTCAACCGCACTTGTTAAAAACACAACCGCTCTATTCAACTGCTAAACACCGAATGAAAGACAGTTGGAAAATGTTTAGAAAAGAACATATCATAATTTTTCACCAATACAATCATAAGTCACACAGCGTTATCTGCTTCAGCTCACACCGATATGAGTTACGCTGTTTTTGTGATTGTATTGTCAAATAGAAATTTACCCCCTGCGCGTATAGATGTTTACACATCAAAAACTTTTGTATGAAAAACGTATATGAGAAAGCGAATGTTGCAGTTTTATTGCAATAAAACATTACTGAAAGTTTATTATTTAACACACTTTTTTACAGATATTCACTCTATATTTACTTATAACATTATTTATAAGATGCAAATGTGATTATTCATGTAGCAAATTAGTTTATTACTTTTAACATGCTGAATTTACGGATCACCAAAAAAAAAAAAACACGTCGTACTCGCTTGACATCACGATTAGTAATATGTTATATAACATTTAAGAAAATAATTTAAATTAAAAATAAAAGCTTTTTTTTTTTGATATGTTCCTAATGACCAGTGATTGTAATTACTTGTTGTGATAGGAAGCTTAATATCACAACAAGTAAATAAAAGCTGTTTGATTAAAAAAAAACAAATTTTCGTTGGAAAAATTTAAAGAATCGTTGATCAAATTAGAAACCAAGATCGACAAATAAAAATTGTGAACTTTTTTTTTCAGATTTAAAATTTATTTGTGCTAAACAACGTAACGCATAACGTTCAGTAAAATTAAAAAAATGTTTTACTAATACGCAATTATTGCAAAAGAATAAATATTGAAAAATTTATAATACAAGATGTATAAAAGTCTTTATTAGAATTATTAAAAAAAAACTAATTTATCTTAATATATAAAAACGTTGGTGCGTATGTTGGTACTCTAATAACTGTTGAACGACACTAATGCTAGCGACTTCGTATTCATACCATATGTTCCTTTGGTTCTCCGATTTGCACAACTTTTTTTTGTACCTGATAGGTGGCGCTGGGGTCGAGATTTTCCCAAAAAATTTATTTACGGTCCAATTTAGCTCAAATTCGCAACATATATTATGTACATAAAACTAAAGTTGCTGACAAAGTTTTTCACCTGTAGGTGGCGCTGGTGTTAAAATATTCAAGAAAACGTATATTTTTTTTCAGTCATATTCATAATATTATTAAATGCAATGTATTTAAGGCACAGAATCTTCTAAATAGCTTTTCGGGTGACACTGTAGTCTGATATTTGATTTTTGATCTGTGGGCGGA
The DNA here is from genome assembly GCA_963682025.1 of Cordilura impudica. NCBI lineage: Eukaryota > Metazoa > Arthropoda > Insecta > Diptera > Scathophagidae > Cordilura > Cordilura impudica. Next base: position 47,589,003 of record OY821517.1, read on the forward strand.
GGGGCATGGCGAAATCAAATTTTAGTATTGTACCTAGATATTTGCTAAAATTTTCGAGGGAGTTCGTGCAATTACTTTTGCCCGACACTCGGTATTAAAATTTAGATGCAATATAAAATCCAGATGTTTTCTTCGGGCCAGCAACGCGGACCGGACTCAGCTAGTTTATTATAAAAGTTAAAATGATTTTAAATATTTGAGTCTGATCGTTCATTCATTCATTCTTTCATTGAATGTATTTGTTTTCCTTCCAAAAAGAGAACTTTTTTAATTTTTTTTTAACAAGATGACATATTAAAGATATTTTTTTAAATATGAAAATACAATGAATCATTAATATTGATTGCTAATATCTGAAACTTCTTGTTTTTTAGAATGAAAAAAAAGCCAGCCTAATGTGTATATGTATGTATTAATTTTTTTCTTTTAAAAAATTTAATTTTTGTTTAATTTTTATTTCTTTAAAACAATTTTACGCAAAACAAAAGTTTCATATTTTCCATAAAAACTAAATTCATACATTCAGAGACGAACACTGCTATAAACTCATTGAACATTTCTCATTTTCGCACTAACACAATTACATTTTTATTTTGGAACACCACTGGTTTATATGTAGGTGAGAGAGGAGAGAAGAATGAAAAAAAATATTATAATATATATAATAATATATATAATATATATATAATACTAGTTAATTGTGTGGCGCCTAGGCGCCCGTTTAAAAATTATGAATAAAACAGTTTACACGAAAAATTTATAATAAATTATATTTCTTTTAATATAGCAGTAAATTGGAAATTATATTGTTACATATATACATGTGAAAAAAGATTGTGTCTGTAGAAATTATATACATAAGTATCAAAACAGATAAGAAATATTTGGCAAAAAAGTTTATGGTAATTGCATATGCAGGAATTACTGGAAACTGGCGGCGTTTTAATATGAAAGCTAATGTGGTGTCGGTTGGGGCGAGATCAATCCTAGGAATTAGAACCGTATCATTTTCGTCAGCGTTACAGAATCAGTCAGTCTCTTAGTCAGTCAGTGAGTCAGGGATCAGCGTAAATATATTTAAGATATTACCCGGCCTTCACACGGTAAATTTTTGGCTTTCAGGTTGTAATGCACTCATACTTTTTTACTCTTTTTTACTAAACAATCATATGTTTCAATTCTCTCTTTCAATTTTTCAATGGAACAGTTGCTTAACAATTTTTTGACTATTGTATGTGTGATCAATTTGACTTGAACGTGGGAAGGCCGGGTAAAGTGAGGAGATTGGAGATTCCCAAAATTATTAAAATTTAATACAATGGAGTTCGCTCATAACGAACCCTGGTTGTAATAAATTATTGTTTATAGCGGTCCCAAGAGTTTTAATTACATTTTTCATACAAATTGCTTGTCTTATAGCGAACAATGGTTATATCAAACTTTTGACTTTAACAAACAATTTTTTTTTTCCATTTCAGAATTTTCGTATATTTTATATATTTAAAAAAAATTAATTTCAATGTAATTTAATTTTATTTTCATTTAATTTTAATACAAAACAAAAACTTCGATTTTCAAATGAAGTTTTGTAAAAGGTCCTTTTATGTATATTTTCGTAAAAGTTTGCCAGTAGCCAACCATTGCTTTGTACTTTCTGCTTCTATACATAAGGAATTTTTCATATTATATGATTTTAAAAAAATATTTTATTTTGATAGAAACTCTGTAATTTTAGTCTTATTAAGACAAACAATTAATATGTATCTTTTTAGTAATTTAATTTATGTTTTATAACTTTTTAAAATGCCCCAAAATAAATAAACTTATTCAATTAAAAAAACTTTTTATACCTTTCGGACAAATTAAAAAATTACAACGGTTATAACGAACTTAGTCTATAAGGAACTATTTGGCCGGTCCCGCCGAGTTCGCTATAACCGAACTCCATTTTATTGTAGAAAAATAGAATAGCATAGAAAAAATACGTTTTAGAGCAAGGTTCCTAAAAGATTCTTAAGGGAGGTAAGGTTTTAAAAGTTAAAAAAAGTCGTATTTTCATAATTTTTTTTTGAAGATATGAATAACGTTGGATTATTTATTTCATATATACGTTATAGCATTATATTTGAAGAATCTTTGAAAAAAATTTCAATTAAAAATTTTAATAAATAAGTCCGTGACAGCGAATCTCCGGAGGCGTTGTTGTTTTGCGGTGAACATCATAATCGTTACCGGATCATGTGAAATAAAAAAAATCGAAACGCGTTTCAAAGGTGACGAAGAGTTTTTTAAATTTTTTATTTATCTTTTTTTTTTTTTTGGCAGCATTTTGAAGTGAAAAACGATTTTTGCTATACAATTTCGGGAATTTATTGTTAAAAAATGGGAAAGAAAATGGAATTAAAAAAAGCCCTTCGTAGTTACGTGATGATTTATGTGTAGATATAGTGTCTAAAATTGCAAAAGAATCGGTCAAGTAGATTTTGAGTTATGATGTTGACGGACTTCGAATTTATATACTATGATTTATATACTATATACCGTATGAGGCCGGTCGCTGGAAACGCTGTGTCTTCTTGAGTTTTTCTCTGATTTACTTAAAATTTTGACACAACACCTTCGATATGTTGTGCATTCAGAAAGAGATATGCAAAAAAAGGTTTTAAAACCTACCACCCCTTAAGGAAGTGCAAACACCAATACACTTACAAAAAAGAAAAAAAAATATTTCATATGTCATCATAAATGTGAACTGTAAAAAGCGAACATTTTTTCCAGTTATCTATAAATCAAAAAAAAAAAAAATAAGGGCGTATTAGTTTTACTTAAAAAACAAAATTATTATTCCAAATCGCTTTTAATTCTTCTATGATAATTTCAATAAATTATTCAAATTAAAATCTTAAATATACCTATTTACGTAATTTATGTTTCTCTAAATTTTTTGAAACCAAATTATGCGAAAATTAATATTATGAGTGAAAAAAATATTATTTTCCCACCTCTCTTCTGAAATTACAATGTAATTTAATTAAGCAAAGTCAGAATAATTTAAATTTTAAACTTAATATTGCACTATTTTTTCAAGTGCTTTTCAATACAGAGCTTTAAATGAAATCATACGTAGGACAACAACAAAATCCACATTTAAGATCTCTTTTTCTCAAACATTTATCAAAAAAAGCATACTCATTGGTAAGTGCTGGCCATCAGAGAACCTGGGCGAAAGCACTCCTAACAATTCAAAACAATTTTGAGATGAAAAACAAAACAGACAAATGGAAAAGTTTAGTTTGATAGAAGGAGTATGTATGCATATCGGGCGACGTAAATGAGAAAAGTAAAAATGTTTAAAATTTCCTTCATTACTTTTTTTTCCGAATTTTTTCATTGACCAACAAAGGGAATTTAAAGAAGAATTTGAGTAGATATTAGTTTATTGATGCATTTTTTGCGTTCATCTTATTCCATATGTAACACGAAATCTGCATATGTAATGCTATTGTCGTTAGCAGTGCTGCTAATTTTGACAACTTATTTTAATTTCGACGATTTTTCAATTTGTTAAAATGATTTTTTAAATTTGTTAAAATGATGATTGAAGATTTTAAATATTCAGTAGTATAAAAATTAGGATTTCAAGGGTTAACAATTAATGGGTTGTAAATCGCAAATTGATAGTTTTAGTATAGTGTAAATGTAAATTACAAAATATGTATAGATTTAATTCTGGGTCAAGTCGATTCAAAACGAAACACCTTGAATAGCATCTCCATTTGAGATTTAAGTTTTAATTACGGTGATGCTTTAAACCTATATTATATGTTTCAGCTGTCAATAAAATTATTTAGTTGATTGCTGTGTTAAATTTTTTTCGTTGAAATTTCATCACTAATACATTTTTATATATAGAAATAACCAATGATGTAATAATATTCGTAATATGAATGATATAAATAAATTTTATTGTTTCCTTTTGTATTATTTTTTCGAGTTTTATAAGCGGTAAAATTTTCTTGACAATTTCTTGTTTTAAAAATGACGATTTTGGCGATTTAGTTTCCAAAATTGTCGATTTCAGAAGATTTTATTAGCAGCACTGGTCGGTAACAAAGAAGAGAGAAAATTGTGTGTGGGTTTGTATAAAATGAGAAAGATTAAATTTTGTTTGTGTATTTCCCATTGCCTTGTAGGTGCTATGTGTGTGTATTATTTCAGCGTTACAGAATCAGTCAGTCAGTCAGTGAGTCAGGGATCAGCGTAAATATATATAAGATAATAAAATAAATTACAGTTAATTTGAATTAAATAAAATTTAAAAATAAAATATTATAGAGAAAAAAACAAAATATATAAAAAGTTTTTCTTCTGGAAAGGTCAAACAAGAACAATAATGTTAAAGAAAGAAAAAGAATTCTTCAATTTCATTATAATAATATCAGTGTATTGACACGGATGTACAGTTTAAAAGAAGTTTAATAACAGTTTAAGAAAGAAGCCGTGACATAGTTATTTTTAGAACTAATTTTACAATTAATTAAAAAAAGGCTGTTTTGATTGATTCAAGATTAATTTTTATTTAAATTTTCCTCTTTGGTATACGGCAACATATTTTATGCATGCCAATTTTTCTTTAACATAATAAAGCTTTTTTTTTTAATTAAATTAAATAAATGAGCCGGCTCGAGGTTTGTATTTATCTATATATTAATACGTGAAGGTAAATATTTAGTTCCCTTTTTAAGCAATACGTGGGCACGGAGGAGGGTGAAAATTGTCATAGTTATAGTTCATATGGAGGAGAAGCTGAGAATGATAAAATTTATGTCTAATCTGTCTTAAAAATATATTATATTAAATAAAATAAAATATTTTTTAATAATTCGTTACACCCTGTTAATACGAAATATTTAGATTATATATCAGACGCTCTGTGTTGAACTGTGAATTGCTAAAATTGATTAACACACCTTTAGGCTCTTAAAAATATTCATAAATTTTTTATATATATAGATAAAAAAACATTGGAAGACAAAAATTTAATGAAAAATATTTCCTAGAATTTGCACTCGAATTTCGAGTGCTGGTCTATGCTAGTCCTATTTTATTTTACTATCAATATTTCGCCTACTAACGGCAAGCATCATCAGGAAATAAAACAACGAGTAAAAATAATAAAAAAATTATTTTACGGATTTATGGTCTAATTTCTCATATTGTTGTTTTTTTTTGTCTTAATAAAATTGACAAAAAACCTCAACGAAGTTTAAATAAGATGTGCAAATGTGTGTGTTAGAGGATGATAAAATATTGCAAAAAGAAATATAATTCAGAAACATAAACCGTCCGAAAATTTAAATGAAGCAACGACCACAAAACGACAATACCAGACAAGCTATAGACTTGGACCACCAAGGAAGCCACAGACCTGCAAGTAATAAGCAATAATAAAAGAAACCATAGAGAGAAATTAGGGAAATAGCTGAAAAAAGAATGGAGAAAATTAGTTATGGCTCCAAGATTAAATTAATATTTGGCGACTCCTAGTGAAACTCGAAACTGAATATAGTCACATACATTAGGGCACGTCGATTTGTAGGGAGGCTAAAAAATCGCTCAAGTGACAATCAAAATCATATTCTAGGGATGAAAATTAGAAACTTTGCCCAAGGAACCATACCACTAAAACGAATTCTGATGTCCCGACTTTTGACCTGTCTGTCTGTCTGTCTGTCTGCCATGGGGCAACCCCATTCCCCCTCACGCAATTAATCTGAAACTTGGCCCATAGTCTTGTTATGACTACAGATTAATTTTGGGGTAGTCAAGCAGAGTCACGCATAGTCACGGAATGATCTAAAAGTTATATACCCTCATCCAATCGATCTTTTTGAATAACATAACATAGTCAAGGCGTATGATTATTATTTATTAGCAGAGTAGAAGATACGTATACGTACGAGTGTTAATTTTAATATTAAATCAATCATAGTCAGCCCAATTCTAAACAAAAAATGTTTGTATGGGGAACCGCCCAGGGAGGTTCCAGGGGGTGTGCCACTGGCATGGGTGGGTCGGCCCTACAAAGTTAGTGGGCACTCTAAATGGGTCAAAGTGAGACAGACAGACAGACAGGTCAAAAGTCGGGACATCAGAATTCGTTTTAGAGGTGTGGTTCCTCGGGCAAAGTTTCTTATTTTGATCCCTAGAATACCATTTTCCTTTTCACTTTGGCGATTTTTAAATCGACCCGCCCTAACATATATATGGGGGATTTCATGTCAAGTGCACCAACTTTTGAAACCGATGTCTTCCGATCGGAATGAAATTTGCACCAAGGTTAGTCCTATTGGATAGTAGTTTAGACACAATTTTTCAACAAGATCGGTCCAGATCTCTCTGTGTTAGAGGGGATCAAAATTTGACATTTTGGCCAAACAGGTGTTTCTTCTCATCCATGTAACTTATTACCTATTGTTCTTAGAAAATTTTCTCCTAAATAGTTTCGATAGCTATTTATTCAATATCGAGGGTATAAAATTTTAGTTATGTATGTTATATACCTTCGGAAAGGTTAATTTGTCTAGTTTCTCAGTATAAGTTTTATTTGTAATTTTTTACACACAAATAGGAAAAAATTCAAAATAGTGCATTTGTGAAAAATTGAAAAACCGTTGTCTTGAGTTACAGAACATTTATTTTGATAGATATCCCACTCCCATCCCACTAAGCGACCAAAAAGCTCTTAAAGGAAAAATCCTAAGCCCTTTTTGAAAAAAAGGCAAAAAATGCTTTATTTTAGCAAAAAAAAAAAAAGTCTACAAATTTTTTTTTTTTTTTTTAAGTATTTTTTTTCCGAAATATTGAATAAATAGCTATCTAAACTCTTTAGGAGAAAATTTTCTAAGAACAATAGGTAATAAGTTACATGGATGAGAAGAAACACCTGTTTGGCCAAAATGTCAAATTTTGATCCCCTCTAACTCAGAGAGATCTGGACCGATTTTATTGAAAAATTGTGTCTAAGCTACTATCCAATAGGACTAACCTTGGTGCAAATCGGAAGACATCCCGATCGGAAGACATCGGTTTCAAAAGTTGGTGCACTTGACATGAAATCCCCCATATACATATATATATAAAATTAAAAAGAAAAAAACGATTTAAGTGGACCGTATTTTTAAGAGTTTTCAAAATGAAACTAGAGGTTAGAAAAATATTACACAGATTTTTTCGACTTATGTAAATTATACAGTGCCCGGAAAGAATAGATAAACTTTAAATTAAAACGTTAAGTCGCGTTTAAATAAAAATGCTTTTTAACTTATTTTGATAGAAGAGGAAAGCACTTAATTTTCAAGGGACAAAATAAATTAAAGAGATGCTAGGGCCATTTTACAGCGTTGAAGAGTCAGACAGTCATATTTATTGAAGAATT